>CM040241.1:153191566-153230855 GCA_022545495.1 Chrysanthemum lavandulifolium | reverse complement strand
CACAAAGCACATTGAGATTGATATTTAGTTCTACATGTTCCTTCTCGGTTTCGGTATCTTGATATTTTTACCAATGGTTTACCTTCCGCCTTGTTTCTTTGAGTTTCGTGATAAGCTTGAGTGTTCGGTCTCCTCCGCTCAAACCGCGGGAGTGCTAGTCGATTAGTATAAGGCTTGGGCTGTTTGTGTTTAGGCCCATATTGTATCCTATATATATTTATCATGTACCAAACATTATATTCATTCAATATACATAAACTTACATTGACATGGTTAAGAAAAGGTGAAAGTTGGTTAACTTAATGACTCAATGTCGTTTTATTGCAAGTTGAGTGTGTATTGAACTAATAGGCCAATGAAAATCACTAAGTAGATAAAGTATAAGTGTTTTGGAGAAGGCGGGCCTAGAACATTAACTCATTAGGCACACAAATTTTCTTTTTCCAAGTATAGAGGAAATAAAAATAAACCAAAATGTACGTTTCTAATTAAAATTAGTAAAGAAAGTAAGAACATATGCCTAATTAGGTCCTTTATGATCTTTTATATCAAAAAATCGCTTGCGTACAATCTCATTAGCAACATATAGAAGTTCTTCTTTTGCACACATTAACATACCGTTAAATATTCTTCACCCATCTTATTACGCAAATCTCTCATCGCAAGCTTCATTTAGAAAAGCATCTTTCAAAAAAAAAAACTTTGGCGGTTGCAACATGCAAAATCAAAACCAACTCAACAAGAAATAAACCAAAGGATGAAAGGTGTGTTTATTCTTTCTACCATCAAACTAGCAAGTTTGGAAATACTAGACAGCTCTGCAAAATCCTTATCGTTACTTATAATTTGATAATAAACAACAAGATCAGTAGGAAGAGATAACATCTCCATATAAGTAAAATCATGTGGATACATCTCACTAATTTTAACCAACTTCGGTATGTTGAAATCAAAAAATGAAATGTGTGGACTCAGGACCGCCATATTTTTTAGTAATCGGTGCTTAATTGTAACACCACCAAAAATGGTGCAATGAAGCATCGTGTGTCACGGGTGCTACTAAATTGATATCACAACACAAGTATATGATAACCGGTTTTCATTAAGAAAATTTTCATTCATTGTTGAAAACAAAGTTTAAATCCTTGCTTAGTGCGGAAAAGAGCCCATAATAAAGCGATCCCCATTTAATTTTATCGAGAAATCTATGACAATGCCATGCCCTTGCCTTGCGCCTCCAAAGTTAAGCTATCGCCTTTAAACACGAAAATACATGCTAAAAGTGTCAACACGAGGTTGGTGAGTTCATAGGTTTATTCAAATACATTTATAAGTTCAAGAGAGGTGAAGTAACCCTTCAGTTTTTGTGACCATGGTGTCATCGTGTTTACCTTGAAATAAAGCTTCATTTGTGGACCGTGTGTGGGTATATGACCATTACAAGGAATATAATGTCATATAGTGTGAATATTACGCTAGCACTAAGTTCACGCAACCAAAGCTTAACCATAGTGTACATGCCTCTAGAAGCATGTTAAAATAAGGCCTAACAAGTGTTGAAATCCCTAAACACTTGAATCTCGACATGATATATGCCCGATCTCCTATCCGGTCAACCCGAAGCGGGAGTCACCCCAATGAGATCTGTTTATAGCATTCGCTTCCAAGAATTGACTGGATCATGAGTTCGCCAAAATTTGAGATTAGGGCTTAGGCTACTCTGCGTACATAGTTTAATCAATAAAATATTTTGTGTGGTCCAGAAAATATTTTGCGTGATTCTCACGTATGTAACTTTAAACAGTTAAGTTTGCTAGAAAACAATCTATAGTGTGGTAGGTAAACACATCATGCATTTAAATAATCATTTATTTCGGTCAAACAACACAGTTTGAATAATACAAAATTTCAATAAATGAACGTTGAGTTTAAGTAAACAGTATGTATCTTCCCCAAAACAAATATAAAACAGGTTAAAAGTGGAGGATATAAACTCACCTCAACAATTAGCGATCAGAGTGAACAATTCAAATAGTGGTAGTGAGTGGCTCCGACACGCAACCTAAATTAGAACGGCAAGTTTAGTCTTTATTTCATGTTAAGACTCGATAAAGTTTAACCAAACTTTATAAATTTTACAATACTAGTGTTGTTGTTGCTTGTGTGGTATCGTTTAAGTTTGAAAATAGTTTTTTAAAAGTTTGTAAGTATTGGCTCTTGGAAGTGTATAAGTTTATAAATAGGGGATAAAAAAATTATCAAAGATGAATAAATCTTCGGCTTGACAATAACCGAAAGACGAGGTACGGTAAATAATTACAAATTAATTATTAGGCGTTGGCGGATTTTGCAAACATTATTGTTAAAAGAATATATAGTACTAACTACTAAGTGTGTATGTTTATATATCAAAAAAAAAAAGTTAACTAATAATTTTATTTAATATTCTTGTTTTTAAATGAATGATGGATGTAAGTTATGAATAAAATTCACATTGTTGGTTGTAAGAAAATGTATATTTTGACAATAGATGGGCATGTCCCGTGTATATGTTTTTGTTTGTCCGAGGTGATCAATGTCGAAGTTTTATAATCAAAACAATTTTACGAAGTTTAAAGAGTCTAAATAAGGATGTAAATCTACGATTTCTACAATTTATATTTCCATTAGTTTGGTTTAGTGGTGTGGAACTATTAAGTTTTAATTATAAGTAACTTTAAATATTCATTTATATTTTATCAGTAAGATCTCATATTATTAAAAACTTGGTTTCAAATTGTTTAAAGTTTACATTTTCAGTAATTGTCCCATGGCTTAAATTTTTACAGTTTTGATGATATGAAGCATCACGTGCGAGTTACGTCGCGTTAATAAATCATACAAGTTGTTTCGATTTGCACGGGTCGGGAAGACTACCTCGCAACACTCGTGGTCGAGTGGAAGAAAACGAATCGGGATTCAAGTCGAAATAGCATACAAAAGAAATCAATTGCACCCTTAAAAGAACTAAGTTGGGCTTTGGCCTAATATGTACAACAAACTCACTCTTTTAAAACAGTGGGTTGTGGCCCAAAACAAAATGCACCCTCTTTAAATGAGGGGTTTTGAGCCTTTTTTTTTTTATCAAAATAACCCCACCCTTACTAATAGAAAAACAAACAAAATGTACCCTAGCTGTGACAAGGTCATAACTCTTTTCTCGTTTTTCTTTCTTGTACCACTACTCAAAAGCACAATACTTGAGCTCTTATGAGCTCCTTTCAAATAAGTAAATCCAAATCAGTTTGAGTTAAGCTATACCATCACGGAAAACCGCGAGACTCATAAGAGTTTGACTCAAAAATTAGTAGACAAACAAACAACCCTCTCGTCTCGGTGTGGTTAAATTGGAAGCCGACAAGCTCTCCCTTGGATTTAGTTGTCAGTCGAACAAAACAAAACAAACCCGACACCAAAACCAAACACGGCCTCTTATAACAAAAAAGGGGCTAATAGGCATATAAGTAGCAAATCACAATAAGCACTCCCAACGTGAGCCAACCCTAGTCCGGATTTTATAACTCTCGGTTTCCACAAACGTAAAAATCAAGGTTTAGTATCTTAAGCCAAAATTTATTGATTTACCACACAAGTTAATCAATCACAACAACAAAACCATAGCATCTTTCTTTTTCAGTTTCTTATTCAATTGACATAAAAGTCATTAACAATATCCTTTCTTGTAAACGAAAATGCAAGTTAAATAATCAATATCAATTTATTAACCAGACGGTGAACAAAAAAAAAGAATCAATATAATCCTTACAATATGGTGTGTTGTCAATTTGACGAGGAGACCAAAACGATACAATAAACCCCAATACATTTCGAAATTAAGTCGAATACAAAGAAACTCACGCAAAATACGAGCTAATACAATGAACCCCAAAAAAAAACTTGTCTTGAAGAAATTTTCGTGAGTGAGGTGTGGATGAGAACTTGTATAGAACGCCTGTGGATTCACGGCGGCTTAAATAGGAGAAGATGAAGGAGGCTTGACCGCTACTTTCTTGGTTTCGAGTGGTGAGGTAACCAAACCGAGCATCAATCACTATCACTTGCTTGTCCTATCTTCCCTCGTGATGCCTTATTGGGAGAATAGAAGAAGAATGTGTGATACTGTTTTTGGGGAGGCACGCAAAAGAAAAAAAAGAAGGCCGAGAAAAGTGAGATGGGTAGGCGGTAGGATTGTAGGGATAGGGGTAGATTAGGTTAAATATTATTATTAATATAGTGGTAAGTGTACCCCATGTCCCGTCGTGTTCTAGTTTAAACGCAGTATCCCGATACGTGTAAAATATGTCAAATACGTTTCTAGAAATGTTTTCATGAGCGTAATACTAAGGTACATTATTACTTTGGAATTAGATTATAAACATTTTGCCGTTACTAAGTCGGTGTCGGTATGCGTGTGGTGCCGTGTTTTTGTGAAACCGCGAGATAACCTCTCGTTTTTGTTCGTAAACCATCAGTAAGTGTTAAAAAGTGATCATTTCACTTTTCTCAATATAAAATATCAATTCTGTGTGTTACTACATGCTGCAGTGCGTGGAATAACTTCCCAAAACAACTGTTTAAGCTCACATATGCTAAAATTCCTAAATCAGACAATAATAAATTTATATTTATTATTAAAATACTTAGCGTAGAATTTTCATGTGTGCGGTGTCGTGTTTTCAAGAACAAGATGACCTCTCGTTTTGTTTTTTTTTTTTTTGAATTTTAAATATCAACAAGCGCCGAAAATAACAGATTTGCGCTTCGACGTAATATGTATTATAATAATCCGAAACTTACGTGTTGTTATAGTCTACCCATCTTACAAGAGATCCGTCCCGGATCTTAGTTTAGTTACCCGATAGGGTGATGTTTGGGTAGAGGTGATGGTTTTAGTCTTCGATGTTTCATGTTTATCTTAGTGTGGCCACCTCTAAGTTTTTATTGGTCTTAATCCAACATATGGTCAATTTTCTAGTGGTACAAAACCCAACTCTTTCTGATGTTTAGTGATACCAAAGCATGGTGGTTGATGTTTAAGATTCGCTACGGGTTTGTGTGTTTTCTTCTTAAAGGAACGAAGAAAAATTTGTTTTCAAAACCTTCATTTGAGTAAATGTTTATTCGAGTTTGACCAAGACAATATTTCAAAAGTTAACATCCATTTGTTTGAAATCAATAGTGGTCCAAAATGACACGGTTTCAAAAGATTTTGAATTTTGTAAAAACAGATCTCTAATCATGGTGTGGATAAGATGATTTTGCAAAAATTCGGTGTTTAGTTATTTTTTTGCTTGCATAGTTTGTCTAAAAGTTTTATCTCATCAAAATGAGTATTAAAAAATATTGCCACGAGTTTTAAAGAAAGATAAGAATATCGACAAAAAGTGTAGTAGAATACATACATCTACATGTGTTTTACCCATATGAAGGTAGAGTCTAGTTTTTAGGGTTGTGTAACATTAGGTAATCCTTTTTTGTTTTCTACAGCTTTAAACAGCGGTGTAGGATACACTTCTAAGGTCTTGTTAACCTGTTTGTAAGATAAAAACACTTTTCAAGGGAGTAAATAATTTACAAGTTGATTGCAAAATAGTTTATAAAACGGTTTGTTTTCGAGTAATAAGAAAACAATTTATTAGTTGTAAAAATAGTTGTATAACCTCAATAACGGAAGCACCACCAAAAATGGTACAGCGGAAGCACATGTGTCACGGATGCTACTAAATTGATATCACAACACAAGTATATGAACTGGTTTTCATTAAGAAAATTTTCATTCATTGTTGAAAACAAAGTTTAAATCCTAGTTTAGTGCGGAAAACAGGCCCATAATAAAGCGATCCCCATTTAATTTTATCAGAGAAATCTATGACAATGTCATGTCGTTGCCTTGCGCCTCCAAAGTTAAGCTGTCGCATTTAAACCTAAAAATACATGCTAAAAAGTGTCAACACGAGGTTGGTGAGTTCATAGGTTTATTCAAATACATTTATAAGTTCAAGAGAGGTGAAGTAACCCTTCAGTTTTTGTGACCATTGTGTCATCGTGTTTACCTTGAAATAAAGCTTCATTTGTGGACCGTGTGTGGGTATATGACCATTACAATGAATATAATGTCATATAGTGTGACTATTAAGCTAGCACTAAGTTCACACAACCGAAGCTTAACCATAGTGTACATGCCTCTAGAAGCATGTTAAAATAAGGCCTAACAAGTGTTGAAATCCCTAAACACTTGAATCTCGACATGATATACGCCCGGTTTCCTATCCGGTCAACCCGAACGAGGGAGTCACCCCCAACAGATCTTTTTATAGCATTCGCGCTTCCCACCAGGAATTGACAGTTCATGAGTTCGGCTAAAATATTTTGTGTGGTCCAGAAAATATTTTGCGTACATAGTTTAGTTAATAAAATATTTTGTGTGGTCCAGAAAATATTTTGCATGATCACACGTATGTAACTTTAAACAGTTAAGTTTGCTAGAAAACAATCAATAGTGTGGTACGTAAACACATCATGCAATTAAATAATCATTTATTTCAGTCAAACAACACAGTTTGAATAATACAAAATTTTCAGTAAATGAACATTGAGTTTAAGCAAAACGAGCATGTATCTTCTCCCAAAACAAATATAAAACAGTTAAAAAGTGGAGGCTATGAACTCACCTCAGCAATTAGCAGTCTGAAGTGAACAATTCAAATAGTGGTAGTGAGTGGCTCCGACACGCAACCTAGATTAGTACGGCAAGTTTAGTCTTTATTTCATGTTAAGACTTGATAAAGTTTAACCAAACTTTATAAATTTTACAATACTAGTGTCGTTGTTGCTTGTGTGGTATCGTTTAACTTTGAAAATAGTTTTTCAAAAGTTTGTAAGTATTGGCTCTTGGAAGTGTAAGTTTATAAATAGGGGATACAAAAATTATCAAAGATGAATAAATCTTCGGCTTGACAATAACCGAAAGACGAGGTACGGTATATAATTACAAATTAATTATTAGGCGTTGGCGGATTTTGCAAACATTATTGTTAAATAATATATAGTACTAACTACTAAGTGTGTATGTTTATATATCAAAAAACAAAAATTAACTAATAACTTTATTGAATATTCTCGTTTTTAAATGAATGATGGATGTAAGTTATGAATAAAATTCACATTGTTGGTTGTAAGAAAATACATATTTTGACAATAGACGGGCATGTCCCGTGTACAAGTTTTTGTTTGTCCGAGGTGATCAATGTCGAAGTTTTATAATCAAAACAATTTTACGAAGTTTAAAGAATCCAGATAAGGATGTAAATCTACGATTTCTACAATTTATATTTCCATTAGTTTGGTTTAGTGGTGTGGAACTATTAAGTTTTAATTATAAGTAACTTTTAAATATCCGTTTATGTTTTATCAGTAAGATCTCATATTATTAAAAACTTGGTTTCAAATTGTTTAAAGTTTACATTTTCAGTAATTGTCCCATTGTTTAATTTTTTACAGTTTTGATGATAAGACGCATCATGTGCGAGTTACGTCGCGTTAATAAATCATACAATTTGTTTCGATTTGCACAGGTTGGAAAAACTACGTCGCAACACTCGTGGTCGAGTGGAGGGAAACGAATCGGGAATCAAGTCGAATTAGCATACAAAATAAATCAATTGCACTCTTAAAAGAACTCAGTTGGGCTTTGGCCCAATATGTACAACAAACTCACTCTTTTAAAACAGTGGGTTGTGGCCCAAAACAAAATGCACCCTCTTTAAATGATGGGCTTTGAGCCTTTTGTTTATCAAAATAACCGCACCCTTACTAATAGAAAAACAAACAAAACGTACCCTAGCTGTGACAAGGTCATAACTCATTTCTCGTTTTTCTTTCTTGTACCACTACTCAAAAGCACAATAGTTGAGCTCTTATGAGCCCTTTTCAAATAAGTAAATCCAAATCAGTTTGAACTACGCTATACCATCACGGAAAACCGCGAGAATCATAAGAGTTTGACTCAAAAATCATTAGACAAACAAACAACCCTCTCGTCTCGGTGTGGTTAAATTGGAAGCCGACAAGCTCTCCCTTGGATTTAGATGTGAGTCGAACAAAACAAAACAAACCCGAGACCAAAACCAAACACGACCGCTTATAACCAAAAAGGAGCTAATAGGCATATAAGTAGCAAATCACAATAAGCACTCTCAATGCGAGCCAACCCTAGTCCGGATTTTATAACTCTCGGTTTCCACATACGCAAAAATCAAGGTTTAGTATCTTATGTAACAACCGGAAAATTTTCACTTGTACTAATATTCTTAACCATTTTCTACGTATAATTTTTTTTCGTTATCCGTTTATTTGATCACAACTACCCATTCATGTGACGTAACTCACATTCTCAATAAACGTGCTCACACGTGAACCGACACCAACGACCTTATGTTTATTTCACATAAACATCTTTATATGTCAAGTAACAAAAGTTTTCAACTTTTATTTACCACTTCACGTTATTTCGTAAATGTACGATTATTAAACATTCAAACTAAACGTTTTCTATCTATTGGAGTTTTCATGAAACCATAATTTATTATAACTATGATTTTACGAAACTAAATCATAAATATTAAATTACAACATTTTATACCTAGAGTACAAGTCATTAAAGCACGGAACCTAGCTATACTTTAATTTCCGTTACAATCCCTAATATACAACTCTATGATTTTATGTGCATGATATATTTTTAAAATATTAATGTACAAGTCTTTCAAGCACATGTACAAGTCTTTAATGCATAAAAGCTTAATACTTATATAAATCATATTATAAACCTCAATGTACCTATCTTAAAGCATGTGATACAAACCTATGATGCACAAAACCTAAAAACTATCTTTATGTTAATCTAAATGTATCTAAACTAACTTATGTTTATTTTAAACTTACCAAATATTTAAAATGTATTTTCTATGATCCTAAAACTCTAGTACAATCCTAAATAGCTTATGGTACCACCCTTTAAAGCACAATTCAATTTCCTTTTTGTTTTATTAGACCCTAAACTTAAATAAATAAACCCTAGATTATTATAAATCAATACTTGTGCAAAGTAAGCCCTAAAACTAAGTTACTACTCCATCTAGACCACATGTACAACTTAAAATAGCCAATGTACAAACACATTAAGCCAAATCGACCCCTACTTATTTTCTAGTTCAATCCTAACTAAATCCCTAACTAAACTAGTCCTAGATTGATACTTGTATTTTCCTAACCACAAGGATGTTACTAGGCTAAGATTTACTACACCTCACCATGTTTCTTCAAACAATTACCATAGTCAAATGTTGTGGGAAGTACTCTTGGCTAACCATTTACCACCTCACGCCACCTAAATCAACACCACATGACACCATACAAACCTTAAGACTACACATCACCATGTTCCTAGAAATTCTACCATGGTCAAAAACGGTGGGTAAAACCCTTGGCTATTTTTCAGCCACCATTCGACACCTTCACCCTCACCACATACAAAATACCATGCTACACATCACCTTGTTTTCCACCATACTCCTTATTATGGTTACAACCTAGTATAAGTGGCCAAATTACCTTCCACAAACCCAAATCCTCCTTGCCTATATAAATCCATACGTATTCTTCCTTTTCACACACCATCTATTTGAAGCACACAAACACTCTCACACTTATATATATTATGGTTTTAAGCCCTAAAGGGAAGTCTATGAAGATTAGTCAAGAACCTAGAAGGAAGGAAGAAGTCTTGTTCAACTTAGAAATCCATTTGGTCTCATTTTGTTCTTGTCAAATCCCAAGCATGTAAGTCTTTTAAACTCATTCCATTTCGTTATAACTTTTAATATTAAGTGCATCTTGTTAAAAAAGATTTTATAAGGAAAACGTAGCAATTTGAATCATCTAAAACGAGTGCACGAGTCAAAAGATACGGTCTAACGAAGTTTACAAAAATCTGTCAAAACCTTCTGTGGACAGAAGGGTCGGGCACAAAATTCGAAGCATTTCTGGTCCGTTTCATCAAAAAGATAAAAAGAAAGTTGTCGAACGACGTTTTCTTCTAAAACTCGGTGCACGGGTCCGGAAAACGAAACGAAGGCTAATTTTTGTCAAAACTTGATCAGGTGTCATATATTTATATAAAACACTCCAAACACCCCTTTTAATAATTATTTTCTCCTAAACAGAGCATCCATAAAATAAATGGCTTATGCCATTTTAAAGAGGGTACAACTAAGTTTCTAAAACCCCAAGAACGTTGTAAAAATATCTCATTGTCTCGTTTTTATTTGAGCCTCTTTTATGCTTGTCGAGTTTAAAAACAAATACCCTCATTGAAAAACGACCCAACCCCCTCACTTTGAAAAATTATTGCGACCAAACCATAAAAGCTTAGAACTTAGAATCTGAACCATTAGAAAGACCACCTAGCAAATATCTGAAAGGATCAAGAACGTCTTAAAAATCTCCCAAGGCCTTGTCTTTATTAAATTTTCTTTTACGCCTTTCGTGACAAAACCAAACGTACCCTTTTTTATTATTTTAAAAGCCATAAGCAAAAATATAAGCTAATAAGCTGTTTTCAACTTATTTTCAAACTTATAATAACTTATTTTAGTAAGTCGTAACTAGCCATGCCTTTTTCTAAATCGAAAAAGCAACAAAAATGAATAAAGGACTATGTATATAAAGTCGAATAACGCTTAAGGGTAGTTATTGTCAAAACTCTATATTTCTTTTATAACAAGGACTAAATTGTAATCAACATGAGACATAGGGGTATAAATTATCATTTTCAAAACTAAAGGGTAGAAACTGTCATTTCACCAAAGTTGAGGGGTAAAAGTTGTCATTTTATAAAAGTTCGAGGGTATAAATTGTCAATACTTGAAAATTATAAGGGTATAAAGTGTAACATTTTCTTGTTTTCTCGAGAATATGTTTTTAACTCGTTTTGGCTCGGTTTTGATAAAATTCAACACAAGAAATATTTTCACAAACACATTTGAACCAATTGAACATATAAATACTAACGTTAGCATAATCAGTAGGCTATAAACCTTATCTTTTATCCTTTCTCGTTAAACCTTCCCGCGTTATACTAATTACACTCAAAAGTTCAACACCTGATTATCAGCAACACATACGATATACCAGCGCACATAATAAATACTGAAACTTGACATACCAAACCAGGTCGCGTGTTGGAGCCATTTATCAGATCAATTTGAGTTAACTTTTGACATTAATCAGATTTCCTATATAAGGTGAGTTAATAGTCCGACTTTTTACTTATTGTTCAAACTCGTGGGGAGATACATGCTACAAACTCGAACACAAGTATTTTTCTATGCTACACCTACACCTGATTGCTATTGCTTAAGTTACTTACACCTGCCACTGAAAGTCCCTCATATCATGAACCATTAATCACTTTACAAGTGAACGCGAATATAGTGAATAGATTTATTGGAAGTTGACGCCCCATTTGTGTTAGTCGGTCAGGTAACCAAATGCACTTTATTTGAGGAAAAACAGGAGAATTGGAAAACTTCTTACGCGAGGGCACGGTTGCTCCCATCATCATTATGATGCTTGTAACCATGTCATTATGAAAATTACACTACACATGTTAAGGTTTGCGTTCATGAGGCTTAAGGCAATATGCTGTGCAACGATATTATGAATTTTACTACTTTTCAACTTGTGTTCAACTGATTATTATACAAACACTATGGGTTCACTCAACCTTTGTGTTGAAATTTTTAGCATGTTTATCTCAGGCTCATAATTTACGAGGATAGCACGGATACTCAAGAAGGCTATATTATCATTCGAAAACTTATTTAATAAACTATAAAACCACTGGGACCTAATTTTGTAAACTCTGATATTTATATAATTCGAATGATAAATATTTTAAAACGACTCAATTAGAGTTCGTTTTCTATTGTTATAACCGTTGAGCCATGAAGTAACACCCAGCTTGAATTCCGCTGCGTATCACGAAATTGGGGGTGTTACATCTTAAGCCAAAATTTATTGATTTACCACACAAGTTAATCAATCACAACAACAAAACTATAACATCTTTCTTTTTCAGTTTCTTATTCGATTGACATAAAAGTCATTAACAATATCCTTTCTTGTAAACTAAAATGCAAGTTAAATAATCAATGTTGATTTATTAACAAGACGGTGAACAAAAAGAAAGAATCAATATAATCCTTATAAGATGGTGTGTTGCCGATTTGAGGAGGAGACCAAAACGATACAATGAACCCCAATACAATTAGATCTGAAGTCGACTACAAAGAAACTCACGCAAAATCCGAGCCAATACAATGAAAACCCAAACGAAACTTAACTTGTCTTGAAGAAATTTTCGTAAGTGAGGTGTGGATGAGAACTTGTATAGAGACCCTGTGGATTCGCGGCGGCTTAAGTAGGAGAAGATGAAGAAGGCTTAACCACTAATTTCTTGGTCTCTGGTGGTGAGGTAACCAAATCGAGCATCAATCATTATCACTTGCTTGTCTTATCATCCCTCGTGATGCCTTTTTGGGAGAAGAGAATAAGAATGTGTGATACTGTTTTTGGGGAGGCACAAAAAAGAAAAAAAGAAGACAGAGAAAAGTGAGATGGGTAGGCGGTGGGATGGTAGGGATATGGGTAGATTAGGTTAAATATTATTATTAATACAATATTAATTGTACCCCGTGTCCCGTCGTGTTCTAGTTTAAAAGCAGTATCCCGATACGTGTAAAATATGTCAAATAAGTTTCTAGAAATGTTTTCACTAGCGTAATACTAAGGTATCATTATTATTTTGGAATTAGATTATAAACGTTTTGCTGTTACTAAGTCGGTGTCGGTATGCGTGTGGTGCCTTTTTTTGGAAACTGCGAGATAACCTCTCGTTTTTGTTCGTAAACCATCAATAAGTGTTAAAAGGTGATCATTTCACTTTTCTCAATATAAAATATCAAATCTGTGTGTTACTTCATGGTGCAGTTTGCGGAATAACTTCCCAAAACAGCTGTTTGAGCTCACATATGCTTAAATTCCTAAATCAGACAATAATAAATTTATTTTTATTATTAAAATTATTAGCGGAGAATTTCCGTGTGTGCGGTGTCGTGTTTTCGAAGAACAAGATGACCTATCGTTCTTTTTGAATTTTAAATATCAACAACAGTCAAAAATAACTGATTTGCATTTTCTGACGTAATAAATAGTATTATAATAATCTGAAAATTTACGGGTTGTTAATTAACTTATTAAAACGATCAACAAACACTTGAATTTTCATATCTAAAACTGCATTGAAATTATCAACCTCAAAATAATTTTGATTGGTATATTAATTCCTTCGGATTTTTGAATCACCATCTGAATATCATGTAATTAGCAAAACGAAGTTACATTCTTTAAGAGTGAAGGAAAACCCGATGCCCTCGTCTGCTTCAAAGCTCTTATGGTCCCTTTCACCAATGAAATGGCTTCCAAAATAGTTTGATTTTTCTTTTGAAAATGTCGTGACAATACATCAGTGATCCCCAAGATAGTAGTTTATGGTTTTAGTTAGAACTTTATTATTTTTTTTGGTAAAAGGTTTCTTAATTAGTGTATTACTTCCAAAAAGCGTTTAACCATATAGGATGTGGGTGAACTCCCACATCTTAGCCCATTTATATAAGCAAAAACAAACGCACCTTATGTGCTTCAAACCATATCTATCATAAGAATGACAACCATACTTGTGAACCTACTATAAAAATGACAACTAACGACAGCATTACATTTTGAAAGTGTATGAAAGTCGATTGATTATTATTTCATAAAACTGTACATAATATACGGTTTACATGGAATATTCTAGATACGAGCTTGAGCCCAAATACATTGAAACCCATACTAAACTATCGACTAACACTCCCCCGCAGTTTGAGCGGGAGGACACCGAAAACTCAAAATGGTACGAAAATCTTCAAATAAAGCAGAATGCAATCCCTTGGTGAAGATATCCATCCGATAGCGAGAAGGAACATGAAGAACCCGAACTTGACTGCAACACCCAAATCACGAACAAAATGAATATCAATCTCGATATGCTTCATACGTTGATGTTGAACTAGATTAGAAGACAACTAAACGACATCGACAAGATCAAGAAACAGCAGCAGCGAAGTCAAAGGTGTATGAAACTCACGGAGTAAATTCCTCAACCAACAAGTTTCAGCAACAGCATTGGCAACACTATGATACTCTGCCTCAGGACTAGAACGAGAAAGCGTCAGTTGACGCTTAGAAGACCAAGAGAGTAAGTTGTTGCCAATAAACACACAATAACCTGAGGTTGATCACCGAGGAGTAGGGCAACCGGCCCAATCCACATCCGAATAAGCAACCAAATATGTATTGGAAGATGAAAAACTATAACCCATGATCTAATGTACCACAAACATACCTTAAAATCCACTTAAGAGACTAGAAATGAGGCTCTCGAGGATCATGCATATAAAGAAAAACCTGCTGCATGTCATAAGAAATATTTGGGCGAGTAAAAGTAAGATACTGAAGAGAACCCGTAAGACTCCGATATAGAGACTGGATCAACACTATCTCTTAGCTTAGACCCACTTTCTACATGAGTCCGACTGGAATTACAATTAAGCATATGTGCCCGCTCCAGAATCTTAGCAACATACTTACGCTGAGTCAAGAACATCCCCGAAGAATCTCGTGTAACAGAAATACCCAGAAAATAATTAAGCGAACCAAGATCTGTCATAGAAAACTCCTGATGCAAGGAAGCAATAATCCTCTGTAACAAAGTCTCAGAAGAAGCAGTGAGAAGAATATAATCAACATATAATAATAAATAAGCAGTGTCAGTCCCCTGTCTGTAAATAAATAAGGATGAGTCACTACGACTATGATGAAACCCAACACGAGTACTATAAACTGCAAATTGTCGAAACCAAGCTCGAGGGGCCTGTTTAAGCCCGTAAAGAGATCTTTGTAATAAAAACATAATTAGGATGCGCAGAATCCCAAAAATCTGGAGTAGCCAAACTAAGAACTGTCCATTGTCGAGAAGGCATTTTTGAAATCAAGCTGATGAACTGGCCAATGTCGAGAAGTAGCCAAACTAAGAATTGTCTGGATAGTACCCGGTTTGACTACTGGACTAAAGGTCTCATCAACATCAATACCCTCTAACTGTGTACTACCATTTGCTACAAGCCGAGCTTTGTAACGACTAAGAGTGCCATCCGCCAAATACTTATGGCGAAACAACCAAATACAACGAACAATATTTTCGTCAATGGGTCGAGGCACAAGAGTCCAAGTTTTACTTTTAATAAGTGCATTATACTCAGCAGACATAACATTTTGCCAATTTGGATCATTAAACATGTCGGTGTGAGATTTTGGTAACGAAGAGACTAAAGAGACATGAAGAATAAGATTGAGTAGGACGATTAGTCTCGACCGAAAGTGTGTGACCATTGATGAACCAAAATTGGGTTTGGGTTTGGTTGGTCTGTTAGGCAGCGTTTTGAGAAATAGTAGAGGATTGGGCCACGGGTTGATATGTATCGGTGTGTTGGGTAGTAGGTGATTGGGTGGTGTTTGTTCAGTGATGTATTTGAGTTAACATTAGTATGTGATGGCGTTGTAGGCTCAGGATGGATGTCAACAGGGGGAATGACCAGGGTGTACGGATAGTCTGAGTAATGATATCTGGCGAGTCATCTAAAATTGTGTAGTTAGGAGGCGAGTTAGGTTTTATAGAACCATACGGGAATACTATTTCATTAAAGGTAACGTGACCCAAAAAAATAATTTTATTGGTGTTTAGGTCAAGACAATGATAGCCCCGATGATTGGAAGTGTGTCCCAAAAAATGGAGGGTATGGCACGTGGTTCAAGCTTGTGAGTGGTGTAAAGGTGAGAGTAACATAAACATCCAAAGGTACGTAAAAGACTATAGCCCTGGTTGGTATCGAAGAAATGGGTCTAAGGTATTTCATTGGCGATACCAGTGGAAGGTAAAATGTTTAGTAAATGAATGGCCATATTGAGTGCTTCGAGCCAAAATGTAGGTGGAAGATTAGCCTGAAAAATAAAGTCCGAATGAGGTTATTGATGGTGTAAATCATTATTTTGGACTTTCCATTTTATTGGGAGGGTTTTTGGACACGAAAACCTAAACTGAATACCATTTGAGGCAAAAAGTTTATGTAAGTTGCTGTTGTCAAATTCACCACCATGATCACGCTGAAACGACTTTATTTCACACTTAAACTGAGTATTAACATAGTTACGAAACAACAGAAATTTAGACAAAACTTTCGATTTTTTAGTCAACGGATAAACCTAAACAAAAGGCGAATAATGATCCAAAAATAAAACATAGTATTTAAAGCCCAAAAGACTCGGAATGGGTGAAGTCCACACATCCGAGTGAACAATGCCAAAACAAGATGTAAATAAAGTATTGGAACTAACAAATGGAAGCCTCACGTGTTTGCCAAGCTAACAAGCATGACAAAGAACGTGAGGTTTCTCTTTATTACACGAAATAAAATTACGAGAAATAAGACAATGCAATACGTCACTTCCTGGATGTCCAAGTCATTGGTGCCACGTATGTTGACTGGTAACAAATGCATGAGGAACTGGAGAGGGCTATGTGACCGGGTAGAGATCCCTCGTGCTATCATATCAGAGAAGCACCCGACGAGTCATGAAATCCTTAATAGAAAAACCAAACGCATCAAATTCAATAGTGCAATTATTATCACAAATAGAAATTAATTTTTTGACGATATTGGGGGTAATAAGAATGTTATTAACGTGAAGAGATCGATGAGGAGTTGACAAAATACTATGTACAGTATGTTAATACAAATAAATCGTAAAAACGTTTATTCATATTTAGCGATCTCTTTGTGTTTTGTTGATAACAAATATAAAGTTATCATAAGTAAAATTATAAGGATACATGTTATTTTTGTAAAGCATTCACATATATAGTCATTTAACATAAATTGTTGTAATAATTCATTTGTTGTAATAGTTTATTATGATGGGTAAAACCATAACCCATGACCCATACCCATGGAGCATATCCATAACCCATGGAGCTAACCCATGACCCATTGACTAGATGCATTGCATCTTCTAGATACATTGTATCTATTTAGATACCCATGGACCAAAATCTATGACCCATGACCCATGATCTATGACCCATAACCCATTTAGGGGAGCGTCCTACGGATCCCCAGTTTACATCGGACGGATCCCTCATGTAAGGGATCCGTGGGATCCGGGAACAATAGTGAATTTTGCCTATAAATAGTGAGCCATTTCTTAATTGTAACTCACCCTCTTCTTACAAACTCTCTCATATACTATGTCTCTCTTCTAATCTCAGATCTCTTGATCTATATAGTAGTTCTTCATTCTTTTGTTGTGATTCTCATATAGGTCCTTCTCAAAGGCGAGATCACGAGATACTACAAGTCATCCAAGCAAGGGGTCCTTGATTGATTTGTTCTTCCACAAGATTTCTGTAGAAAGATCTTGTATTTCATATTTCACATAGTTGTTGTGTTATAGTTGTGTTGGTTTGGTCCTCCGTGTTAAGGACTCGGTATTTAGCTTTGTACCGGAAAAAGTGTAAGCGACGTTGTGAAGGCTTCTCCGCCTAGTTGAAGGAGTTTGTTGGCATAGTGCTTGAACTCTCGAGTAGGTGACTCGGGGAGTGGAGTAGGGCAAGGAAGGTGTCCTTGTAGCCGAACCACTATAAATCGGTTGTGTCATTTCTATCATTTACTTTACTTTCTTTCTTTACTTACATTACTTATTGATCTATACTTTCTATCCATCCATACGATTTCACATAACATCGAATCTAAAGTTTTTGAAACTAACTTCAAATCGGCAAAACTATTCAACCCCCCTTCTAGTTTTCCACACATTATTTGTGATGGGTATAGTATGACCATCACCAGCTAAGACAAATGGATAAATGAAAGTATTAAAAACATCACTAAGACTAGTAACATAATCATTAAGGTGAGAACTCGCTTTTGTATCCGTGTTCCGAGCACCGATGGCGGGATCCCGAAGCTTCACGAAATTAAAGGCATGTGGTAAGGTAGTCTCATGTCCCGTGATAGCGTGGGTCTCGTATGTCCGGCCGAAATGGGGTGAACCATGTGGCTAATGGTCTGAACTTGTTGAAGAACACTCGGGACCATGTGCTGGGTAGGTTGGACATGCGGTAATAGTGAAACAGAGCCCAATTGTTGATTGGGCTGAAACTAAAAAGTGGACAGGACCATAGGGGTATGAGCCGACTGCTGGATAAACCTGGGTGGGCCAGTGAAGGTGGTAACGGGCTGTTGTATAAATCCTGATGCACCAGAGGTGCTAACGGGCTGCTGTAAAAAATTAGGTGGAGCAGTGTATGGATAAAAAAAATCTGGTCCAGTGCTACAAGTTAGACTCACATGATAAGCCCCAGGGACATTATTAAACCCATTCCCATTCGAACCATTAGAAGAATTCCGTGTTAATGTTTTATTGCCCGTAATACCCAACTGACTTAATAATTGTGCCAACAATTCATTAGTATTATTCCCTTGACTATTAGAAACACCCACTGTTAGGAGAGGAGGATGACCAAAGTGAGTTGCTACTAGACTTTCCTTACATTGATGTATCATGAACGATCTTACTAGTGTTACCAAATCGACACGAGCCTCTAGCAAAATTATAACATGGCCTCGAAGACTTAACTTGAAGAGTGGAGGATCGATGAATATTACCTGATTTGGCCACAAGAACCATAGGAGATGATGACGATACAATCCACGGGTAAAGCTTGTGACTTGTACTTCAACCGCATCTCTTTTATAGTTAGCTTTGAGAGAGCCGTTTTAAGATTCAGAAAGGGGTCCCGATGTGTAATAATACCGCATACATTCTTGTATTTGTCGGGCAAGCCTTCGAGAGCAAAAGTGACCACATCTTCACTACTAAGGAGATCCAAGACTTGTTAGAATAGTGGCAATCGACCCGATCTTTCAATGATCTTAGCCGCCTTCAATGCAATGGTTTGAGACCGTTTATTGTTGTTGAAAATCTCGGTGATGAAATCCCATGCCTCCTTGGTAGATTGTGGATGTTCCACAACCAACCGTGCTTAAAGAGTGTCCGGGAGAGTCATAAAGATCCACGAGATAACAATGGTGTCAACTTTAAGCTCTTCCGGAGTGAGAGGGATAGTAGTGCTTGTGGTGGCTTCATTGGATGAACATGGATATACTTAAGGGCCTCATAACCTTTACAAAGGTTCTCGAAAAAATACACCCAAAAGGCGTAGTTCCAGTTGTCAATGTCGAGTTTAACGGGAACACGTGTGAGAAGATGATAATGATGAGTAACCATTGAAAGCTTATTCGAGAGGAGTATAACGGGAGGATTGTCAGCTCCATTCATGATGCGGGACATGGCACTGTTTTTAGGGTTGTTTAGGGCTTAAGGTTATGAATGGTAGGGTTTTTATGATAACTGTGAATCAGTCGAACAAATAAAGAAAGAACCTCCTCGTGAAACAAAGCACGAAGATACTAATATGTTTGGATTTGTGACCGAAAGCACAAATTACCAAGAACGAACCCAACTAGTTAACCTAAAGAACTAGCCACAGACGACTGTTTAGGGAAGATCGGTAAAAAAATAAAAATAAAATAGGGTTAGGCTCGATGAAAGTGTATGAAAGTCTATTGATTATTATTTCATAAAACTGTACATAATATACAGTTTATATAGAATATTCTAGATACGGGCTTGCGCTCAAATACATTAAAACCCATGCTAAACTATCGACTAACACATTTGACTCACAATGACACCAACAATAACTCTGTCGTTTAAGTTAACTTCAAAGAGTAATATCGAATGCATTACAAAATGTCAAGTGTTGTTCGGTTAACCCAAACGCATCATTCTTGTAACCATCCTATCCTGATGGGTTGTAAAATAAATGGGTCCTTGTCTGCAACCATCAAGATTGACACTTAGTTTTAAATCTAAATTTAACCCTAAGTTTAGACTCATATATCATTTCTTTCATAATTATTGGAAAATAAGAATAACCGGCTTTTAATATAAATTTATAAAATGTGTTAATTAGTACTTGTTGACATCTTGCGATTCACGAGGTAGTAAAAATTATATGAGATCACCAAGTGAATCATCAATTCTTTTAAATTTTCGCCTACCTAAACTTTGTTGTTTATATATTTTAGTTTTATATTCTATCCAAAAGAAGGTATTGTTTTTTTTTTTTTTTTTTTTTTTATTCTATTTTTTGGTATTCATTCGCCATGTATACAATTTTCTTACGAACTGATGCCTGGTTATCCATTAGTTATTAAGAAATTAACTGAATTTTCATAAAATAATTTAGTGGTTGTGTATTTTGAAACCGAAGTTGTGGGACATGAGACCATGACATGGAGCCATTTGGTTGTGTATTTTTCAAACAAACAACCACGCTTAGAAAGCTAAAAGCAAATATTATCGCATTCACTTGCTTATTATTGCTTTTTAATATGAATTATGCCCACAAACAACCCTAAATCGTTGCATAAAATAAGGCCAAAAGTAGCATGAAAAAGGGGATTCCTATAATATTTTACATTTTGTATCACCCACTATCTTAGACTTTTATCCCATAACCTTACTTTTATTTTATTTTTATATTTGATTAAAATATGCCAGTTAGTTGGTGTCAACCTTTTTCTTTAATGGCATGCTTCAAAGAGTAGTGCTATATTACGAAACTGATAAAATACAATAATCATAAATTCATAATATCTTCAGGAGAAATACATTCGTCGTCGAGTAAACACGTGCTAACAAACAATATTATAATAAGATGACGTGCTTTGTAAGTAAACATGCGTAAATAAATGTGCACACGATTTAACATGCGTAGATAAATAAATGTCCAAATGAACCAAAGACGTTAGGAGCTACTAGTTATTTAAGCGACGCACGATTTTAAATTGTGTGTGATCAAAACGTTTTATCCGACTAAAATAGGTAAACAGACGGGTTTTTACATGTTCAAGTTAGTTGGGGCGGGTGAATGTTTAACTCAGATGTATATAACATAACTATGGTATTCTCGTAATCGTTTCTGAATATTATCCGACCACTCCAAATGTGTATAACGCGAGTTCTGAACACTAAAATTACGAGGTTCAGGTCAAGTCTAAATAGGGTTTGGGTTAGGTTTGAGTTAACTCATCTAACCCGTTTATTAAATAAGTCAGATTTAGTTGGGAATATGTTAAACAAATCAAGCCGCTAATTTGTTTAAGATTTTGTTTCATAAATTAAAAATTATATATATTTTATTATAAAGTTGAATGGGTTAAACATGTCGATTCACGAACCCGTTTAAAGTAAAAAAATCATAAATATATCATTTTCACAAGTTATCATGGACATAAGTAAATTAGATTAATATTATAGTTCAGTTTATCTTTGTTTTGGGACATGAGACTATAATTACAAATGCAAAGTTTTTCCCTCTATCTTAAAGTTAGATGGTTATTTTGAATTATCGTAAAACATTGCTCACAAAATAGTTTAATGTTACGGAAAGCATACAAGTAATTAGGGGTGTTGATCGGTTCGGTTATCGGGTTGTTCGGTTAGTTCGGTCTGGTTAATTCGGTTAAAAATAATTTTTAGGTCAAACCAAAACTGAACCGAACCAAATTCATACTCGGTTTTCGGTTCGGTTCGGTTGAATTCTAATTCTGTTCGGTTTTTGGGTTGACCCGAATAACCCGAGTTTCACTATTTAAAAAAATAATAATAATAATTATATAGATATTTAGCAAAAAAATATATTTCAAACATAAAAAGTGTTTTATTATATTATGATAACCTTTTAATAGTATTTATTTATATATAAATATATACATAAAATATATAAATATATATATAAATATATATATTTATATGAATTCGGTTTTGGTTCAAACTATCAAACCCATATCCAACCCGAGAACCGAATTAATAGTTCGATTCGGTTCGGTTTTAGCAAATTCGGTTCAGTCATTAGTTCGATTCGTTATTTTCGGTTCGGTTCGATTTTCGATTTATTCGGTTTTTTCGGTTTTTTTTCCTTTACAAGTAATACAACCAAAAAGTTGCTTGTAAAAAGAAATGACAATGTAACCAGGGTTTACTTTAGTAATGTGGGCTTTAATTTGTTTGCACTTGGTTCCTTCTCTTTGCAATTGACAATGTAACCGGGCTTTTAGTATTTATGCATAATTGCATATGGCCTTACTTCTTTATTTGGGATTTTGGGCATAGAAATATTAGGACTGCTTAGGGCACGTTTGTTTTATATATGGATTTGGGTTTTAGGATAAAGATTTGAATATTTGATACTCGGATGAAAGAAATTAAAGATAAAAAAATATTATAAACAGTTAAAAGAATTTTATCAATTGTAATTTTAAATCTATATTATTATTTATGAATGATAAAGGAAAGAGATAGACACACCAAGTGACTCCCACCGGGATTTGATTTTATGGTATCATTCTCAATTGAATCCAACCCTCCAACCAAACTCATATTTTAACTAACAATGTCAACTACAATTTTCAAAACCCATCAAACAAACGCGACTTTTGATTTTCAGTATTTTTTAGGTAACAAAGATAACCTAACTTGCAGCACAAAACATTTAACTTATAAAGAACATGTCGCATGAGGTCCAATTAGTTCACATGTTTCAAGAGATATGCCCATGTTTCTATTTTTCCAACCAAACTCATACTAGCTTGAAACAGAAATAAGTATTGAACGGAAAAAACGTGTTGCCAACATCGAGCAAAGAATAACTATTTGTATAATATGTGTTTAAAAGTATAGAAATGATTAGTTTTGGCGGTAACCTAAATTAAGTTCTATTGTTGAAAACAGGTGCACCTTTTATTTTTGCAATTGGTTTGGGCTCGCATCTACAATAAGCGCATGGGCTTATAGCCTTATATTTTGGTCTAATTCCAAGTTTCGACTCTACCAGTAATTACAATCTATTTACTATAGACACACCACCAAATGCCGTTTTTCGGCCGAATACTTATTTTTACTCCAGTGTGCGAATCCCAGTCCTTCAACTCGAATACAGTTTCATGATTGCTACATGTTTTAGCTAAGATTCAGGCGGGATGACGAAGAAAATGTCCCAAATTTCATGTTGAGACTGTCCTCGAAGACCTTTGCATAGTCGTACTAACAATATTTATAAATAGAGGGAAAGTATAAGTAAGCAAACATAATGGTGTAAAAATAACTACCAGTACAAAATAGGCTCGAGGAAAGAGTAGTTGTTTTGATATTAGATCTACAAAGCACCCATGTTGTCAATGTATCACTCCGGTTTAATGAAATATAAGTTACACAATTTTGAAACACGAAACACAATATAAAAGGTTAAAATGTACGAGTAACATATACAAAAATCTTACCATAATGAGTTCATAAAGAATTAAAGTGTTACAAGTGAAGTACATTTCTTGATGCAAAATTTCAAGGGCGCTTTAGTAATTTTGGCTAATAAGCTAATATGTATCAATGACATAAATGGCGAGAAAACCCCATATCTGAAAGCAAGTGATAAAAAAAATGGAAAACCAACACAATGATAAATGACATTCAAGCTGAATCATTTTATGAAAGTACACTAAAACCTCTATAAATTAATAGTATTGGGATCTTTATTAAATTAGCGAGATATTATTATATCGATAAATTAATAATTTATTAATTTAAAAAGGTGTTACGTATGACCTTTAAATTTCCTAAATTAGAAAAACAAGTTCCAATTAACTGTTATGAATTCACGTTCACAAATTAATTGAATTTGTCAAGTTCATTGTTTATGAATTGGTAAAAAGTTAGTTTTGTTGGGACAAATTCCAATTACGTATGTCATCAATTGAATTTGTACAAGTTTCAATTACTTATGACCTTTAAATGTATGTGGATTTTTAGAATTATTAATTTATAGTTTCGTTGGGATCATATATATACATTGGGGTTTTAATAAAATTATTATCTTATTATTTTATCGATTGCGCCTAAATTGTCTTATTCCAAGTTGGACGGGACAAATTATTATTTTTATCGGCGTTATTAATTTATCGAGTATTAATTTATAAAGTTTTCTTGAATAAAAAGAAATCAAGAGATAAAATAAACATACAAGTATTCATTGCCTCATTAAAACCCAAACAAATTAAACATGCCAATTTACAAATCTTTTTCAGAGAAACTCTTTATCATTCATATGTATCTAGGTAACCGGTGGCGGATTCACAAATGTTTCAAAGGTTATGACGTTGTTTAACTAAAAGAAAAAGGGTATACACTCAGAAAATTTTCTTTGATTAATTTCTACAATTTGGTAGGCTGGTTGCCAACTGCCAAGTATTGGGCTCAAAATTTGATCACAGAGCCAGCTTCATGGTTCTAGCCTCCAATGTGATGAGTAAATTTTTTATCTTCTTAAATTAAAAAGGTTTTGCATTCAGCTCAACTTAATTTTAGTTTTTTCTAGAATGGTATATAAAGCGCTTGTTGTGTGAAAGCATAATTTAAGGATTGCGGTTGTCTTATGAGCAGTTTCATTCACATTCTATTATTTTTTTTTTCTTCTTTCGTTTCACGGATCTTGTGATGTCTAGGTGATTCATCTCAAATTCATTGAAAGCAATTTTGGCTTAAAAGGGAAACAGACCCACTGACGGCCTCACACTAACCGGATTCACAACTTAGAATTTTAGAGATAAACAAGGATAGTAGCCCGCTGCGTTGCAGCGGGTATTGTTATTTTTTATTCTGAATTTGTGGCTGCATAAAAAATTAAGTATTACATTTTCGGTTCATAAGGTCTTGAACAAATAGATGCAGTAACATCTAAAAACTCTTATGGCAATACAAACTGTACACACTAATTGTTGAAAGTGGTGTAAGACATAACCGCTGATTAAAGAAACTCTGAAATGGGAACAACTTGCAATGAAATGTCATTGATACTGAAACAGGCGCGCAAAGTGAACTGACGTTATTATTGTAACTCTAAAACAAATGCCACCGTCTTTCTTGCCATGTGTTCCGTCTTTTTTGGAGGACGAAGCAGCTACTGCTGCAGCTGCAATAGTAAATGGGTCGAATCATCACCTCAAGAAAATCAAAAGTAAAATCTTATATTAAGACAAAAGCTACAGCTATATTTCTTACCATTGGAACAACAATATATTGCTTATGAGTTTCCAATGTGTATGATATCATCAACACTTATTCCTTGCATTTTAACAAACCTTACTACAGTAAGCACTTTCAAAGTTGGTTTTCGCTTCATTAGTCACATTAAGTTGGTAAATATTCTCAAGCATTTAAATCATATGATACAGAAACACGCATATCCAAACACCCTCATTAAAGTTATCATTTAGCGCCGCTTATCATGTACTTTCACTCAAAATTGCTCAAGTAACAATTATTTTCAGTGACCAACAATTTTTGTGGTAAATAATATAGTTAATAGTATACAATTTTTGTGGTAAATAATATAATTAAGGTGTAAAACTAATAGTATAAGTTCCAACGTTTTATTAATAATTAGCAAATCCATAATAATCATTTATAATTTGTGCACGTGAAAAAAAACCATAAACAAACCTTAAGTCCCTAAAACTCTTTTGACCCGTTAGTGATAAACCGTAACCCAAGCCTCATGAAACTTAGCTTCACTCACACAATTAATTGGCTACCACATAACTTCAGCAATACCATTTATTTAAGAGTTGTTTATATTGATTTGTAACATCAGTTAATCTGTTTTGGGGGACGTACTATAAAAACTAAAACAACAACAGATTGTAATTATAATCATACCTCTGCCTTGTCTATGTGAAACATCAATTGAAAGGGTCCTATGAACTTTCAACGCTTTGGTTCCTTGTAAGTGAAACGTTGATTTCTGCAGGACAGTCCTTACTTCATCGTCACGGACAATCATACCACATGTTCTTGATTTGATATCGCAAACTTGAATATGTTCGGCTCAGAAAAAAGGAACAATTTTACTATTAAAAATGCATTAACTTAACGGGAAGTTTAAGTATGTCGCCACTTGCCTGTGATCGGGGATTCTATAGAGTTATTATGAGCATATGAATATCCGCATACATTTTGCGTCCGCCTATTTATATTGGCTGAAGAGAAACGTTGTTAAATAGCTGCAGTGCTACTGTTACTGTAAGAAACAATGGAAAAAAGTTGCATGTTATGTTGTGTCTGAGTATTATGTTATTAGAAAGTATGGGTACCTGATTTTTTTGACCGAATATGAGCCAACAACAATAATAACAGGCTTTGGGAGCCAGTTATTTTTTTGCATTTCAATATCCATCGCTAGTTCATTCCATAGGGCTAGTGTAAGAGTGTTTTGGCTGTAAAAAGTAAGCGTTTTTAAATATAGCGATCACGTAATTGATATCATATAATAGTGGTGAAAAAGGGTATGCTAATGACAGCACGGTTGGTGAGAGGCACAATATTACCTCAGTAACAACGGTCATTGTTGCAGGCCTGGTTCGTAATATGTTAGCATGCTCGTATGAACAGTCCAGTATTGGGATCAGGCTCCCAATATTCTCCGCGCTTGTGAGTCATTTCTTCAACTTGGTTGACTTCTAGGTTGACCTTGTCCTCTACTCCCTTCTCGTAAATTGAAACTCACCCAAATCCACAGGATGAGACGGCTCAAGCTTACCCTCCACATCAAACTTATTCACCCTGGTAGCTCCAAACATCGCCCACAAATCAAAAAGTTTTAATAAGGTAAACAAAAGGCTACAACTTACACAATTGATTCTTTTACTTCTTTAATCCACTGAGTCATAATGAAAATATTGAAAATCAAGATATTATTGAGACTCATAATCAAATTCAACCCATGCAACAAAATTATTAGAAAATGTATGGTTTAAACCCAAAAAAAATAAGCGATGCCTAGTAAATTCAGAATCGACATTAATTTCTTCATCTTCCGTTGCAGCAGCCTGAACAGCAACAAAAGAGTAATAAAAAAAATTAAATATCGGTCATAAACAATTCAAAGTGGTTCTCGTGTGTAGACGAATAAACCAATACTCATGATAAAGTGTATAGGACATGAAAATACCTATAAAATGTAAAAAAAGAATGTTGTACCCTGCCACCATCGCTCACATACTTTCAGCTATAAGCATAAAGTAAGCACACATTTAATAACATAAACAATAATGACTGTTACATCTCTAATATCATATACTCGTGCAAGCTTACTCACCATTGATATAGGCGTCTACTGATAGCACAACGGCTTTTGCTCTATCCTCGTACATCTGCCCTGTGGAGCAATAACGCCTGGAAAACCTGTGTACACAAATCACACGCCATAAGTAACACAAAAAAGTTCATATTAAAATCCTAAAAAGTGAACCTTTACACCATTGAAACAACAATAACACAACCAAAGTATGTTTATTCTAAAAATTAATGAATGCCCACGTCATAAAATCATCTCACTTGTATAAGTCGATAACACCCAACATCTTTAACAAAAAAAATACCTTTAACAAAGGTGGATTTGAAACTCGATTTCAATTTAGATAAAAAAATTGAACCTGCGACAAACCAAATTACGAACGTTATAATACATATAAATTATTAATAATGAAAGAGACCAAAAACCAATTTGCCCACCTTTTTTATTATGCATTTGCACGATTCTTTGTGACCACCTTCTTTCGCAACCTATTCAAAATTAAAGCATAAGAATCAATCATCAAGAAACCGAATGGGCACACAAAATGATAGAAATCCGACATTTGTATTCAAATAGTACCAACCAAAATTTTCATTATCGGGGTGCTTCCTTGAATTCCTTGTCAGAAGATTAATACTACTTACCTCACAAAATTTTGAGAATCCGTATTGGTTGTTATAATCTGATACTAACATTAGACATTTTAGAGATTATTTATATTTCGTACATTAATACACTTGTTTAACTTGAAGCTTGTTTATATTTTAGCTAAAGTTCTAAACATTAGACATTTTAGATATCGAATGACAGTTCAATATTATGCAAATCTTACAAAAAGTAGACTCCAAAAACAGAGGAAAAAAAGTGTAATTACCGTCACAATTGAGTGCCTTTAAGAAATTATCACGGGCAACAATAGTCACATCAGGTTCACCGAAAAAACTAATGAATGACTCATCTCAACGGCCACCAACCAATCATAACCTGAAAATAAATAATAATCACAATAGGCTTCCATATTTAAAAGATTAATTTTCTCTTTATTACTGCCTGTTGTATAAAGGTTCATAAATAAGTTTTGTGAAGTGAATTTTAGATTCATGATTTGCCAGCTTGATATCATACATATTTTTTTTAACTCCGAAATTTGAGAATGTTTATACCCATTCATTTGTAAAAGAGTATCAAAATTAGACACAATTAAACCCTTGATTGGTACATAATTAAAACATATGAACATGCCAGTAGTATAATTAGCATGTATCTTTCATCTAAAATTTTGTCATGTGTGTCTGCTACCATTTGTCCGTGCTCTGACACCCAACTCCATGTATAGGTATGGTGGATTAACTCTTTCGATCATATAAGCTACCCTTGAAACCCCAACCTTTTGCTTTCTGAAATCACACGAACCCAAATAATGATTATTGTTAGTCGGTGTAGATAGGAACGACAGGAGGCGGTGAAGGTTATCCCGAAATTTCTATAAACCCAAAGTAAAAGTAGTATAAACCGGACTCGCTGGTGGGCCTAAAATCGGGCTAACACATCCAAGCCCAAAAGTTAGAGAATATTTGGAGGAATCATGCAAGATACCGTAGCGTTATGTATGATAGATATAATGGCTTAACACCATATACATATAGCAGCAATGATATGGAGACCTAATATATAAGCTTAAATTCATGCCTAACTAATTCATTAATTGATACATCACATGCATATTTTCTCACTTCTAATCTCCACTTTTGATTTTGACACATGTTGTGATCGTGTTGTTAGACATATCTTTAGACATACATTTTAGACATGAATATCATTTTCCGGATATGATGATGAGATTTGATCCCCTGACTTATTGGTTTTGCTGCATGTCCATTGCGAGGACATTTTTGCTTAAAGAACAAAAAAAATTTGAAGTCTTGCTAAGTGCAAAGATAAATCTGAAATATACGAAATCAATCAGATCATATATGTAGGATCATACATATATTGTGTTTGATGATTCGGGTGGCCTTGGATGGTGATGAATCAAGTATGCCATTGTTTAGAGAGAGAAAGAGATGAGAGGGTGATTCTAGAGTGAGAAAGTAAACAAAAAGAAAAGGTTAGATTATCAAAGAAGCATCACCCCTTCTAAGGATGGAAGGGGTATTTATAGTTACAACTACTACGTCCTCCTGTCGGACTGTGGATCAGGCATACAGTGGGTAAAGACTCGTCCTTCCTCCACGGTGTTACACTAAACTAAACTACGCTAATAACTAACTAATTAACTACTGAGTAACGTAAATAACGATATGTCTATGAGCTAACTTATGCTAGATTATATTTGCGGTGACCGACTCTTCACTAAGGAATTTCTAATTCGTAACAATCTCCCCCTAAGGGAGGTCACCCCATGTTTTACATTTCGAATCCTAGCATTCTATTTTATCTTCAGTCTTAAGCTCGTAGACTTTAATTCTTCAACTTCCGCATCTTTGTGCTTTAGCGATGATACTTCAAAGTCCGCATAGTTTTGTACTTTCGGTGGAGGTCTTTGAACCGATCCACATCTTTGATGATCTTGAGCTTTATAGAGATCATCACCACAATAAATCTCGGATCACCCTTTATTGTGTTGCCTTCATGTGATGTTGTGACTTTTGGACCGACATGCTCACACGATCCGGATCATGACATCTTTTCATCGAGTAGTGGAAGCATTATCGGTTCATGATATTTGTAGCAACAGTAGCGAAGCATAGTATAAAAATATTAGAGCCGAGTTATGTAGATATGCACTAGTCATGATTTCTTCAATTAAGTGTGGATCTTTGTGAGCATGCGGCTTTGGATTGACTTCTCAATTCGATCACCGCAACCGTACAAATGTACCGCAAACAACAGTTAGCAATAAAACACACGAAAGTGTCTTTGATCACTTCGTTGAATTGAGGTACACAACCCACGGTTCCCGTTGATCGCGACAAGTCTTGCTGTGATCGGTATAATTCAAGAATCTCCTTGACAGGTTTCGCATTTGTTCTAACTGTTCTCATGCCGGAGCGTCTCAAAGAAGACAACACGGAATGAGTGAACCAGCAAATTGAGATTTACTGATTGATGAAAAATTGATTTGAAAAACAATCGCGTATTGCTTAGAAGAAAGAGTTTTGCAATACTACGAAGGTTTTATGAGAAAGATCAATTTTCAATCAAAAATACCTTTTGTATTTGAAAGAGAATACACATTCGATGTGCTAGAGAAAAGAAGAGATTTGCACATCAAACGGTTTTTCCAAAAGTATTTTTTCAATCAGAGATACTTTTTGTGTTTTGAAAACATGAATACACATTCGATGAGCTCGAGAAAAGAAGATTTGCACATCAAACGGTTTTTCCAAAAGTATTCGTCAATTCATTTCCTGGACCAAGGTTGATTCAAGAATGAATCGCCCCATTGTTTCTATCCAGTTGTCACAAGCTTGATCTTTAGAAAAGATCTCACATGTCACCCACCAAGAGCTTGTTTGATGTTGGCTCTAGAAGGATTTCCATCTTCATCGTGAATACGTTTACATATCACTCGGATGTTCTGGCAATACCACAAGGATAATGCGTAGGACTCTTAATATATACTTACTTTCCACATTGTGTGAAACATCAAGTCTTCATTAATTTTGTGTCCTAATGAGATATTGTGGATGATCTCTTGGCTCTAGACTCAATTGGGCACATTTGGTTTCCTATGCCGGAGACTAGGGAGAGGGTCTCCTTCTTCAATATCAACAATCTTTAAGAGAAAGTCGATGGATTATGTAGGTTCCCCGTGAGAATAAAACAAGTCCTTTTAAGAGGAACTTGAATAGCTTGGGAAGTTAGGTGCAATGCGTCACTGGGTCCATGATGTCCTGTCTTCAATACCAGTGTTACCTTAGTAGACACCAGTAGCATATGAATTGAACCCGGTTTCTGCCCTAAGGTTGAATTATTAGAGGGCTATTTCTTTTCACCCTTTTCACATTCAATTCTTTTTCATTCTTCAACCCCTTCAGTTCTTACCGAGACTTCATAACTAGAACCTTGTTGGGTTTATTCGATTACTAGCTCTGTCTCGATCCGCACTCTTCCCGTATTCTCATTTTCTCCTTTTTCATCATACATAAGGACTCTACACTATCTAGTGGATTGTCCTGGGTAGATCCCTCCGGCTCTGGCGGGATCGTGGGAACGAATACCTAACCTAACCATCCTTATAACAACATGCATAAAGTAAATTGGTCGGTCTTTTGGTATTGTTCTTTCTCTTCTTGAAACCAATTGAAAAATCATTTGGAAAATCAATCAAGGTACTTGTGATATAATATCAAAAGCATTTTGTACCTTAATTGTTTTTGATCATTTAGAAATGCTCCCCCTCAACATGTGTGTATGATTTTGAAATTGATTAGCACATGGAGGCAAGAGTTCTTTGAAACAGTTTCTTGATCACAATTTCCTTAGAAAAAGCCATTTGAATTTCTTTGGTAAATTCTCCCCCTCAATATGTGCGTAGGATATTTGAAATAATTTTATCACATAGAGGAAGGAGTTCTTTTGAAGTACTTTCACGATCATATTGCCATACAGAAAACCATTAGAAAATCAATCAAGGTAAATTATGTTGAAACATAGAAATCTTTGTACCTTGATAGTTTATTTTCTTTTGAAATGCTCCCCCTCAATATGTGCTTCGAGATTCGAAAGCGTTTAGCACATATGGGAGAGCAGCCTGCACTTTTGAATCAAATCGATCATCATTTATCAGGTTTCATAATTAAATCACAAATTCTCCCCGATCAAAAATATCAAACCATTTGAGATTTTGGATCCCAAGTGATTTAATAAGGTTTAGAAAACATGGGAGAAAATGTGGACAGGTTTAAATACTCATCTTGTTTTTTGATAAATGCTCCTCCTCAATCATGTGCATCATATATTGAAATCGTTTGGCACATGGAGGCAGGAGTGCCTTTAAAGGACTAAAACCAATTCCATTTAAACAGATAAGAGATTTAAATCACTATCTCTCCCCCGATCAAAAATTTCAGACCTCTTGAGATTTGTGATCCCAATTAATTTAAATTATTTATAAAATTTTTAGGGGAAAGACGTGGCTTGATTTAATTTTGAAAATGACTGATATGGATCAATATAAGACATTAAAGATTGTTAGTGTCTGGTATGATAGTTTTAAGAGATCTTTAAGTAAAATAAAATAATTTCACAATCCAACAAGAACAGAAAAGATTTCATTTTGAAAGATCTTTGAGTTTTAAAGACAATCATACCATGACATAACATTAAATCTTTAAATCACCACTTATTTAGCACAAACGGACTTGATAGATGAAATATCGTTTGAAAATAATTTATTTTAAATCACTCTCCCCCTCAATCGATGACCGTAGTCATTGATTGAGTGACTTAAGTTTTGATAAAATGAAGTCCGGTGATTTCCAAAATTTAGTCCAATTTATTTTCAAAACAATATTTTTCCATTTTCAAAACAATATTTTCAAGATTGTTTAAAAATGATATCATCACTATTTATCCTGCACAAAGATACGTTAGGTGGTTAAGCTGCTTTTGTTGTTGTTGCTGGAGGTTGGAAGAAAACAATCTGCAGATGCAGTGAGACCTCTTAAGTTGCATCTATCGTGCCAACTCTCCATGGAGATCTAATTAAGCTCCGTTTCTTCATTTGTCGACCTAAGAAATAGTTGCCCTTTCCATTCGGCATCCAATCATCTTCTTTTGTGGGATCCGGATCGGGAACATTCTTATAAACCATCTTATATGCATACGTTAGTCAACACAAACAGATATATGGTGGTCGACAACACCCAAACAGCAATCGACTAATAAAAGTCAATCCAACATGTCAATCAGATCAAATAAGGCATGGGAGTAATGTGTTCATCAAACTATAATCATCTAATCCTAACAATCATATCCTAAATTCCTAGTCCTTCGACATAGGCAAATATCATTTTTGGTTAAGCACGTAGGATAATAAGCCCGATAGATGATATAGATTTGAAAACGTTCTCCCCCTCAATCAATGACTCTTTCTCTGAAAAGTTATAAAAGCGCTGAAGTCATTGATTGGGTTTTGTGAAAATACCAAATCTGATTGATTTTAAAGCAACTTATTTTCCACCATTTTGTTAAAACAAATATTTTTCTGAAGAATTTTAAAAGGAAAAATATTTAAGTAGGAACAGCAGTCCTTCGACATACTTTCCTCATTAAGTTTTAGGATAAGTGCACGAAATATTTGAAAATTGGTTTAGTGCAGCACTTTCCTTTCTTGAAGAGCGGGTTGCAATCTGAAATAATAGCAAACCATGGTTAAGTGCGGGTTACAGTCTAAAATAACTGCAAGCCATATTTAGAGACATGTTTTGAAAAAGAATATTTACACCTCCTGCTCGAACTTCATCTATGGTCCCGTGCCATTATTGAATGACATTTCTAAGACCGTAGATGTTATCGATACCAGAAGACATGTCTTAAGAAAACAATATTTTTGGTATTTTTCAAATTTTTCTGATTTTGTATGGATTTTTGTTGGTTCTATATTTTTTCTATTTTCTTTTTGTTGGTTTTATATTTTTGTATTTGGTTTTAGATAAATATTTAGAGATAGAGTAGATGATATAGTTTAAGAAGAATGATGATACGAGTACCGAGATAAGGATATGAAACAGCCCCGTTGCGAAGATAGAAATCATCATCTCTTAAACTTTCACCACCAAAGCTTAGAGGCTCTGAATTGAGAGAAATTGAACCTTCGAAAGTGAGACTTTGGCACTTCCCCAAACCGAAAATCCTTATGTTGAGCGATTGAGCTCTATTTCAAGCTTGCCTTAGCTGGTGCACAAAGAAGCACACCATTATCATCGATCTTGCTGCTCCTTTTAAGAATAATCATCGTGATTCTTCGTTAGATGTTATATCATCCAATAGAACAGCAACGTATCATCCCACACATAAAACAATCTTCTCACGAACCCGAATACACATATACCGAAGACAGAGAAACTTATACTATCGAAGTAGCAGATTAAGTCCAATAGCCAAAGAATAACCCCGATGTATACTTTTCTCTCCCCCTGAAGAAAGTGTGTGGAAGCGTGGGGGGTGAATCGTTACCTTTAAAAACTTTAGATCTTTAGTATCAAATCGCTTATGAAGCTTGTTATAATATGAAAGTACCAATTATTGTTTGTGACTAATATAAAGCATGGTAAACCAAGTTGTCACACAATCATGAACATCAAACCACATCACAAACAATAGTATAGTGCAAGTATAAAAGTAAAGAGATAAAGAAAGGAAAGTGCAAACCGAACACGAGGATTTATAGTGGTTCGGTCATGGATCTCCTTCCCGCCTACTCCACTCCCCGGTACCCAACTCGAGAGTTACTTCACTAAATCAACAAGCTCCCTTCTCGCGGAGAAAGCCTTACAATCGTCGCTACACTTTTTCCGGTACAAAGCTAAATACGGGTTCTAGTTCGAGGTAGAACCAACCTAACGTTGCCTATACAATATTTCGACACTAAGCTAGATGTCGAGTTCTTTAACAAGGGTACAACCACTCCCATTATGTTTTATGGCCCAACATAACAAACCTTGTGTTTTATGGCACAAACACATAAACCATACTAATCTAGTTTGGTGAAAGTGTTGTTATGATGCAATGATGTTTACACTAATGATCCATGACACAAATGTCTAATGGATGTGAATAACTACTTCTAAATGAACTTTCATTGATAGGAAGCCTTCATGATGAAGATCACAAGTTCCCTAAACTTGTTGTGATAGATCTTCAGCTTGTGGTGAGTGGGGATGGCTAGATCTCCAAGCTTTCCTTGGTTGATCAATGTAGAGTATGCTTACAAAAAGATGAATGTTAGAAGCATTATGATCATGATCATTAGGGTGTTTAATGTATGTTACTACATTGTTAATGATAGATCTAAATGTATGCAAGAAGGTGGAGAAGATATGTTTTCAAGTGGTGAAGAAATGGGAAAACAATGGGCTTTATTTATAGCCAAAGTGGTCGAGCGTCCACGGACCAAGGAGCCCTTTAAAGGGTTCCGTGGGTGCTGACAAAAGTCTAAAAATCTTTCTTCAAATCTTTCCAAGATATTACCAAATCTTACTAAGATCACATTTGATATATTGAGTATCGATCTAACCAAAATATTCAAGTGATCTTCCAAGGATTTCAAAGATGATGCATGACATGATGTAACATGTATTTCCATTTTTAGATTAAAAGGTTTATCAAGGTAAACTTGTAAAATGTATTATGTAACTAGTTAATAAGATGTCTAGTTACCTTTTGAAATACTTGTGAATGCAAAATGTAAAATGAGGCTCGAAATAGAATGGTTAACCTATTAAAATACTTAGTGACTCTAAATGTATTTTAAACATTCTAAATGATTTGTTAATGGGTTTGATCATAATGCCACATAACAAACATGTACGAACCTGTGTTGTAACATACGAGGACTTGAGACATCGAGAGGTGTTGAATGTATATTGAGACAAAGTGTGATTACAAGTAACTTGTACAGTTTACGTTATGTATTACAAGTTACATGTTTGTCATCAATCAAAACAAACGAGACTGTATAGATTAAATATAGTAATATTTGCACTAACAATCTCCCCCTTTTTGATGATGACAAAGATATGTAAACGTAATAGAAAGTAAAATATAAAAGGTTACTTGTATCCCTTGTATCCTTACTACCTTTACATTACCTTCTCCGTTTATACTCTTCTCCCCCTTTTGTCGAAACAAAAAGGGCGTGTCCTTGTATCCTTACTACCTTTACATTACCTTCTCCGTTTACACTCTTCTCCCCCTTTTGTCGAAACAAAAAGGGCGTGTCCTTGGAGTTTAACTTTATATCTCCCCAAAAAAAGGCGAGCTTGCATCATCCCTAGTGAAGTTAAATCGTCCACTTCAATCCGTCCCTTATTTGGTAGCGGATCCATGGATCAAATAAAGAGGCTTAACCTACATCAAGGTTAGTTTTATGCAACAAAATTATGAGAAATATATGAAAAGAAAATGCATAGCAATGTTAGCCTATTTTCTCAACTTTTATCAAGCACAAATGCTTGTTGAAAAGTGAGAATGATGCTAAATCGTGCATGCTCCCCATGACGGTTGCTCCCCTTGTTTGAGGCGTCGTGGTATGATTAAAACCTACAAAACAAATATTAGTGCAAAACTATATTCGCTATTGACGAGTAAGTGTTATACAACAAAGTGTGTATAAGATGCATTGATGAATTCTTGACGAAGCTCCCTTGCTCTAGGGCGTCAAGATGAACCTTCAAAATAAATATTAGTATAATAGAAGCTTTGTCTTTAGACTAATATGTCATATACAACCAAGTGTATAGACGATGCAATATGAGTGCTTAAAGGATATTCCTCCTTGTTCTAGGGTGTCAAGAAGCACCTAAAATAAGAAAAATAATTGATGCAAACTTCATCCTTAGATGAGTAAGTTATATACAATCGAGTGTATATGATGATGAACCTACAATGAAAACATTAGTGCAATATATTTCATCTTTTCACAAAGAAAAATAAGATGTATATATGTGATAAATGATATAATCAAAGATCTCATGAAGTGTAGTCTCCTAATTACAATCATAAGAAAAGTGAGAATATAATATGATAAAAGCCTACAAAATAGTTCCTAGAAAGAAGATATGAAGTCTTCCACCGGGTGTGCCACTAGTGGTCTAGTGTTGGTGTCGGTTTACTAGTAGGATTCATGTGGTGATGGTAGATGGCTCGAAATTTACAAAAGCAAGTTTTCGCTAATCCATGGTGGTGATGATTAGTGAAAGTGGTGATGGAAGGAGGTGGTGATTAGGTAGGAAGCTATTAAGGAGTTAGAAACTCGTATGTATAAAAAATATGGATTCATGCAATCCTTTCGTCATGTCAAGTGACCAAAGCTAAGAGGAAAAAGAAATATGAATGGACATTGCATTTCAATGATGCATAAGGGTTATGATTTGAATGATTTATTGATGCTAACAACCTATTGTTATGAGCAAGTTCTCATATGCTTCAACCCAAGAATAATCAATAATCGTTCTATCTAAGAATATATAAAAGTGATAACATGAAGATAAATTCGTTCATTGATTGACACGAATTATAAAATGACCTATTCTAGGTGACAATGGGAAATGTAGTATTAGCATGGTTTTGACCGACATGGATGATTATCACTTTGAAAAGAAGTGAAGACAATATGGAAAATACTAATAATAATAATGAGTACCTATATGAGGATGAGAATGACATCATATAAGTGAGAGTTGGATGGACCAACGTGTTGGAAATGGTGTTTTGATTAATATATCGTTTGCCCGACAATGACATGCATGATATATGTCAAGCGAGAAAAGGATAAGATCCTATGATGGTGTTCTAGATAGTGAAGTTGTAAGGTGCTAGTTTAAGGAAAATCCTAGATTCGTTGATTGTGGAGATGAAGAAGTTTGTAAAACACATTATGTGTTTTTCACTTGATGAGGTATTGGTGCAAACTTGTGATATAAGGTTAAAAGGTTGAACTAGTTGTGGTTTCGTGAACCGATTTTAGCTAAGTGGTGTTTGCCTATGTGTTGGTATTTTAGAGTCTAAGAGACATAAAATTTGACAAAGACAATTATGTGAATGGATTTCTCCCCTTAATTGGTGGACATCCAACATAATGTGTAATGTATCAAATAAGGAATGACAACAAAGTGTTTAGGAGGTTTTCGGGTTAACGAAAGAGATGAGCTTAGTGATGTTTTTCGGATGATGGTTAGCATACAATGAACTTCATCCTTAAAGTCACGTACCTCTTCTCGATTAATACGAGATGATCGTATGATGAGGCATGTGGTTTCCTAATAGGAAGTGAAGAGGATTAGAGTATTGTTATAACTAAATAATGATGGAGGTGATTTTGGAAGCGGAAGCAAAATGAGATTTGCAAAGAGGTTGGTTGAAATACAAAATGCAAAGCCAACCCGCTAGAACTTAATTCTATATGCTTTTAAACTATATGCAAGTGTAGGGGTCCCATAAAGCATATTACTAATCTATGTAGCAATAAAGGGGATTATGCAAAATGAGCATATAAAAGTTAAAACCAAGTGAGATAACAAATAATTTGTTATCAACCTACAAAACAAAATTTTTTAGTGACAAAAGATGTTAACATGATAGAAATCAAATGATAACATATTATATAAGCAAAAACGACACATTGCACTTAGTAGACAAGAAATCACCACACAAGATAGCATCAAAACAATCATATTATGCAAGAATACGACTTTATTCAAGACATTTCATTATGAGATTATTTTGTCATTAGACTTAGAAACTTAAGCATACTTGGATATACAATAATCTATGTGATTAATTTTTAAGATAAAAAGGCTTCTAAAAGTTTGTCATACCAAAAGCACTTTGACAGATTATATTTGCATACGTAGCAAACAAATAGTGTGACAAGAAGCAAAAGAAACAAGATGAAAAATTTATGCAAGCCATGCTTAAGACATGACAGTTTGGAGCATGTATCATTTGAATCGTACTACACATAGATGTAATGAATGCCAACTAATAGCTTTTAAACACAAATATATCATATCAAAATTATCACGTATCAAAAGGACATATTATGATTTCATA
>CM040241.1:153160213-153191466 GCA_022545495.1 Chrysanthemum lavandulifolium | reverse complement strand
ATTTCAAGTATTTATATTTCATATGTAATAGGTAGCTTTGTTATGGCCTTTATGTTTGTTTAAGGTCAAGCTTATGTAGAAGGCCCATAAGCAGATCCAGCCCAATAAGGAATAGGGAAGGAGAGGGTGTTGCCCTAGCTCCTTGCCTATAAATACATTGTAATAACCTTCATTTGAAGGTTGGTTGTTCAAGTTATTCTCTTTCACTCACTCTTTTCCCTTAACCGGTATTACTATTACGTGTGTGTGTGTGTTTAGCTTGTTCATCCGCCTTCATCTCTTTCTCTATAAGCTTGTGTTGTAAAACTAGTGACCTAACATACTTCAAATTAAATCAACCTGCTGCTTCGTCACTGTGTTCTCTATGACAATATGAGCAAATCTCCCATTCTTCTTACTCACCAACTCTCATATCATTGCAATATCCTCAACGCCCCCAGCTTTTGCATCAGCTAAAGGCACATCGATATTCACCTACTCATACTGCATGTATAACACGTAATCGTTATTAGCTCAACTAATGAGCCATAAATCATCAAACAACTACGCTTTCCTATACAAATGACTAATACCCTGACTAAAAACCAATATTGGCATGATTTAAGCTAAATATAATTTGTCCTACTCGGGTTATTTTGCACGTCTGTTAAATATTAGTAGTTGATTTTGTACATTGAAACATTCTAACGACTATTATAAAATATTCATTCTCTTACAAATTTAGTATGATATTTAAAACATATACTTGATTTTCCAGATTGAATCGAAACTAACATAACACAATAGTTGATTTTTGTACATTGAAACATTCTAACCACTATTATAAAAATCTTCAATCTCTTCCAAATCTACTATGATATTTAAAACATATACTTGATTTTCCAGATTGAATCGAAACTAACATAACACAATATCATTTATAAATCAATAAACATCCTAAAGTAACAAACTTGCAATAAATTATAACATTTTAACATTCGCCCTTTCAATCTATCATATTCAAATTGAATACCTAAGATATTAGGCTCAATCAGCAGAGAATCAAGCCCTTTATAATAGCCCTAAAGAATATTTGATTGCTTAACATTTATTTTGATTGAAAACCCTAAATCGGATGTTTGAATGTAACTGTGTGTTTTGACCGAGTGTAAGTGAGATAGATATGTGAAATATTGAAAGTCAAACACACACTACTTAACCATTTTCTAATAAAAGTAAATAAATAAATAAAAATAAATACTTTCTTCAAGGTAATAAAGCATTAAAACCTAAAACCATTAAACTGATCATTGATCAGTTACATCCATTACCAATATATTGTTATAATTATAATAACAAAGTAGCAGACAATAAAAGCTTCCATACAACCATCAAATATACATCAAAACACAAAAAAAAACTTCCAAAGCTTCCTATTCTTCATCTTCGGACTCATCAACCTCATCCAAGTCTTCCAAGAACTCCTCCTTCTCCAACAAACTCCGACGACATAACACCAAAAGCTGAGCCAGCAAATCAATCTTCCTTCGATCCTTCAACTGTATCTCACGAAGGGCAAACTCACCGATTCTTTGCAACAACATTGAAACGAGTAAACAACCTACCGGCCTCATCGATTGTTTGTTCCTTTTGGCAACAACTTCCTCGGTGGCTACTCTTCTCTCATCCGCCGATAAAACTTTTCTCCTCTGCTATGTAGTGCAATATCAACGACCGAAGCATCACTAAGCTTGCTTGGGATTCGATGGCGACTTTCATTTCATCGATGTTTGGTGTGGAAGACATTTTAAGATTAGGGTTAAATTACGGATAGTTGTGTGTTGATATTATGGTTAGGTAAGTATAAATAATTACAATGTAATAACTCACAATTTGCAAAAATAATCACAAAAAAACACTCAAGAGGCATTGGAAAATTTATTTTGGGTGTTATCGTAGCCCTTTCATATTCTTCCATGCATAAATGTGATATGCAGTATTTAGGAAGATATCTAATATTGCAATTTAAACCCTTCATTTTTTTCATTGGATCTAAACCAGCCCCTATATACACAATGCATTACCATTAACATCCTAATCTTTTAATAATAATAATAATAATAATAACTTATAGATTATCTTTATATTTATATTCTAACAATTCCGGATTGTGTTAATTGAAACTTTAAATAAAAGTAAACTAATTTAAATACAACAAGTTTATCATTTGCCATGAAATAAATATATATTTCTTTGACATATCATCATCCAAAAAACAAATAAAACATTCAAATTATTAGAACCAACAAAAGTACCTAAATTCAAACAACTACTTAAACTCATTCATCTTAATAGCATTAGCTTCTTCCTCACGGGCACCCACTTTCGCTTCATCTAACAAATAGTTTAACTCTGCAAGCAATAACCGATGCCTCTCTTGGGTTTTTCTTAAAGCTTCAAGTGACTCCAAAGCAACCCCGTTAGCACCATAAGCTTCCATGTTTGCCATCATGGTATGGTTCTTCCCTATTACCCGCCTCAAATGTTGGCAACAACCAAATAACATTTTGGATAACGATCATCTTCACTGCGCAGACAAACCACAAACGCGTGCAATTATGCGATTTTGAAGAACTAGCAACATTCGATAAATTAACTATCAAATCGAAATTTGCCATTGAAAATAAAATATACAAAAAACCAAATGGTTCTATAACTCATTATGAAACAAGCACAAAATAAATAGGCCAAACATTATTTATGTAACATACTAATATTAAAGTATTACATATGAAAAGTCTCTTTAAATATAACATATTAACATAAACCTCTTCACATGTACTCTTATAAGGTTAATTAACTATGTAAAATAATAGGAACCTAAATTAATTAATGAGTTTTGTTCAATAATATGCCATGGTACAAAAACAAAGTTAGTCATCTTTCAATGTAGACATCGACCAAAATCAAAGTTATTTATCATTCTTGTGTAGTCATCTAAAGTAGAATCAAGATCTACTTTTGTGAACAATAATGCGGTGGTTATTAATTTGCGAACCATGCAAATTTGTATAACGAAACCCACGTAAACATTACCCGACAAGGTTACAACAACATTACGCAACAAGAATTTACCTCCAGACCTATTACGTAATCAAAATTGCTACCGCAAAGACCATGACGATTACAAAACTTATGATAACATCAATTCTGATATCTTACATGTAATTAGTTGCATACAATATTACGTAAAAAGCGATACATTCAACCCTTACTCAATCAAGAACGCATTTAATTTTTGTAATTCGTATCCTATATATTTGTTACTTGTTTATAGAATATGAGATACATAATTATACCAATTAATAAAGCGGGATAGAAAACTAATGTACGGAGTAACAAATAAAATGAAGATCGTTAAAATCGCCGGGTGAGCGGTTTAACGAATTTAGCTTGAAGTTTACAACTCGGATGTATTTTGAAGTTGAATGTTTTCTTTAAAAGACGAGTACATTAGTTGCGTTTGACCAATATTGTCCCAATTCAAAATTCAAAAAAAACAAAGAATATCTGTCACACTCATAAATCCAACGGCTCAGATCCACAGATCCAGCCAACCACAAATCAAAACAAAACATCATATCACAACACCCACTCACTCATACATATCTCCTTTCCTTCATTTCCTCTCTCTCACACACACACAAAACACTTTCCCCATCCTCAACCATGGCAACAACCTTAACTCGTGAACAGTATGTCTACATGGCAAAACTCGCCGAACAAGCCGAACGTTACGAAGAAATGGTTCAGTTTATGGAAAAGCTCGTCACTTCCTTAACTCCTGTCTCTGAATTAACTGTTGAAGAGCGTAACCTTCTTTCAGTTGCTTATAAAAATGTTATTGGGTCGTTACGTGCTGCGTGGCGTATTGTTTCGTCGATTGAGCAGAAAGAAGAGTCTCGGAAGAATGACGAGCATGTTGTCTTGGTATATATATATTTTCTTAATTAGTTTTGATTTTGTTTTTAAATAGAATTAATCATTACATAAAATATATAATAAGCATGCGGTCTGACCTCGGTATTTGTGTCATATTATTAGCTTAATTTTATTGGGTGTTTGTTTAAGATTATATGGGCTTATTAGCTTATTTTATTTCTGCTTATATTTTATAAGCCTACTTATTTTAAGATTTTGGGCTTATATAAGTTTATCATATTGTAAACTTATATAAGCCCACAAGTCTCAAAATAAGCCTGAATATTGGGGCTTATGAATTATAAGCAAACAAAAAATAAGCCACAATAAGCTTAAACAAACACTTACCTATAGTCTTTTCAGATGTACGCGACGGGATCTGTGTTATACTTTTCGACCTTTTCCTAGGCCAACCCTTTGTAATCAACCCTTTCAGTATGGACGGTTATATATATAAAAAGACTTTTTCCGGTCGAGGTTATCTAGGAGGCCGAGTTTTGACTGAGATGTACGATGCTTAACCGGGGTATCAGTTGACCATTTCTGGACCCTTTACTTGGCAACTTCTAAGCTGTGTACCTTTGAACCCGATACATCTTGTAAGGATATTGGATGTCTGACTGGTTGCCTTGTTTACGTAATCGTGTAAATATGGGAATTTGTAATTTGTTTTGATGAATGGATATTAATAATGCTAATTTACAGGTGAAGGATTACAGATCTAAAGTTGAAGAAGAGTTGACGAAGCTTTGTGGTGGAATATTGAAGATCTTGGATGAGAATTTGGTACCGAGTGCTTCGAGTGGTGAATCCAAGGTGTTTTATTTGAAAATGAAAGGTGATTATCATAGGTATTTGGCTGAGTTTAAAGTTGGCGATGAGAGGAAAGAGTCTGCTGAACAGACTATGAATTCTTATAAGGCTGCTCAGGTACTTTGTTTTACAATTTCATTTTGAATTTTGCCGTTGATTTTGGAAAATTGGGAGATTTAGGTCATAAATTGTATTTCATTTGATTGTTCGTGTAATTTTGAAGTTTTTGAGATTTTGATCAAACATTATGATTTGTTTGACTGTTAAATGCGATTTTGATTTTTTTTGAAATTTAGGTGAAAGTGTGATGAATATGTTGCTATTTATATGATTTAATTGAAATGGTTTTCCTATTAGTGCAAGTAGGTAAGTTAAATTTTGTGATTATGTTTTCAGAATTGTGAGATTTAGTAAGGTCAAAATCTTGTGACTGCAATTGCTGTTTATAGAATTTACTTTAAACATCTTTCTGAGTAGCCGATTTTGTGTTCATTTTTGAAGAATTGTGAGATTCAGTAAAATTTTGATGATGTTTGAGTAGTTTAAAATACTGGATTGGTTGAATCTTGTGGTGAGTACTGAAGAATTCCAAGATCTAGGTCACATTTTGACAATAATGTGTTACGATTCATATTAATTGATTTATGCATCTGTTTTGTCTGAGTAGTTTAAGTAGTTAATTACTTCATTTTGATGATGAAAGTGAATAACTGTGAGATCTAGGTCAAATTTGATGACTTATGTCACTGTCTAGTGTCTATATAAATCGATTTACACAACTGTGTGCATAGTTTAGGTAGTTAACTACTTAAAATTTGTGCTAAAGTATATAAAACAATGAGATTGGACTTGGATGACTTATATTACTGTTCATATAAATTGATTTACATATCTGCATGTGTGGTTTAATTTTTGGGGTTGGATGCAGTTTAGTATTGATGAGTTGAGATAAATACATATTTTGCATATTACCACTTGAAATGAATCCAGGAGCACGATTTCTCATATGAATTATAATCAGTAAAGTGAGATGTCTGTTTTAAAAAAAGACATTTGGTAAATTAGGATTTAGCTGGTAGCATATTATAGCTGATTGTATACCGTAAAACCTCAATTGTTGATGTAACTGATATTTTGCAGCGATAATAATTTACTTGGGACTGTAATTAACAATTTTGCATTTTTATCTATTTTAAAGGATATCGCAGAGGCAGATCTGGCTCCAACTCATCCGATACGATTGGGGCTGGCACTAAATTTCTCGGTGTTCTATTATGAGATTCTCAATTCATCTGACAAGGCTTGTAGCATGGCAAAACAGGTTGGACATCATTACTTTATTAATTTTCTGATATTCTCTTTCTTTGGACATTTATACTCTTATAATAGACATTTGTCACAACTTTCTTTTACATCAATTGTGAATTTAATTTTCTTTAATGTATGTGTCGGTACTCGGTAGGGGTAATTGCTGAAAGGTTTTTAAATTTGAATTATGGGTTAGATAACCTTTGACTTTTTTTTAGCTGGTGTTTAGTTATGAACATTTGATCTTTGGGGACACATAAAAGGCAACTTTATTTTATATGCAAGAAATGAGTCATTTTGAGGTGGACATATTCTTTATCTTGTTTGGAAGTTTAAGGCAGCTCATGGTACAGATGTCAATGTCACGTTTATATTTATTTATTTTAGCGCAACAAAGTAGATCGAGTGTTATGTTTTCATGTGCCAATTATGAAAAGCTTTTAATGATAAAGTGAAAAGGCTCCTTTTCCAAATTAAATGAATTTAAACAAAAGGAAAAAGTGGGTTCGGCAGCCTACTAGGCTACTAGCTAATACATTTATGTAAAAGTCTGTAGTTTTGGACCTTGAGTACTAGTGTACAAGTATCTCATGGTTCCGTGGGTTGTCAATGTCCATCTAAGGCTTTTATAAATATAGAGTGGTTTGTTTCGTTGATGATAAGAATTTCACTAGTATCCTTCAAAAAGTTCCTGGGTTATATATTTGGTTTGGAAGATGGATAATTTTAAACACAGTGTTTGGTGAAACCAAAGGGAATTGTGTCTAAACGACTATCTTTTTGGTACTGTTAAACAACACATAATCTCAAATCGAGATATCTAATTGTGTCGATATTGTTAGTCTAGTTTACATAAACCAGTAATAGTTTACAAAAAGGCCGGAGGTCCTTTCTACCATTGGTAGAACTGGAAGCAGCCTCTCTACCTTAGGTAGGGGTAAGGCTGTCTACATCTTAACCTCCCCCATACACCGGAAACGGTATTGGGTACCCATAACCCGTGGAAGACGGCATTGGGCGTTACTTTTACTTTTTTTAGTAATAGTGGGGGAGGATGATGACTGTAATTCACTATTATCATTTCCATTTACTGCATAAATCATTATGGCGACAGCTTATTTCTTTGTAAATATTAAGATTTCTACATCTATAATTCTATATACGCTTCTCCATTTGTATAAATTTGAGTTTTGGTGCGCGTTTTCTAACTATATTGGTGCTGTTTTTTTGCTTATGAGCAGGCATTTGAAGATGCCATAGCTGAGTTGGACACTTTAGGTGAAGACTCCTACAAGGATAGCACTCTGATTATGCAACTATTGAGGGACAATCTCACTCTTTGGACCTCAGATGGTCAGGTAAACATCTCTCTCGCGTGAATCGTGTACACATTGACACACATACTCATCCACTCTAACTGGATTATTGAAGTTAAGCGTTTGAGGCAGAACTGGTAAAACCTTCAAATGATGGTAAGAGAGTGGACTCTTGTTGACTATATAGTATTAGTGATTATAAAATTACGAATTCTTGTGGACAAATCAGTACCATTAATGTCTTGTTATCACAATAGGCAACTACGTCTAGTCAAGTGGTTTGCCAAAACGAAATAACATAATTGATATAGAACATTACAAACTGTGATGGAGAGGATTTGGTTGCAGCAAATTTGACCATAGAGTTTAGGGATTTTTGGACATGCGTTTTATAATTTATTGTCAAATTTATGACTTACAATGAGTGTTTGCGTATCGAGTACACTGATCTATGTATTGATATAAGGACCATCAGCTACAATTTGTAATTTTGTGTTACATATATAAATGAATATCAAAATGCAATTGAGATGAAGGTGGTTTAAGGGAAGAAAAGGTTTACTAACACTATGTCTGTGTGTGGGTGCAGGACCAACTGGAGGAGCCATAGACGTACGCAAGGGCGGAAGAGGAAGGTTAATGGTTGTGTCTGCTGGAGGAGGTGGTCGAGGAATGTCATTTGTTTCTTTTAAACATCCTTTGTCTCTTACTTGCTCTCGTACAATTCTATTTGCTTTTATAAAACTATTCATCCTTTTCCAAATCAATGAATTGGTAGTTATTCTCTTTAATTATATGTTCTTTTATGCTGGCCTAAAAGAATCACATGTTCTGTTAACTGGGTGAGCTGAGCTACTCGTGAAAAACCCAACTTGGTTAAGCGAGTTAAGGCCGGGATTCAGATTCATTTGTAGCATGCTAATTAACAGTGTCCAAGCTTCACTTGGAATCTATGCTTTTAAGACTAATGGTCACACCATTTCATCTTCACCTCAATGACACATTAGCTTTCTCTATCCTCTCACTTCCTTTCACTTTTCACTCCCAATAGTCACCACTTCTCACCTTTCATTAAAATACTCATTTTTATACAAACATATCTTACTAAATACGCCACATGTATTCACAAACCGAATACTAGTAATAAATAATAAAAACACAAAGGGGCTCTCTTTTGCACATTTTTTATTAGGTAAGCGGCTCACTTTTGGTTGCTTGGTGTGAGAAGCCTCACGTGCCACCCTTCTCCCAGTAACCTCACGTGTGAGGAGGGGTCTCAAACCTCCTCACGGCATACCACCGGAGCAGTCTAAGGTTTGAGATATGACCCAATGAAAAATCAACTGATATATCTGTTTACCAATAAATTGATTACATTGATAATGATATGGTCTTAGTGATGGCTACTCAACATATTAATTATGTTAATTGCTGCCATGACCGTTTCATGGCTAGTTATTTCTTCTGGTTGAGAAAGAAAACCATTTTTTTGTTGTTGGTGCTCAATAATGCTATTTTCACAATATATCATGGTAGTTAACTTTTAGTGTACATTACCATCAACATTTTTATTCGGTCACAATCAACTGAATTACTACGGAGGTACTAAATCGAGACAAAGACACGTGAATATAGCATTTTGACAAAAATGGGTATTAGCCAATTAGATTACACTATCAAAGGACATATCTATATCGAATAAAAGAAAAACTCAAATTTTTTAAATTGAAAAATTAAGAAAATTATATATTGAAACCATAAACTTTTATTATTATTTTCGTTTATATCCATAACTCATATTATTTTTATCTAGTTTGAATCTTGTTTAATCCCCAAATTTTTAAACAATTATTATTTTTCGTTTATAATCTATAAACTATTTTTGATCGTTACAACTATCTATCGCTACAAAATCTCGTTGATATGCACGGGTAATCATATAGTATTAAATAACCTATCTTGAAAGATGTATGAAACTTTTTTAAAGAATATACGGCATAACTGATGTATGAAACTAGCATAACTGATGATGTAGATTTGTCTCTAGTGTGAAACTTGGAAAGATTATACATCAAAAGTGGGGAGAGATACACAAAGACGGCTTTTATTTGGTCTTTCTCCTTACTAAATACCAATTGATCGATGTGTAATAGACTCGGGTTTAATTTATGTCAAAGTGTTTTACTTAGGGCCATGTAATCAGTGGACCTAAACCGGAAATTCCTCGAGTTGATGTAAGCCCATTAACTAAGGAAAGCAGAAAGTGTCGATGATTGCGAAGTTGTAGAAAGGAAAAAAAAAAACTAAAATTACTCCACTGAGTCTACAGATATTAAGGGTGTGCTTAGTTCAAATTTGAGAGAGGGAAAAGAAAAGACAATGATAAAGGTGGGGAAAGAAAAAGAGAAAGAAAACATTCCCTCAAATATATTGGGTAATGACCAATTACCAACTATTGGATAATGAGTAATTGCATTATACTCTACCAAACATATTTTTTCATTATATTTTCTATTTTTTTTACCCTCATAACCCCTTACCAAACACGCTCTAAATTCAAAAATGTAATATGGCTTTAAGAAAAAAACTAACATATAGACTTCACCTTTTTAGCAATAAATCGGTTAAGGTTCGGCCATTATAGTTTTAATATCTCCAATATATAAATATTAAACAATGTCTAATACTCTCCGTCTCAAAATAATAGTCGCATTTTTTTTATGGATATACCAAATTAATTGTCACTTTCCCTTTATAGTAAAAACTAGGGAACTTTGTGGGGAAGATTCGCTTTGAATGGTTAAAATTAAAGTGGTCCCACTTTTATTAAATTGTGTGTTTTTGTCGCTTTTGATGATAATTTTGAGACGGAGGAGTAATACACATAATACTTATGGCGTTTATTAATCATTTAACATTGTATTAAAGTAGGTCTGACCTCAAAACCTTTTCGGCCACCATGACCCGTTGCTCTTTATCACCCGTCAAAATCCTTGCCCCTTTTTACAAATCCTAGCTGTTGCTATTTCTCTCTAAAAAGAATAGTAGGCTCAAACTGCACTCTTATACTTAGTTTGGCCATAACTTTTCAACCGCTCCATCATCGTCATTCTTGTCATTTTTAAATTTCGCACAAAATCCCACCAAGATCACCTCCGCTGAATGTCTTACGGCGGCCAGAAGCCGGCTGTCGCAACTTAAAGTTTCTTTTCCTTCACTTTGAATATATACAAAAAAGTTAGATAAATACACACAAACAAGTTAACATTACTATACATTGTTACCACTATGTGCGAATAATCGTCTAAGATAACAAAATTGCTACAATACATTCTTATGTAAGAGTTACTATACTTAATATTTGTCTCCTTTATTTTTTTTTATCCTATAACTCTTCTAAACGTTTGAGTTTATGAAAATAACATAGTAAGTAATAATTTGTAATTGTGCGTCTAATTAAAACACATATAAATCTGTATGTTACTCGAACATGATAATAAACATAAGTGTTGGTCGACCTTCTCATCACATTAAGACCATCCGTAATGGAGGGTCATCTGCACTTGGTCACCCTCATCATGACCACGGTCATACTTGATCATCCTTGAAACACTTCTAATTGAAGACGCGTCTAACATGATATTTTTTGCAAGGACTTGGTTGAATGCACGACTAGGTCGTGTGAGTTTTTATGTGTGTGAGTGTTTTTATTAAATGATTTTTATGAGGTATATTTATGTTTAAGTGGGGTATATTTTTTACGGTGACTGCGATCGCCTTATTATACTAAGTTGATAGTGAAATTGGTTGTTGAGAAAGAAAACCGAGTTAACGTTGATATAGCAATAGTGACATGGAGCTCTCTTATTACACTTGGTCTAAAGAAAGCAACTCATTGCACTAAACTAAAAGCCAGCTAACTCCATGCATAACAAAACACACCTGGCTCGTACAAAAAACATAAAATCCATCGATCTAATGTATCGGTGAAAACAAAAAAGTCACTCGTTTTTCATTTTACTTTATTGCACATAATATAATCATATTTTCAAAACACTAACTTCACTAAAGATGCAACAAAAGACTCAAACCTGCATTTCATTTCCTGTCTTGTCTACTGACTCATGTGCAATGGATAGTTAATTGGAGTAGTATCTAATCTGAAAATGAAACTATTTGGACATATTATAAGAGTTGAAGAGAATTCACCACAGCTCTTGTGGATGTATATTCACAACTATTTATAATACAAGATTACAGAATACAATAACAAACTTCCCTACTTTTATGGGATAGATACAATTGGTTAGGATCATGAACATTTCTGCTAATATCCCCATAGCGAAGTGGTGGTGGACCAACACAAAGCTTGGCGAAACGATTCAAACAAAGGTCGTGGGAGACTTTTAGTGAAAATGTCGCCAATTGGAGAGTAGTCGGGACAAAGCAGTGTATAATTGACCGGATAAAACAAGCTCTCGTGCGAAATGATAATCAATGTCAATGTGTTTCTTGACGTTTATGAGAGATTGGATTCGACTTAAAACAAAGCACTCGATTATCGCAAAGAATAGTAGGTCGATCGGGAGGTAGAACATGCAACTCACGAAGAAGGTGTGTAACCCACACAATCTCGTGACCGTATTAGCTAATGCGCGATACTCGGATTCGCAATGGACCGAGAAGCGATGGGTTGTTTCTTGGCACTCAAGAAACAAGATTTCCACCAAGGAAGATAGAATAACCATAAGTTGATCGGCGTGTCTCAATGCAGCGAGCCAATCGCATCTGAATACCTGAATAGCGACGAGTGATTGTGTTGGTGAATGATTAAATGAGAGACCATACGATAGTGTACCTTTAACATATCGTAGAATCCTCTTGACCGCTTGAAAATGATCTTGAGTTGGGAATGAAGAAGCTGACTCACCGGTTGTGACATAAGACAAGTCCGGTCTAGTTATTGTGAGTCTTGAAGTGCACCAACAAGTGAGCGATATACGATGGGATGCGAATAATCGGTACCAAGTGTAGATAATTGAGTAGCGATTGCAAGAGGGTAGCCTTGGTTTACAATCAAGTAATTTGGCTCGATCAAGAATGTCATAGGCATACTTTGATTGGCTCAAAAAGCAGACCGGAAGATGTATATAGAACTTCAAGACCTAAAAAATAGTGAAGGCGCCCAAGGTCCTTGATAGAGAACTCATCATTAAGGCGAGAGATGATCTTTCGAATAGTATCGAATTGTTGCTGTAAGTATAATATCATCCACGTGAGCGAGAAGGTATATAACGGATGCATCACGTTTGAACACAAATAGAGATGTGTCGGCTCGACTACAAGTGAAGCCAATATGTAAAGAAAGGTGCTAAGGCGTTGAAACCAAGCACGTGGAGCTTGTTTAAGCCCGTACAACGCTTTCTTTAGGCGACAAGCGTGAGATGGAAAGCGAGAATCAATAAAACACGGTGGTTGCTCCATAAAAAGCAGTTTTGGTGAGGTTGCCGTTTAAAAGGCATTCTTGGCGTCAAGTTGGTGTAAATACCACTTGTTGAGAAAACGAAGAGAAAGCATAATCTGACGATAGAAGCTTTCACAACCGGACTAAAGGTATCTGAAAAATCCACACCGAGGAACTTGGGTATGTCCTTGGGCTACAAGGCGTGCTTTAAGGCGATCAATGGAACCATCGAGTTGTACTTAGTGCGATAAACCCATTTCGAGCCGACAACATTGTAAGGCAGGGACGGGAACAAGTTCCCATGTATCATTTTTCTGTAATGCACCCATTTCTTCATGCATAGCGACAAGCCAACTGGATGTTTAGAAGGCGTTTTAAAACCCTTTGGTTCCTTGGTTGCAAGAAGAGCATGGCATGAAAGTTGAGAAAGATCGACAACATGTTTTCGCTTAAAGATACCATCTTTGGGCGAGTTGTCATGGAATGAGTCGAGGTAGAAGGTGTAGTAGTAGTAGTAGTGGTATTGTCGATTGCTAGGAATGGTTGACATGTGATCGCTGGTGGCGGGAGCATTTGTAGCCAATGTGCTAGAGGGTTCATCGACAACTAAGTTTGTAGTTGCATTGGGGACAACATGTGAGGTTCTTTGGTTCATGGCAAAGAGTACAAGCAGTTGATGATGCAGGAGTAGAGGGACAATAGTACCACTCGAAGATGATGGTGATGATGTTGGAGCAAGCGAGATGCATCATCGTGGTTTGAAAACACAAGTGTTGCGGGATCAATGAGATAACTCGCTAGAAAATGGAAATGATGACTCGTCAAATTGAGCATGTCGAGTGGTGTAGATCGCCAAGTAGCTAAGTCTAAACAACGGTATCCTTTGTGGCGTGTCTTGTAGCCGATAAAACACAAGAAATGCTACGAGGAGCAAGTTTGTGAGGCGAGTAGTCACGAAGATATGGAAACACTCGACAACCAAAAGTCCGAAAATTGTCATAATTTGGCATAGTAGTAAATAATGATTCGAATGGGCGATTTCCCAAGACTTTGGATGGCGGCCGGTTTATAATGTGTGTGGCGGTGAGCATCGATCCATAGTGATGCAGGGCATGGCGTTGAATAGCATGGCAAGACCCGTTTCGATAATGTGGCGGTGTTTTCTTTCGCACGACCATTTTGTTGCGGAGTATGTGGACAAGATAATCGATGATGGGTACCATTTGTCATCGATAAAGTACTAACACGATGATTTAAAATTCTGTACCACCATCACTTTGGAAGGTTTTGACTTTGCATGAGGCTGAGTCGCACAAAGTTTAAGTAAGTATTGAGCACAAGATAAAAATCGGACTTGGCCTTCAAAGGATAGAACCATGTAAACACGGAAAATCATCAACAAAGATTGCATAATAACGATAACCATCATGAGACATAGCGGGCGCGGACCCCATAAATCACAATGCACCAAATCAAGAACATGTAAAGAACGTTTAATATTATTATCAAATGGTAGCGTTTGCTCTTTGATAATTGACAAGGTGAGCGCAAACTTGGCTTTGGTAGAAGCGAAGTAACAGACAAACGTCCTAATTTATTCGATGAAAGTAATGACATCAAATGCAACATGGCCTAGCGGTTGTGCGAGCTCGTAAGAAACACGCAAGCGGCTAGAGTGTAATTTTGCCATGAAAGCCTTTTGGCCACGCTCTAGCACATAAAGCCCGTTTTCACATCTTCCCGAGCTAGAAGAGCCTTTGTTCGCCGGTTCGAATAGTAAAGTATTTGTCGAAAACAAGACATCAGCGGAGAATCGGCGTGAGTTTGCTAATAGAAAGTAAATTCTTGGTGAGATCTGGAACAACAAGAACATCAAGTAAATTAATATCCTTGGATAGAAGATGTACCAACATGAGAAATATCTAAAACCTTACCATTACCAAAAATAACTTGGTCCTTACCGAATAAGGCGTTGCGAATCAAGATTAGTGTGAGAAGAGGTCATGTGAGCGAAGCCCGGAATCGGCAACATACCAATCGGGAGAGTTATACGTAACATGACATTGAGCATGAAAAGCTGAGCCAAATTCGCATCCAACGATGGTGTCTGTTGAGCAAAAGAAGCAAGATCCGGGCAAACATTGGCATAATGGCCATCCGTCCGACACTGGCGGCAATGAGGAGGACGGCGGCCACGACCGCGACCACCGGAAAAACCTCCACGATTTGAAGATCGACCACGTCCACGACTATTAGAGGAGCCACGAGTATTAGAGGAGCCACAGTATTATAGGCGAAAAGCGGCATGAGGAGGAGATGGCCCATGAACCGAATTTAGGAATAGCTCATGGTTTTCGCTTGAGAAAGAAGATCACGAAAAGTAGCCCGTGGCTTAACGGCCCGCCGAGTTGTTGAGAAAGTCTCGAATGAAGAACCGAGACCACAGAGAAACCAATGTGTCTTGTCGGTGTCATCAGCGGGATGTCCAATAGCCATGGTGATCACATATAGATTTAAACTTGCGCCCATAATCGGCAACACTTGAGTTACCCTTACGTAAATGACGAAGAGAATCACGGTGTGTGCATCGTTCCACGAATCATGGCTATAAGTCGCTTCAAGGCACACCATACTTCACGCGATTTAAAGCCTAGAACTTGACCATCGCTTCTTGAAGAGAGGATTGAAGAAGAATAAGGGCTTGTTGGTCACCCTCCCGCCATGTAACATAAGCGGGATTGGGGAGGTGGTGCTGATAGCGGTAGTTAAGGTGGGGGACGGAGGGTAATCGTCCGTCAATATAACCGATAAGCTTCGATAAGCAAGTAAGGGTAGAACACGATTGCGCCATAACGGTAGTTTGAAGATGATAGTTTAATAGTGAGCATATGTAGAAGAGTGGTAAGGGAAGTGAAGAGTTAGTGGTGTTGGCATCGGCGGCACCATGGAAACGATGATGGAGGATCGGTTTTAGGGCGATACCATATAAGAGTTGAAGAGAATTCACCACGACTCTTGTGGATGTATATTCACAACTATTTATAATACAAGATTACAGAATACAATAACAAACTTCCTACTTTTATGGGATAGATACAATTGGTTAGGATCATGAACATTTACTGCTAATACATATATTAAGTATATTACTATATTATTATCCCAACACTTGCATCTAAATATAGTTATACTAGTTAATGTGATTAGTTTAACAATATTGAGCATCTTGATAGTGAAAGTGAACATTTGACCACATATTTTAATAATTTAAGCATCTATGCGATGCCCAAAAGGAACAATATCCCTTAGAAAGGTGATGCGGGCTCATGCGTTCGAGAACCGGTAATTATGTATTTAAAGGTCTATGATCGTGTGAGAAAAGAGACCTCACTAAAATCAAGCATAACTTGAGCTATCGGATATCATTTCATGCCCATGACCAGTCAAATTGAAGCTTGGAACGAGCAGAATGTCATGATAAACAGACTTTGTCGGTTTGCGAAACTTTCAGGCCCCAAAACACTTTATTTATAAGTTATCTGCATTTTTATGTTTTTTTCTAGTTTTATTGGGCTTTGTTTTTGAGCTAGTTTTTGGCCGGTTTGTCTTTTGAGGCCCATTTTGACTTTGTATGCTTATTTAATAAGTGTATTGCTATAGTAGCTGATCGGTCTTAAATAATACAAAAAAAATCAATTTTTGGCAATTTTGCTAAGAATTATCTTAATAGTCGGTATTCTGTGAATCAATGATTATTGGAATAGTTGATCCTGGCATTCATGTGCATCAATAAGTTCAATATGTGTTATCACGTTTCAAGTACTACATCAAAAAGGAAGCCTTTAGTTTTCAATGTTCCTAAAGTACATCCAAAACATCGCCACTTGCATATTGATAACCAAGATAATGAAATAACTTAAACAATGGTTATCACTCCTCTTATTTTCACATCAAAGCTACATCATCATTCAACACATCATCAGTCTTTTCACATTTTAGCTTCAATGATCACCACTCTCCTCACTTCCAAACCCATTTTCTTTTTAATAAATTTAATTAAAAACTAAATTAAACTTTTATTGATAATTAAAACATTACACTAAAAATTAAAAGACATCATACATATTAAAAACTTAAATTAAACTTCACGAGAAAGGTGTTCGACCAAATCACTACGAACATTTTGATACGCTTGTGACGATTTGATTTGTCTGACAACTTGTAGCGTTTGTTCATTGGATCGTAGAAGGTTGTCCGATTGATGTTCTTCCACTTGATACCAATAAGGTGATATCGCCTTCCTTTTATGTTTTCGAATTATATTATACAATATGATGCATGTATACATTATATTCTTTATTCTTTTGCAAATGCGTCGACCGTGCGGGGTTGGCTAATATAGCCTATTTTCTTAGAACACCAAACGTCCGTTCCACATATTTCCTTGCCGCTTCATGCCGTATTCGTTTGCGGTCATTGTCGACTGGTTCTGAAATCGACTTAACTTGTCACCCATTCTGGATATATCCCGTCAACAGGATAATATCTCCATCTGTAAGTTACACCGTTAGACACAAACGGAACCTTTGGTGCTTTTCCGTCTTTGAGATCGTTGAATATAGGCGATTGATGTCGTTGTTCGCCTTGGAAACAACAAAGAAAGCATGCCATATCCATAAGTTTTGTGACGCAACAACATCTAGCAAAATGAATGGATTCGGATAAACGACAACACTCTTAAAAAAAGTCAAGTTCGTACTCATAACTTCTTCTTCTTCTGATGAGTCTGTGAACATGAGCGTTTGTAATTTATTTGGATAACGAGGAATGATAAATATTTTGTTTGAGTTATGTATATACTAAGAAAGATTATTTTTGAAGTTGTGTATAAAAATGTTAAGATATGAGGGTATTTATAGATAGATAAAATGGTTATTATTATTATTATAAACATCATTTTATTATTATTATTATTATAATAAAATAACCGTTTGGGGGGGGAACAAAATGCTTGGTACCCAAGAGGTGAGCACCTCATCACTTCTCTCCTCATTTCTTTTATTTTCCCCCATGATTGACGTGTGAGGAGTGGGGTTGGGGGAATGAGCGAGTATTCAGTGGGTGTCACGCGTGATGGGAGGAGGTGAGGGTGAGCCTTTACCCTCTGCATCTAGCCTATAAAGAGATCCTTAGGGCTTTGTTCATGTTGTATTAATGTGATATACTAATAGGTTTTTAGTATCATGTTAACTCGAAATTTGTCTAGCCTATAAGGGGATCCTTAGGGCTTTGTTCTTGTTGTATTAATGTGATATACTAATAGTTTTTTAGAATCATGTTAACTTGAAATCGGGGCTTTTGAATATATATCTTCCCAAAAATGCAAAATTGCATATATATTTAAAGTATGCATAAAAACCATTGTAAAATGTGCATAAAAAACTTGTACAAAGAATATATATGTAATTATTCACTTTGTGAGGGATATATATGCAATTTTTCTTTAGGCCTTGTGGACTTTATAGAATAAGAGTATCATGGATGAATAAAACATAAGCTACGAGACAAATGGCTTGGCATCTCTATGTAAAGAATTGGACTACATATCTAGAATCGGAATTTTTGCATACCATTTAGATGTTTACAAAAATTGTATACTATGTTTTGAGTTTGTCAATTAGCATCGCTTTAAATAGTCAACGTAATTTGTTGTGATCAACAACGTTAAGATCGATAAAAGATGAAAATATTAACATTATATCTTTACCTGTCATGAACCATATTTTGCTTATATTGCATTGTCCGTTGTAGTTTCACCTCGGTACTTATGCGGGTAGCTGAAAAACAAGTATAATGCTTTGGTTGTGAAAAAGGTGAAATTTTAAGGAGTACATCACTTGAAATGTTTTGGTCTTGCAGTGTGCATACTTTAATGGAAAAGCTTAAATCGCATACATAAACATCAGAGTCCTCGTGGTAAGGTGCAGTGGTCCAATGACTTTGATCACCTTTAGAAAATTATTGCAATCGTATTAACATTAACAATCAATGTAATTCAGATATTTGTATCCTTTCATATACCATCACGATCTTACGGTAAAATGTATCTCATTAGAAATTTTCGTAGCCATACCATATATAATTTTGGTGAGATGCCAGGCTTCCAGCCTTCGTAGTAGGTGGCGACCTCAATCTTCATCAAACCTTGATTTAACCCGAATTAGAAAGTTAATTACTAGAAATAAAACACGAAAATTAAAACAATCCACACAATATCATATCATCAAACAATTTTGGCAGCACAGTCAATTTGATCGCAGAAGAAAATGCATGAAAATTAAGGAACTCAAGGCAACATGCAAAAATTCAAATAGCCGTGTTGATTACTTTCACACATAAGGAGTAAGTTAATAATACATCCAACTTCTATTGAGCGTATATATAAAGCACCGCATTGTCCACGACTGATTACCTGAGTATCTTACCCATACACGGACGAAGCAACAAATGTTTTGAGAATTTCACAAACCAAGAGGAAGTGAACCTTCCCCTTCCATGACCCTATCAATTAAGTCGGGTTCAAAGGGTGCTTGCAAGAAAGGGCAATCAAGAGTGATCCAAAGTGCCAAAAAAGACTTGCGTTAGAGCGTTATGCCAAATGATCCCCAATCTTTTACTACAAGTTCTGATATCGGGCCTTTTTTTATTAAAAGTTTAATAAATCAGTAGTTCAAGTTTACCATAATTTACCATAATCTCAGTTATATCGGAACATAAATTATATATCCATGATGCTCGGTCATTTACTCAGGGTTCGAGTCTCGCAAGTAGTGACGAAAAATTCAGGTTTTCCTCCTAGTGTGAAGCTGTGATTTCTAAGAGTTTCTTTTCGCGGGTCTCTTCTAGTGATTCGGGTCCCAAGTACTGCTCGTTTGGATGGTTTAACTTGAGGGTCGAATTTCAAGTGTGATATCATTCTAAAAAAAAAAATAGTTCGAGCTATCACAAAGTACTACTTCAAATTTTCTAGTGCAAAATATTATGATCTACTCGACACCTAGTTTTAAGAAAGTTTCAAATGGAAGAGTACTATAAGGAATTCAGTTAATTTTATAAATGGTCCATGTAGTGCATCGGTTTAATAGATTTAGTTCATTTACTTTTTTTAACGGGTTTAGTCATTGTGGTTGCGACCCGTAACGGGTTTGGTTCCTTGACCAATTTTCCGTTTATTTGATCGTCAAATTCTGTAAATACTTTAAAAATAAAGTCCTACTTTTTATTCGTTTGTTCGTTTTAACCGCTTTCGTCCGTTCTTTTACGTTTTGTCCGTTTTATACATTTTATCCGTCAATATACTTTTCGCATGTTTTATCAATTTTCATCCGCTTTTTTATCGTTTCATTAGTTTTATCGTTTCATTAGTTTTATCGTCGCCGCCCGTTTTATCGTTTCGTCCGTTTTCTTACTTTTTATTACGTTTTTGTCCGTTTTAGCCGCTTTTATATGTTTCGTCCGTTATCTTACGTTTTTGTCCGTACTCGCAAGTTTTCATCCGCTTTCCGCACGTTTTGTCACGTTCTCCCACATGTGACGATAATTTTTTTTTCTAAGAGAAATATTTCAGAAAAAAATTCAAAAAAAAAAGCTTTTAACATAAAATTTCGTAAAAGAAATTTTAAAAAGAACTTCGAAAAAAATTGGAAAAAGTTTTTGAAAAGAATTTTCAAAAAATTTGTAATAAAAATAGGAAAAAATTTATTCCGATTTTTTTTGAAAACTCTTTTCAAAAAAAAAACAAATCTAATTTTTATTCCAATTTGGAATAAAAATTTTATTCGAAAAAAATTCTTAATTTTTATTCCAAATATTTTTTAGAAAATTCTTTTTCATTTTTTTTGAAATTTTTTCGATTTTTTTCTAAATTTTATGTCAAAAACTTTATGTTTTTTTTTTACGTAATATTTTTAATTTTTTTAGTCACATGTGAAAAAGCGTTCCATATATACTTATAGGTACAATCCATAATACTTATCATAAATCTTATTGATTTTAGAGTAAAGTCCAAAATACATCTCCGTGATTTGCTGCTTTGTCTCGCTTTTACATCCTAAACTTTTTTGGCACAAAACCATCCATCCAGTTAGTTAAGTTGGCACAAATACATCCCTCTGTTAGCAAATTCGGTTAATAAGGACTAACGGTATTTCTCCGTTAGTCCTAACGAGAGAAAATATTTGCACCGTTAGTCCTTAGGACTAACGATGCAATAAAATAAGTGTGTCATTAGTCTTAAGGACTAACGGTTACCTCCACCGCCACCTACCACCCAACGCCACCACCCGCCACCACCCACCACCACCTCCACCGCCCAACGCCACCACCCCACCTCCACCGTCGCCACTCACCGCCACCGCTACACCACCACCCATCACCACCCAACGCCACCTCCACCCACCACCATCCAATGCCACCACCCCCACTTTACGGCCGCCACCCACCACTACACCACCACATCCACCCGCCGCCACCGCGCACCCACCACCACCCAACGCCGCATTCCACCCACCACCACTCAACGCCGCACCGCCACCTCCGCCGCCTTCCAACGCCATTTCCACTCCACCACCACCACCACCACCGCCACCATCGCCGCCGCACCGCCACCACCCACCACCACCGCCACCCACCACCACCGCCACCGCCGCCACGCATCTGACCACCACCACCGCCGCCAACGCCACGCTCACCGCCACGCGCCGCGCACGCGCGCGCCGTGACAAAAAGGTGGTGGTGGTTTACCATCATGTGGTGGTAATGGTGGTGGTGGTGGTGAAGGTGGTGGTGTAGTGGTGGCGGCGTGGTGGGTGAAGGTGGCGTTGAGTGGTGGTGGGTGAAATGGCGTTGGGTGGTGGTGGGTGAAGGTGGTGGTGTAGTGGTGGCGGTGGTGGCGGTGGGTGGTGTGGTGGAGGTGGTGGTGTAATGGTGGCGATGGCGGCGGCGGAGGTGGGGTGGTGGCGTTGGTGGTGGTGGCGGCGTGGTGGTGGTGGTGGCGATGGTGGCGGTGGAGGTGGTAGGTGATGGTGGTGGTGGTGGTGGCGTTAGGTGGTGTATGGCGATGGAGGTAAGCAGTTAGTCTCAGGACTAACGATGCAATTATTTTATTGCATCGTTGGTCCTAAGGACTAACGATGCAAATATTTTCTCTTCCGTTGGGAGATAGCGGAGAAATATTTGCACCGTTAGTCTTATTAACTGAATTTGCTAGAGAGGGATGTATTTGTGCCAACTTTACTAACGGAGGGATGGTTTTGTTCCAAAAAAAAGTTTAGGGATGTAAAGCGAGACAAAGGGCAAACCACAGGGATGTATTTTGGACTTTACTCTTGATTTTAATCTACATTACATTCATTGGGCCTTCTTATGAATAGTGTTGTGGGTATTTTTTTTAGCCGGGCCCCTTGGTTAGTTTCTTTACCACTACCCGACCCATTCCCTATTCATCTTCACTCACACGATACGTTTAACTTTTAGATCCGATCGGGTGTGCCCCCAGAAAATTATCCGGCGATTTTTTGATCTGAAGAAAATGAATTTCTTTGTTGGTACAGGCGATTGTGAGGGGGCTACACTTGGACGTACCATCAATCCTTTATTTGGACGTACCATCAATCCTTTATTTTTATTGCTTTTGTGGATGGGCTTTTGCCATTTGTTCGGTGCTACAGGTGATCCCTTTCTTTGCTCCACATATTTTTTCTTGCTTCATATATTGTATAATTTTTCTAATTGAAGTTAGGTGGATTAATTATTTGTGATCCAAATAAGATTAAGCAGTTTCTTTGTTTGGAAGATTAGATTGCATGTTTTTTTTCCCTTTTGTTTTTGCCTAGGTTCGTTAGTCTTGGTGTTTATGTTTAATTTACGAGGTTAAATGGTTTATACTAATCGGGGTTTGGGTTTACTTTAGGGTTTTTATTTTGTGAAAATATTTTGGGTGTTTTCCACTTTTGGTGTTTATGTTTAATTTACGAGGTTAAATGATTTATACTAATCGGGGTTTAGGTTTAGTTTAGGGTTTTTAATTTTGTGAAATTATTTTGGGCGTTTTCCATTTTCAAGTTTGTATATTAATTAAATGATGATAAAATTAACTCCTCTTTTCATAATTATTGTCAATTTAGTCTATGTAAAAAGTTTTGGCCATCTGCGATGTGGGTGAAATGAGTTCTTATATCTCATGCTTAAGCAGTTTATGTGAATTAGATTTTCTTGAAATATTATAACATCGCAAATGTTTGTGGGTTTGCCATGTTTTCAGGTGACGTTGTGGTGGGGTAGGCTTGCTGAGCTTGCAACCATAGCAGTGACATGTATCTTGGTGGCCTGTAATGGCCGCTTCTGCTGAATGATGCTATTACAGACAGTGGTTTGTTTTTTGCGTTCATCCTGGTGAAATGCGATTGTCGGAAACTTGCATTTCATGATTGTGGATTACAAATACAAAGAAGGCCCAATGAATGTTACTTTATCTTGCTCAATGGTCACCCTTTGTGTTCCTTTTTTGAGGCTGCGATGAATTGGGGTTTCTTCGGTAAACATGAGATGGCCCGTGTCTTGGCAGGGTAACATACAACTGTTGAAGCCATGGAGGGTCTATCCTCTTTGCCTGAATATTCGCCCATCTGAGCCACCTGTCCAGTGACATCCCCACTTTTGTGGTGAAACTCATCGTGGGCTCTTCACCGTTGAACTTCATTAGTTGCAATCGCGAAGAATAAAATATTTGGTTAAGGCAATGATGATACATGTATGCAATTGAATATTTGGCTTACATAATCGCTAATCTTTGGTATCTTGGCAAGGAAGTTTTGAATTACGACCATGGCGATGTTTTGTTTGATTTACGTGTGCGGATCCGTGCCTTAAGGTGAGATTATCTGCATGTTGGCAGGGCAACCCATAATCGTTTCAGCCATGGTGGATGTATCGTTTTTCTTAACATGTTACTTTTGTATCTGTTTGAGGGTGCAACTGGTGCGACTGTAACTTGTCTTTTCAGACTGTTGCTGCGACTATCTTCGGATCAAAATATGGCCTCTGAAGGCACACCTGATTGGATCTAAAAGGTAAACTTAGGGTGTGAGTGAAGATGAATGGGATGGGTCTGGTAGTATAAACAAATGCGGGCATCTGGTAGTGTAAAAAATACGGTACATACGGGTATCGTGTGAATGTTTCGTTTGCATGATCCGTCGATCTTTGGTATCTTGGCGAGGCGGTTTGGAGCGCAACCATGGCGGTATTTTGTTTCGTGTTTTAAATGTGCAAATATGAGACTTATAAATATTTGGTCAAACATATGATCACATCAAATCAAATACATGTATTCATTGGGCCTTCTTATGAATAGTGTCGGTGGGTTTTGTTTTTTAAAGCAGCACTTTGGCTAGACCGGATGAGAAGGTTCTTGTCGTTTCGATGCTCATTTTGCCAAGAAATAGCTATGAAAGCATTTGGCAAACATGGGTCAAAAGGGAGCGGGGGAAAAACGAGACGTTGGTCATGAATCATGTATGTTGGTGGTTTGTCTATGCGTTAAATGGCCTCCAATAAAACTGCTGTAAAGCTATTTTGATTTGAGCTTTTTTGGTTTCTAAACTTATTTTTGCTATTTTCTGATTTCAAGTTTATAAATCAATTTGATGATGATAAAATTAAGTGTTCTTTTCATAATTGATGTTGATTTAGTCTGTCTAAAAAAACGTTCGGCCATCTGCTGATATTGGTGAAACGGGATTTTGCATCTTATGCTTAATCGGTTTATGTCAATTATATTATCTTGAAATATTTCAACTTCTATAGGTGTTTGTGAGTGCGCCATGTTTTCGAGATCTTTGCTTTGGCGGGTAGGCTTGCTAAGCTTGCGACCATGGCGGTGCCACATATCTTGGCAAGCCATAGCAATGTCATGTTTGCAGCCATGCTTGGTTGTACTCGATTTTGGTTCTATAGGTTTAGTTTGCTCATTTGCAACACGACTGATAGCAATTTACATGGCACAATTGGTTTGGCATGTCTAGAAACATGTTTACGTGTATGGTGTCACAGACAAGAGTTTGGTTTGTTTTGTTGATGTTGGTGAAATGTGATTGTCTGAAACTTTTATTTGATGATCGTCGATTGCAGATGAAAAATAAAAAAGTGAATGTTATTATGTGTGCCTTTGTCTTTTTGGCAGGCTAGGCTGCTAAATGGTTGCTGTTTGTATTCCTTTTTTGAGGCTATGATGAATTGGGGTTTCTTCGGAAAACATGAAATGGCCCGTATCTTGGCGGTGGCACTTGTTGTTGTAGCCATGGCGGTGTATGCTCTTTGCTTGAATATTCGCTCATCCGAGCCACCTGTCCAATGACATTTCCACTTTTGTTGTGAAACTGATTGTGGCCTCTTCACCGTTAAACTTCAATACTTGCACGTACGGAGAAAAAGAAAAGAGTGTATGCAATTGAATGCTTCGCTTACATAATCTGCTCATACTGGTATCTTGGCAAGGCAACCTGGAATTGCAGCCATGGCCGGTATTTTGCTTCAGATTTTACATGTGTAGAACTGACCCTTAAGATGAGGTTAGGCGCATGTTGGCAGGGCAACACATAATGGTTGCCGCCACAGTCGATGTATCCTTTTTTATAAGCATGTTACTTTGGTATCTGTTTGAGATTGCAGATGCTGCAAATGTAACCATTCTGTTCAGACTCTTGGCGCAACTATCTTCCGATCAAAATATCGCAATATAGTTTTTATGAAGGTATACCCATTGGCATCTGAAAGGTAAACAAAGGCTATTACTGAAGACCAGTAGGATTGGTACAATGCTATAAACAGATACGCCTATCTGGCGCCTTTATTTCAGTAATGTTGTGGCGATGAGGTATGAGCATAATATATATTATGTTTCTTATTTTACTTTCCATTGCTCTGTTCATCAAAACACAACAGAATGTTCCAACCTTGCTTTATAATTTTTTTAGAATAAAGGCACTTGATAAAGAAACTTACTAGAAGAAATATTGTTGGTTGTTATGTATAGATATATAATACATAATATATAATAAGCTGGCTGGCGCAATGACGATAGTTTTCTGCATTTATGTCTTTGTTGAGCGTGCTTTATTGGCTTCCATCTGTTGGCATGGCACCCACATCCACAGTGTGGTTGCGACCGTGGCGAACCTCAGTACCGCTCCCATATTTGCGGATCGGCGCCTCTATATATTTAAAGGATAACAGTTGTTGTCGGTTTAGTGTGCCATGTACATTCGCCTAATAGATTGTTTTTATTAGCTTGGTACAACACATGTTTGTTAGTTAGTGCAGTTAATGTTGTGATGGTTATTTATGTATTCTAAAGTCATTATGGCGATGACGATAGCTTTCTCCATTTATGTCTTTGGTGAGCATACTTTGTCAACTCACATGTGTTGGCAAGGCACCCATATCCACATTGTGGTTGACCATCTTGGGTCTCTGGCACAACTCCCATACTCATGATGAGCCTATATATATTAAAACCCATGGTAGCGCCGTTATTTTCATTTGCTAACATGTAAGTGAGCGATTTTTAAAGCACATTGTTGGGTTGATAAATACCCAAACCCCTTAAGTCTAGGATTTGAATAGAAAATACCCTAAGTGTTTAGGCCGTTAAACACTAACGGTCATTGAGTGCATAGTCTCTCGGTGAGCCATCTTGAGATACTTAGTAAGCGAAGAAGAAGTCTCTCCACTCGGTGAAGTCGGAACTTAAGGGGTGAAGGCGAGTCAAGAAGAAGATGGTGGATTCAATGGTGATGAAAATAACTCATTGAATCCCTAAACTCCTCACCGACTACTTACATGAAGACAAACTGAAGTAGAAGGCGAAGGCAATGAAGGCGAAGAATGAGCGGGATAAGGCGGGACAAGTTTGAATCGAGATAAGAAGAAGTCCTTATAAACCAAAGTCAACTTTCCACTGAATGGCTAACTATCGGGCTCGGTGTCATCAACGACTTATGGAAAACAACCTTGTCTCTTACTTAATATAGCCTTTGTAGAGAAAAAATACATCATTATTTTGTCTTACGTAACTTGTCGGTTGTCACTTAGGATAAAGTTAAAACTCATACTTGTATAAATAGCATAAGTGATGGAGTGAAAGATTTAAGCTTGTGAATTGTAAAACACACACACAAGCCATCTTTCACTCCTCCAAATATAACTCGGTCCACGAGATAGCTCAGTGGTTCCATTGTAGTTGTGCTCAGACTTAGCTTGAGCTTCGTGAGGAGTTACAACCCTTTGTCATTTCAATCCCATGTACTATTCCGCAAGTACTTGGGTAATGTATTCTTTTTGATTGATTTATAATAAAGAATATTAAGTTGAAAATTTATCAGTGTGTTTTACCTATGTCATTTCAGTCATTGATTCACCATTAGTTTGTTTAAGTACTTAACTGTTTTTATACGATAGTGAATAGGGAACAACAAGTGGTATCGAGCAAGGTCGATTATAAAACCTCTTTTTAAGCCGCTCTAAAACATTTTAAATTAGTATCCTAATGGTGAAATTGATGTACCCCAACTAGTCGACAAAAGGGTGGAGCTTATTCAAATTGTTGCCCTAGACTTGAAGTTGGTAAATTTAACAAATGGAAAAAGCGTATGCTTTGCTATTTGATTGGGATGGAACCTTATTATATCAAGTGTATTAATGAAGGTCCATTTATCCCAAAGCTATTTGAAGGTTTGCCTAAACACAAGCTCGATGAACTCGAGGATGAGAGGAGAGTGATCAACCGGGACCAAAGACTCAAAAGTATCATCATATCATGTCTTCCGATGATATATGGAGTCATTATAGGTTGTAGTACATCTAAACAAACACAGGATGACTGGTCCCGATCATGAAGGCCCATCGATACCAAGGAAAACAAGATAATGGACACGAAACTTGACTATAACACCTTCAAGGCTAAGGACTCGAAACTCTGTCTCAAACTTACACCGATACAAAATTTGCTAAACGAACTATCAAATGATGGTGTCAAGTTGTTCAAACATGAAATCAATGTTGGTTTTGTCAATAGTCTTCACGAGAAGTGGTGAATTTCTCTCGGGGACTTAGGAATGCTAATCATATCTAGAATCTTGAACTTCACGAAATATATGGGAAATTTATCTATGAGGAAAACCTCATCAGCAGACGATACCTTGACTTGAAGAAGTCTCGGGAAGTCAAGAAGTCCCGACCACCACTTCAACACCTATATCTCCGCTTTTTATTCTAATAGTGTGGTTCAAGATTTTAGTGAAAATATAGGATGATGAGCACGATGAGAGATCAAGTGAGGAGTACCTAAATGACACGAACATCGAATTTCAGAAAGGGCACTCCTTGCTAACGCTCGGAGGTTTATAAAAAAACAAAGGTTTTCAAATGCTAAAGCAAATGAGGATCTTGAATGCTTGAAGTGTCATAAAGAGGCCATTTTGCCAAAACTGCATTTTTCAAAAACAATTTACGAACCTCTTATAAACCATCGTGGTCAAATCGGTCCTCGAGGCTTTAGCAAATTTCAACCAAAAATCTATCGGTCTCATCAAAATTTTCAAAACAAGTCGATCAATGTAAAACTATTGATTTTGAAGCTACACGGAAATTCAAAGCCAAGCTAGCATCGCTTGAGGCCACTCCCTCGAAACAACAAACAACATTAAATCGTGCAAGGTAAAAACAAGGGCCTAGTTCTTTGAAGTCTTGATTGGGATGAAGAGCCGTCTCCTCAGACGATGAAATGGTGCAAGTAAGTGCACTGATGGCTCTCTCAGAAGAGGACAAGCTAGCTGTTGGGAAAAATCATGCCATGAATGGAGAATGGGTCAACATCACAATGAAGAAGGTAATATTTGATTTCTATGGATGATGACTCTGATTGGCAGTCTTATATGAACTATATCAATGTTGACCTTAAGTTTGTAGAAGAGCAATGATTAAATCTTTTTTCAAAATATAACAAGCTAAGTTTTGAACTGAACAAGTGTATGGATGAACTGCTTCTTTTAAAACAAAATAAGCTTGAGGCTATCACTTTTCAAATTCAAAACACTGAACTAGTTAAAAGAAATCAGGCTCTTCAAGATGAACTTAAAAAGGAAAAAGATATCATTGAAAGTTGGACTGCTAAAAATCCAAGGGTCTTTGATGCTGTGGGTGCCCCCCAGTAGCAAAAAGAGAGTCATAGGTGAAGACCATCTCTCTGACTCTCACAACAAAGACTAGAGTCCAAAGCCATTTGTGTCTAGTGGCATGATTACCAATATGTTGACAATTCCCAAGCCCAGTGATTGGATTGAACGGGTAAACCCAGAGAGTAAGCTTCCAAATTTCGATTATGAAAGAATACTAGAGCACGAGAGTCAAGCTCTTAAGAGCATGCTTGGACTCACGATGTGCCTATTAATCTTGAACACATCTCCGAGTCCAGGCGAGAATCTAATGCTCCGCTTCACCCCGAAACCTCTTGTGGGTCTTTGCACTAAGCTACGAGCTTACTCCACTACAATTCAATCCTCACTCACCAAAAGAAAGGTCGGACTTGGTAGAACCATCACGAAAGACCAACAAAATCAATCCAACAAGAATCTACTCCCATTGAGACTTCCACATCTTCGGTTCCTCTTGAAGCAAACCAAATTCGAGAATCGACTTAACTTGTGAGGAAGGCGGTCGATAAGATGGAATCCATCGAAAAAGCTCTTGATTCAACAATCAAGGAAACTAAGTCGACCTCCTCTAGTTCATCAAGGTCAAAATCACCAACAAGCCTAAACAAAAGTGTGATCTATGCCACTATACCGGTCATACCACCGACAAGCTGCTATAGAATCCTTTTTGTATGATGCGCAAAAGGATGATCACAGAACTTCGATCACTTACAATATGTAAGTTCACTCAGTAAAGCAAACTATACCAATGTTGGTCATCAGTATGCTTCAACCTCCAAACCAGCTCATATGAATAGAGCAAAACCTTTTCCTCCTTGCCCACACTGTGGCTTTAATGATCATCATCCTAATGATTGTCTCATGAACACATGCTGTGATATTTGTGGAAATCCATCTCATGAGACATCCCAGCATGACAGTGTCACACAAGCAAGGAGAACTTCCAAACAACCCCGAATCACTAAGACATCCTCAGTCACCAAATGCAAAACTGTGGTAGCACAATGCTCTCAACCACCGACCATGAGTCAATTGCCAAATTCAGCGGACCTTTAGACCCAAACCCACTAGTATGTGGGTCATCAAGAAGAAACTAATCCAGTTTACTATTTGTGCGAGAGACACCAGAGAGCCTATTTGGCATCTAGATAGTGGATGCTCAAGAAGCATGACGGTGTTAAGGAGTATCTGCACAAGTATGTAAAGGAGACCAAGGTAGTATTTGGTGACCCAAGGTTATGGGTAGTATTTAGTGATAATTCATCATGTTTTGTCGATAACCGTAAAATCATTTTAATGAAACAAATAGGTTATGGTTCTAACACACTTACGCTTTCACACAAAACACTAAAACAAGTATAGGTGATTTTATGATTTAGATATACAACAACTAGTGTTTACATATTGGGTTAGCATATACTTAAACTAAGTATACTAAATGGGTAAAAACTAGCAAATGCTATTGACCCATAACCCATGGTTTTATATATACCACTTAACCAAGTTCATTGTATCCTTGAGATAGATTGTATCTAGAAAGAAAACCATGGATAAACCGATAACCCATGACCCATAACCAAAAATACCCATGGGCAAAGAGGAGCGTCCCATGGATCCCTAGCTTTGTGCTAGCCGGATCCCTTGTGGGAGGGATCCATGGATCCGGGGAGCGAGAAAATTTCCTCTATAAATAGAGAGCCATTTCTTCTTTTCTACTCATTACTTTACACATACTTCCCCAAGTATTATATCCTCTAATCTCATATCCAAGTGATCTATGTAGTTTGTCTTTTGTTTTGTGTGATTCTCTAGGTTCCTCTTAAAGTAGATCACCACTTTTGAAGACGAGCAAGCTCAAGTCCATGAGTTGTTATGCCGTCATCATCAAGACAACTAAGGTTCTCTTGTTGATAGTTCTTTCTTCCTCCGTAGATGTTGGGTTAAAGGCATTAGTGAAGGATGCCGAAAGTGTCAAGACGAAGGCATTAATGAAAGGTGCTTATCGTCCGTGTCAAAGCATTAGTGAAGAATGCTAAAGGTGTCAAGACGATGGCATTAGTGAAAGGTTCCAAGCGTTGTGTCAAAGGCATTAGTGAAGGATGCCTAAAGATCAAATCAAGT
>CM040241.1:152875174-153160113 GCA_022545495.1 Chrysanthemum lavandulifolium | reverse complement strand
TTGACATTTTCAAATTCTCAAAGGACCATTTTGCCATTTTGAAAGTTCGGGGACCTAAGTTGTAAATTTGTTATTTTAAATCTCAAGGACCAATTTTGACAACTTAAGAATCCTAAGGACTTAAAATGATATTTTCTTTATTTAGATTTACGAGGACTGTTTTGACAACTTTTGAAACTTGGGGACTAAAGCGCCAATTATACAAACTTTATCGTTTTCACTGTTTTGATATTTTGCATTTAAAACACATAAAACACTTATTTGTGATATTTTATCATTTGATGCATTTACAGTGTTCTGAGATGTTTTGCGATCTAATTTGTACAAAATGATGAGTATTTAGACACTCATCACAACTTCTGAGTTCGTCTTAACAACACGGTTAGAATTGTTCGGCCGACAATGGTACAGAGTTCGTTAATCACGACTTAAGTCAATTTTAAGAAAGTATTGAAATCGGTCATCAAAGAAGTGTTCCACGAACTCCTCAGCGAGCGGTGTAGTTGAAAGGCAATCGAACTCTTGTGAAGCCGCTAGAACAATGCTAATTTATTCGAAGGTTCCAATGTTTCTATAAATTTGAAGCCATTCTTCTTTTGCTACACCCAAAATCGTTCTCTCATTCACACCTCTCATGGAAAAACTCCATATGATCTTGTTCAAAACGAAACACGATTTATCCTATCTTCGTATGTTTGGTGCTTTGTGCTATCCAACAAATGACGGTCAAGATATTAGGTAAATTAAGAGCTAAAGCAGATATTGGAGTTTTGTAGGTTATCACCAATCAAGAAGGGTTACCGAATCTACAAAAAAAGAACTCGAGATATTATGGAAACTATTCGCGTTCGTTCGATGAAGTGAGTGGTCCTATGGCTCTGGACACTCCACTCAGACCACTTCAAAACAGTCCCATTGGTTCATCCCTTGTTCCAAACTCTTCTCAAGAAACTCCATATGTACCTCCATCCAAGATGATTTAAAGAAATTGTTTGATCCTATGTTTGATGAACTCCATCGAAGATGATTTAAAGAAATTGTTTGATCCTATGTTTGATGAGCTGTATGATTCAATTACTAATGAGGTGTTGATCCTACAATAGAGGATGCTCATATTCTCGTAAATGAAGTCAATCCTCGGTCTCAATATCTTTTAGTCAAGAAGCACCTTCTGCGATCCTTGATCTCATCAACAAATCATCATTCTTCAAATGTACATCATGGAAATGTTTACGCATCAATGATGAAGTTAATCCTTTGCTACTCCTCTGAAGATGCTCCATTTGAAAACATATTTGCTCTCGAATCATCATCGAACCATCTTCTTGAGGAGACATCGACTCGGCTACCTCGGTTCCTCAACAAGCGCCACATGAACACCTCGAGAAAATGGACTCGCGATCATCCATTAGACAACATCATGGGAAATCCCTCTCGTCTGTATCAACCCGGAAACAACTTGCAACCGATGCCTTGTGGTGCTTCTTCAACTCCGTACTATCTAAGATCGAACCAAAGATGTTAAGACCGCCATGAATGAAGATAGGCGGTTCAATGCCATGCAAGATGAAATTCATGAGTTTGATCGACTTGATGTATAGGAGTTAGTACTGCTCAGAGGCAAGCAATGATTATTGCTCTTAAATGGATCTTCAAAGTGAAACTTGATGAGCATGGTGATGTGTTGAAGAACAAGGCTCGATTAGTTGCTAAAAGATACCGTCAAGAGGAGGTATTGACTTTGAAGAATCTTTTGCTCCGGTTGCTCGAATCGAGGCAATCGAATCTTTACGCTAATCTTGCTAGTAAGAACATGGTAGTCTATCGATGGATGTGAAGGCGGCATTTACGAGCGGAGATCTTAAAGAAGTCGTCGTCGCCCAACTGAAGGATTTGTGAATCAAGAGCATCCTACTCACGTTTATCGTTTGAAGAAGGCTCTTTACGGTTTAAAGCAAGCTCGAGGGCATGGTATGATACAACATCAAAGTTTCTTCTATCAACCGATTGACAAAGGAGCAGTTGATCCTACATTGTTCACTGAAAGTCGAGGCAAACATTTAATTCATGTTCAAATTTATGTTGATGATATTATTTTTGCCTCAGCGGACCCAATGGAATGTGATCGTTTTGAATGAAATGAGTTCAAAATTTCAAATGTCAATGATGGGACAAATGTCATTTTCTTGGGATTACAAATTTCACAAAGTCCGGAGGCATTTTCATAAATCAATCTAAATATGCAACGAGAGATCTTAAAGAAATTTGGATTTGATTCAAGTGACCTGTTGACACCCCCATGATTGACCGAACCAAACTAGATGAGGACCTCTCAGGATCATGATTGACCAAGCGAAATATCGTAGTATGATTGGATCACGATGTACCTCAACGCTAGTAGACCGGACATCTTGTTCATTTGTTTGCATGTGTGCTAGATACCGTGCTAAGCCTACTAAAAGGCACCTTGAAAGCGATTAAGCGGGTCTTTCGGTATCTCAAGGAACCATCAATATGGGTCTTTGGTACCGAAGGACACGGTATGTCACTAACGCCTATCAGAATCTTTGATCATGCGAGTTGTCAAGATACTGCGTCAAATACGTGCGGAGGTGCTTAGTTTTTGGTTGATAAGCTTGTTGGTCTTCAAAAAGTAAATGAGTACTTCTATTTCCTCTACAGAGGTGAATACATAGCCATGTCATCTGTTGTGCTCAAATCTTATGGATGAGATCTCGATTATCGACTATGGCTTTGTATTCAACAAAATCCCTCGTCTTGTGATAATAAAGTGCTATTGCTCTCTCATGCAACAATGTTCAACACTCAAGAGCAAAGCATATCGACATTCGACATCATTTCATCGGGGAACAAGTAGAAAAGGTGTGGTGGAACTCTATTTTGTGAGGTCTAAATATCGAGTTACCGACATCTTCACCAAAGCTCTTCCAAGAGAGCGTTTGAGTTTATTCTTCCACGACTTGGCTTGAAAAGCCTTCAACCGAACACTCAAGCGTCTTCGGGAGGAAGGCGAGGAGTAAAGGTTTCCTTCATCTATCTCTTGTAAATATTTTTGAAAAACAAAATACAAAATTATAAAATTCTCGAAAAAATCAAATAGAAAATTATAAAACTTTCAAAATCCATAAAAATTTGAAAAAATTCAAAAATCTTTAAAAAATATTGTCAATTTGTCATGTTTTTCTCGGTTCGATTATATTTACGGTCTTTGTCTTTGTCATTCAAAGAATGACACGGGACTTTAGATATACATGCATGTTTTATCAATGGAGTTTAAAGTCTTAAAATCCGATCCTTATCGAGTTAAAACGCTTTCATAATCAAGTCACAATTCCCCTTAAAGCTTTCAAAATCAATTTAAATCAATAAGAGATCACAAATCTCAAATGATTTGATAATTGTGATCGGGGAGAATGTGTGATTTAAATTGGATTTAAAGCGATAATTAGGTAAATAGCTTTATAAGGATGTACATGCTATCACGCTTGCATGTGACAAGCGATTTCAAATTTTCCATGCACATGTTGAGGGGAGCATCTATCATAAACCTATGATTTGAAGCGTGATCATTTATCCCAATGTGCGAGGTTCCTCTAGTAGGTGCAAAATTCCTTTCAAACCTTGAAGCACATATTGAGGGGGAGCAAAATCATGAAAATCTCATCCTTACTCCAAAATGCTTTATCTTCTTGATTTGATGTGGGAAGTGATGTTGATATCTTTTAGAAAATGGTAATCAAAGAAGTTAATTCTTTCTCTTGCCTCCGTGTGCAAAACATTTTCAAATACTTGATGCACATGTTGAGGGAGTTCTCGTTCTAAAATATCAAAAACAATTTCGGTACAAAAATGCTTTGATAATATATCATAAGTATCGAAGCGATTTTCAAATGGTTTTCAATTGGTTCCATATGGCGAGATGAACAATACCAAAAGACCTACCAACTTTATGTATGGTGATATAAGGATGATAAGGTTAGGTTCTTGTTCCCATGATATGCCAAAACGGAGGGATCTACCTGGGACAATCCACTAGTTAGTGTAGAAGTCCTTAGGTATGATGATAAAAGGAGAAAAATGAGATATGGGAAGAGTGCGGACTAAGGCCCGAGCTAGTCTGGAATAAACCCAACAAGGTTCTAGCTATGAAGTCTCGGTAAGCTTGAAGGGTTGAAGAATTAAAAGAATTGAATGAGGAAGGGTGAAAACAAATAGCCTCCATTTATTCAACCTTAGGCGAAACCGGGTTCAATTCATATACTCTTGATGGTAACATCGGTATTGAAGACAAGGCGTCATGGACCCGGTGGACGCTTGCACTTCAACTTTCAAACCACTCAAGTTCCTCTTAAAAGGACTTGTTTCATTCTCAGAGGAACCGACATTATCTATCAATTTCTCTTAGAGATTGTTGATATTGAAGAAGGAGACCCTCTCCTAGTCTCGACACGGGATCCAAATATGCACAAATTGAGTCTAGAGCCACAAGATCATCAATAAATCTCATTAGGACACTTTCAATGAAGACTCTGTTTCACACAATGTGGAAAGAGATTATATCTTGAGTCCTCGCATTATCCTTGTGGTATTGCGGAACATCCGAGTGATGTGTATACATATTCACTATGAAGATGGAAAGCCTACGGAGCCAACATCAAACAAGCTCTGGTAGGTGGCATGTGAGATCTATTCTATAGACCAACCATGTGACAAGCGAGCAGAAACAATGGGCGATTCAATCTCTTGAATCAATCACGGTTCGAGTTATGGATTGACGGATACCTTTGAAAAACCGGTCTTTGTGCTTAAAACTCTTTTCTTTAGCACATCGACCGTGCGCTCATTTTCAAACCAAAGGTGTTTTATGATTGATAATTGATTTTCAATAAAACCTTCGTTGTATTGCAAAACAACTTCTATTGAGCAATACGATTGTTTTCAAATCTCTTTTCATCAATCGGTGGACTTAAAATTATTTGGTTCACTCACTCCGTGTTGTCTTCTTTGAGATGTTCGGTTTGAGAACAGCTAGAGCATTTCGAAACCACATCAAGGAAATTCTTGAATTATACGATCACGGGCGGTACATGTCTTGATCAGCGGGAACCGTGGCCGTGTACCTCAATTCAGCGAAGTGATCAAAGACACTTTCGTGCGATTTATTCTTTGCATTGTATGCGGTACACCCGCGTTTGCGGTGATCGAATGAAGCGATCAATCCATAGCCGCATGCTCACTTAACACATTCATCTAAAAGGAAATCATGATTAGTGCATCATTGACTACGATATTTTCACTTCATGCTTACGCTTTCTGCTTACCGCCAATATCATGATTCAACAAAAGCTTCGCTACTCGATGAGAAGATATCATGATCCGAGAATGTGAGCATGTCGGTCCTAATGTCATCATCACATAATACCAACACCACAAAGGATGTCTCGAGATTTTGATTCTTGATGATCTCAAAAGTCGCACAAAATTATTATCACGTGGATCGATAAAGACCTCCACTTGAAGTAACCAAACATGCAATGTGAAGAATCAATGACTATGAGCTTAGGAGCAAAGGACTACATCAAGAATGCAAGATCAATTGTTAATGTAATATCTATTTGTATTCAATGCAAGTTTGGTACATGATTGAGGTGACCTCCCTTAGGGAGATTGTTAGGAATTAGAAATTCCGGTATTAAAGTCGGTCACCTCAAGTATATGTAATCGTTAGAAAGTTCGTAGTCGTAGTTCTTTTAAGTTAAGTAGTATTTAGTTAAGTAACACCGTGGAGGACTGGACGGGTCTTTACCCACCTGTATGCACGATCCATGGACCCGATGTGTGGCGATTTATGTAAGACTATAAATACTCTCTACCTCCCAAGGTAGAGTTGGAGCTTAATAATATCTTTCACTTTCTCTCACTAAGTTCCCTAAACCTCTAACTTTCTCTCTCTAGAATTCCACTTATCGCCTACTTATGTTAATGGGTTGATGTGTATGTGAAAACTAATATCTTACAAAATATATGCATATCTGAGATACTAGCGATTATTCTAGTGATACATCATATTAAAACAACAAGGATTTTTGAAAATCGGCAAAAGAAAGAAAAGTTTTACAAAGAAAATTTCGAAAAATTAGTTTGGAATGGACACCATCGACACCCAACTTGTACAACGTATTAAAACAATCAGACAATATTTACCGGAGTTATATAACCCGAAACAAAAGATTTTTGATTATTGAAACAGATGCATCGACAACACTTCAAGGGATGTATGAAGGCCATTTTAAATGGTAAAAGAAACTAGGATTAGACATTGACGGAATTCCAATCCTCAATCTAATCTATCGAAATAAATATTGATGGAAGTCAAACTCCTCAATATAACGAGCAAACATCTCTTTTGAAAACAGAGAAATACTCTCATTAAAGAATGGAAGGAATAATACAAACAAGAAGACTATTGTAGAGGTCGACTAACAATCAACTTCAACAAAATATTGAAGAGCGATAACAACACATTTCCCTCACGAAGAAACAATTAGCCATTGTGAAGAAAAGAAACAATTAGCCATTGAGGAAGAAGAATTATCAAGCACAGAAGATACTTAACTGTAAATACGAGTTTGAATCAATTTACGAATCAACGAAACACCAACACCAATAAAAACACCAACAAAACCCTCGACATCTACTCCACTAAAAAGACAGGTCCACTAAATACTACCCAAAAACCCGGATACTACCCAAAGAATTCAGATATCATGTTCATCTTCATCTTCAAGAGATGAGTTCACAAGAATGGAAGAAAAGTTCAAGAAATTGTTCAAGAATCAAGCATTGGAAAAAGAAATGGTACGTCATCTTTGATGGACCAAACAGAGGCATATATTGATTGGTCACCGCGGTCCACATATAATTGGAAAAAGTGTAGGTCACAAAAGCTACACATCTAAGGAAGAAGCAGAACAAGCACTTGAAAGAACGTACAAGACATAGAATGAAGAAATCAAGAGATCAAGAAGATTCACATTTTGAATCAAGAACGGACATCCAAAGACTAGATCAATTGATTTACTAAGAAGCATTCCTACCACAAGAGAAAAAGAAGCCGCAAGAAAGCCAACAGTTGAAAAATTCCAAAGAACTATGGGACAAGATTATTCATTACAACGAAGTCCAAGCTACTAAGTTGTTCTATCCAAAGGCACGAGAAGCAGGACCGAAAGCAGTATTCATCCAAGGAGCAGAACCAGCAATCGTTCATGAATATTTCGTTCATGGATTATTAGACACTATGTATACAAAAGAAGGAGGTCTTAAAGAATTCCAAGATTTCCGACAAGAATTCCAGAGAATTATAAGAACATACGATGATAATTTCGCCAAGAAACGATCATTGTTCCTCAGCATTCATTCAAGTTATCCAATCTTCAACAACGATCACCAGTTGTTAGTACCATCCATTGTAATAGCAGAATTAGGAGTCAGCAACGGCAAGCATCCACCAAAAGACGAGATACCACCAATCACTCCGTCCAGCAAAAATTTCGTGGAAGCTCTAGTCAGAGTTTTTATGGCATCATCAAAATTAGGAACAGGACGAAGACAAAGATCAGAAATAAAAATCAATTATTTTCAAAATAATGTTTTGATTTTCTCACACTTCTCAGGAGCAAGTATTTGTGAAGAAGATCAAAAAATTTTGGAAGAATTCGAGAAGCCATTTGAAAGCCTTTCCGGACCACTTGCAGCACTACCGGAAGAATTTAAGATAGCATTATGTCGTAGCTATCAAGTTGGAGAAAACATCTCTGTGAACACTGCATCGATTCACGATGCAAGAATGAAGACGAAGATTCAAGAATCATTGACGACACAAGAATACAAAAAAGAGAAGACAAAAATGAAGAATTATTGAAGACGCGTGAAGAAAAAGCATCAATAATTCGTAAACCATGTTTTTCAACTTTTACTTTTTCTTTTACGTGAGGTGTGATGTAAAGTTTGTATTTTAGTAATAATGTGAGCCTAATAATGTAAGTCTGTCGGCGCCTCTATTATTATGTAAATTAGGTAAGCAATGACGAGGTTAAAATTGACATCGCTCAATTTGAGATTTTGATAATCTCTAAGATTTGATATCTCACTATCTCTGTTGAAGCCAACGCTTCTCAATAGCAGATACCTATCCATCAATCATTTGAATCATTTGAAATATCCCCATTCCATCCATCCGTTGAATCATTGAAATATTAAATTCAATCATATCATCAATTGAATTCATATCATCAATTGAATTCATTCATTCAAACCGACAAATATCATCGACAACATCACCCTACCCAATTCAACAATTGAAATATCATTCGTTTTGAATTCCTAATCCGTATCATTTAATTTCGTATTATGTAAATTCCGGTAATCGAGTGGGTCGTAATTAGTACACCTACCTCTCCTTGTATTATAAATAGAGGCCTTGCCTCGTAAATAAAAGTGTGTGAATTTTAAGTTTGAAATTGACATCGTTCAATTTGAGAATTTTGATAATCTCGAGATTGATATCTCACTATCTGTTGAAGCTTCGCTCGAATAGCGATACCTATCCTATCATCTTTTGAATCGAATCGCATTTGAAATATCCACCAATAAACATCAAACATCCGTTGAATCATTGAAATATTAACAAATCATTCATCAAACATCCCTATCATCAATTGAATTCATCAATTCAATTCAATTCAAATATCATCGACATATAAATCACAAAACATGACCCTACCCAATTTCAACAATTGAAATACAATTCGTTCGAATCATCCGTGATTAATTTCAGGTATCATTCGTCCGTATCATCCGCGTATTATTTCCTGGTATCAGAGCGATGCAACGATCTAAGGAGCAAGATAAAGAAGCTAGACAAGAATTTGGAGAAAAACTGATGCAACAAATAGAAGAAAAATCGAAGCCAACGATTAAGGAGAAAAAGAGAACCATCAGAAATCATCAAGAAGAATTAAATTACTAAGGTATCATTTAATCATGTCTAAGTTATCAATTATTGAAAAATTACTAATTAAAAAAGAAATATTTATTCTAAATATCATGATTTTATCAATAACAGTAGAAAAACTATTAATTAACGTGAAATATTCTTTAGAAAAAGTATTAATTAAAAGTGAAATATTTGTTCTTAGTACTATAGTTCTTATATTGCAATATTTAGATTTATTATTTTATTATATCAGACGCTCAATGAATAAAGTTTATGCATTATTTAATCATCAAACTAATTAGAAATAATTCACCAAAAAGTAGTATTTATTGAATAAAACTTGTTAATAAACATGTCAAAGTCACCAACAATAAATAAAGAAGAAATTTCTATTATTCATGAAAAGAAAATGAATCGGGATTTATGCTAGATGCAATTATTGATAGAAAAGCTATTAGAAGATCTAATTTTACATTATCGAAAAACATAATTTTGACATTCAAAGGTCATTAAGAGAAATATTTTCAAGGAAAAATATAATATATTTTGGAAAAATAATTGAGAAGAACCGGCCCTATTGAACAAACACAAGGAAATATTATTATACCCATAATTAATAAACAACAGATAAATGATCGAATAAAACAAATGAAAGAAAAAGATAGAAGTAAAATAGCATATATTCACATATCAACTATACAAATAATATTAAAAAGTACATTTATGGATTGTAATACACCTATTGAATTAGAATTAAGAGATGATCGAATCATTGATAAAGAAGAAAGTATTATTGCTAAAGGAAAAGGAAATTTATCCGAAGGAAAAATAAAATTCGATGTAAACATACAAATGGGATTAAGTTTAAAAGATAAAGATATAAATAAAAGTATTACTATCAGATATGAATTATTAAGAAGAGCATTCATGTATAAAGGAAATCACCCTTTACAAGAATATATCAAATAAACTATGCACTCACAAACTCGCATCATAGTATCACTTTTAAAACAGACGATAGAATTCATATAGATAAACTTTTTGAACCAATACTTAGTCTTGAAACACCAAACATGTTTTCAAAAAATAAGTATATTGAAAGAAGAAGAAAGTCATTAAGTAGTATACCATCAATATGGATACCACAAATTGAAAAATCAAATGAAGAATCTACCAGTAGTCATGAAGATATAAAAGAAATGAAACAAATATTAAGATCACTAAGTACGAGAATATGAGCGACACTAAAATTCAAGCAAGAATAGAGAAAAATAAACAAAATATTAGACATTTAAAAATATTTTCAGAATCAAGAAAAGAAATATTAAAAGAGATTAAAAACATAAGAGAAAGAATAGAAAAAGGTGAGAAAACACATTCTAATGGTTTTTTAACAATTAATATACATGTATATTTAGCAATGATGAGAAGTATGTTAGAAGGAAATCTGAAGCAACAAAAGAATTAAAATCGAACTAATAATTTGTTAAAATGAATCATATATCGGAAAATTCGTCGGATAAAAGAGTTGATTTCGAAGAGGATAAAAATATTACATCTTTCGAACCATTTATACCATATAATCAGACATTACTCAAAATACCTCAAAATTTACCAAAAGGAACATCATACGGTATTAATATAAATAAAAATGAAAATCAACCCATTGGAGAAAAGGTAGATATGATAATTTCAACCCTTAACAATATAACCGAAATATTAAGTTTTTTGATATTCATACGATTACCAGAAATATTTAAGACAACACAAGAAAAGCTAGATGATATACAAGTATTATTAAATAAAAAGACAGAAGAAATTGAAAATCTAGAACAAAACCAAATAAATATAATAGAACAATTGTCAGAAATAGTTGATATTCAAGATCAAAGTAAAGACATTACTATTACCAAAATAAAAGAAATATTATTGAAAAAACCCCTTAAGATAAATCCACCACCTCGGATAATATAAATGGAAAATCTTGAAGAATCAATTGAAACTCTTACTAAATTAATGGCATCATTAGATATACCATCCAAACAAATGAAGAAGAAGATGTAGATATAGTTCGGGATTATAGTTCGATGAAAACCCATATGAAAATCCATATAGATACCAGGAGAAAGTTCTTATACAAATTATAATTTTGCACAAAACGGAAAAAGTCTTATGTAGATGAAGATTTTCAAAGACAATTTGATTATAAACCCCAACACCCACCGAAAGATATTTATATCAACAGGAATGATTAGAAATAAGAAAGGAAAATGGGAACAAATACCGAGCAAATACATACCAAAATACCAATAACAAGAATAAACGATGAGATTTTAAATATCGATTGTGAAATGATATAGAAAATAAAATCCAAGATTGGAGCAATAAACTAAGTGCTCAAATACAATTAACGGAAGAATTACGAGCATTACAACCAAGGGATTTACTCAATTCTATAATACACAAAACATCAGGAAACGTTTATAGATTTTTAGAGTCTATAGATGAATTGGAATTGTCAAGAATAGCAACAACTGATGCTCAGATAACTTTTAAAAATATTGTAGCATGTATAATACAAGAATTTACAGGAAGAATTCCAGGGAAGAAGTTTCATCTGAGGCTTTTAGGGAACATGCATATTGGAGATTAGTCAATCTTAAGATATGTAACATGTGTTATTTAGATTCCTTCATATGTGAATTTTCGGAACAATATTATAAGCTAGATATCACAAGGCAAAAATTAGCTCTAGAAATGTTTTTTAATAAACTTCCCGAGTCTATAGCAACTGAATTAAAAGAAACATATGCAACAATATTGCAAGACAACGAAAGGATTATAGAAGACACTTTAGGAGCTCGAATTACCACAGTAAAAGCATGGGTTAGAAAGCAATGTTTACAGGAAATATCTAAGAAAGAAGCACGAATCGAACTTTGTTGTGAAAAACAATCTGATAAGATAGGTAATTATGGATGTTCTAGAAAGGAGTATAAAAGACGAAAGAAAGTATGGAAAAGAAAGACATACAATCCCAGATATAAAAAATTTTACAAAAAGGATTCTAGACAAAATTATTTTAGAAATAGAAAACAACATCGTCAAAAATATAAAAAACAAGATAATTCTAAATATTGTCCATCTGACAAAAAAGATTGTAAATGTTGGTTATGTCATGAAGAAGGTCATTATGCAAATAAATGCCCTAAAAAAGGAGAAAAGAAAGGAACCGAAGTTTTGAAAATAGCATATAATCTAGGATATGAACCTCTCGAGGATTCAGATATAGATTCAGACATTGAAATATATGCATATACAGATACTAGTAATTATTCTAGTGATACATCTTTTTAAGAAAAACAAATGTTTTTAATGGATAATATGGAACAAGGATTTTTGAAAAATCGGCAAAAGAAAGAAAAGTTTTACAAAAGAAAATTTGAAAAATTAGTTGGGAATGGACACCATCGACACCCAACTTGTACAATATTAAAACAATCAGACAATATTTACCGGAGTTATATAACCCGAAACAAAAGATTTTTGATTATTGAAACAGATGCATCGACATGAGACTTCAAGGGGATGTATGAAGGCCATTTTAAATGGTAGAAAGAAACTAGGATTAGACATTGACGGAATTCCAATCCCTCAATCTAATCTATTCGAAATAAATATTGATGGAAGTCAAACTCCTCAATATAACGAGCAAACATCTCTTTTGAAAACAGAGAAATACTCTCATTAAATATGGAAGGAATTATTAACCAGGCAAGACATCAACTTCAACAAAAAATTGAAGAACGCATCTCCATCGAGAAACAATTAGCTATTGTACAGAAGGAGGAAGAAGAACTATCAAGCACGATGAAGATACTTAACTGTAAATACAGTTTGTAATCAATTTACGAATCAACCGAAACATCAACACCAATAAAAACACCAACAAAACCCTCGACATCTACTCCACTAAAAAGACAGTCCACTAAATACTACCCAAAAACCCCGGATACTACCCAAAAATTGAGATATCATGTTCATCTTCATCTTCAAAAGATGAGTTCACAAGAATGGAAGAAAAGTTCAAGAAATTGTTCAAGAATCAAGCATTGGAAAAAAGAAATGGTACGTCATCTTTGATGGACCAAACAGAGGCATATATTCAGATTGGTCACCGCGGTCCACACATCATTGGAAAAATGTAGGACACAAGAGTTACACATCAAGGAAGCAAATGAAGAAGCACTAGAAAATACATACAAGACCATAGCAAGAAGAAATCAAGAGATCAAGAAGATTCATGTTTTTGAATCAAGAGCAGACATCTAACACTAGATCAATTGATTTACTAAGAAGCATTCCTACCACAAGAGAAAAGAAGCCGCAAGAAGACCAACAGTTGAAAAATTCCGTAAACTATGGGACAAGATTATTCACTACAACGAAGTACAAGCTACTAAGTTGTTTTATCCAAAAATTCGAGAAGCGGGACCAAAGCAATATTCATCCAAGGAGCGAGAACCAAGAATCATTCATGAATATTTCGTTCATGGATTATTAGACACTATGTATACAAAAGAAGGAGGTCTTAAAGAATTCCAAGATTTCCCAATACGAATTCAGAGAATTATAAGAACATACGATGATAATTTCGCTAAGAAACGATCATTGTTTCTCAGTATACATTCAAGTTATCCAATTTTCAACAACGATCAGAATTGTTAGTACCATCTATTGTAATAGCAGAATTAGGAGTCAGCAACGGCAAGCATCCACCAAAAGACGAGATACCACCAACCACTCCGTCCATAAAAATTTCGTAGAAGCTCTAGTCAGAGTTTTTATGGCATCATCAAAATTAGGAACAGGAAGAAGACAAAGATCAGAAATAAAAATCAATTATTTTCAAGACAATGTTTTGATTTTCTCACACTTCTCAGGAGGAACACTCGGTGAAGAAGATCAAAAGATTTTGGAAGAATTTGAGAAACCATTTGAAGATCTTTCCGGATCACTTGAAAAATTACCAAAAGAATTCAAGATAGCATTATGTCAACAGCTATCAACTTGGAGAAAACATCTCTGTGAATACTGTTCCGATTCACAGATGCAAGAATGAAGACGAAGACTCAAGAATCCTTGTCGACACAAGAATACAAAAAGCAGAAGACAAAAACAAAGAATTATTGAAGGCGTGAAGCATGAAGAAAAAGCATCAATAATTCGAAGACCATGTTTTCAACTTTTACTTTTTAATTTTTTACGTGAGGTGTGATGTAAAGTTTGTATTTTAGTAATAATGTGAGCCTAATAATGTAAGGCCTGTCGGCCGCCCCTCTATTATTATGTAAATTAGGTAAGCAATGACGAGGTGTAATTAGTACACCTACCTCCATCTTGTATTATAAATAGAGGCCTTGCCTCGTAAATAAAAGTGTGTGAATTTTAAGTTTGAAATTGACATTCAACGTACCAATTCAAATATCATCGACATACATATCACAAAACATGGCTACCTTGATTCACCAATTGAAATATAATTCTTCGAATCATCCGTGATTAATTTTAGGTATCATTCATCCGTATCATCCGCGTCTCTATTCTTTTATTTTATTTTATTTTAAATTTCCTTTGACAAGCTTATAAAATAATCTTAAGAAAGCTTAAGTTAATGAAATATTTTTTAACTTTTGAATGTAACCTTGAATAAGCAAATAAAAGCTAAAAAGGGCAAACTAAAGCGAGATCAAGAATTAGCTAACTTAAAGGATTTTAAAAGATAAAAGCTACCCTAAAGCTAATTTTAAGCTACAATCTACCTAAAGCTATATCAATAATCAAACATAAACTAAAAATTAGCAAAGAACAATCACAAATAAGCTTAAAAAGCGAAGAGAGCTTATACAATTATGCAAGGTCAAACAACCTATGTGGTTGTGTTTAAGCTTATCTACCGACTTGTATGTTAGAAAACCAAAATTCAAACTTTAACACAAGATATGATCCAAATGATGCAAAACCACTAAACTTTTCAAACTCAAAACCATATAAAACCACTAGAAATCCAAGGATAAGTAGAGAGATGATCAAACCATGGCTCTTGAGGAACCTATCATGTCTCTCGATTCTCTATCCTCATTGAAGAATCTAGATCTGAGACTTATCTTTCGATGATCGGTTTATTAATGACAAACCCTCGAGACACTTTGAGACTCTTAAGCAAGGTAATGAGAAAGAGGAAGTAGAGTCCATGTTCTTTGTCGACATACAAGAAGACACTTCAACCATCCCTCCTATGTCAGCACCGTCTCAAACAACCGTACTTCCACCACCCATACCCACTAATTATCCATCTACAATTGTCACCATCAGTGAAACCATCACTCCTCCTGCCTCACCTCCTCCTGTCAAAACGACTGAGCAATTGCTCGAAGAGGCTATGACACGTATTGCGACTATTGAGAAGCACTTTCCTATCGCCGTCAATAATCTTGATAGTCGTGTCAAAAAGCTGGAGAATCTTAACCTCAATGAGATTGTGACAAAGGCAATAGAAGCAGATATTAAAGATGCGGTTGAATGGGCAATGAAGGCTCCATTACTTCAGCGATTCAAAGACTTGCCGATCTCGACATGAGATCCGTTCTCTCTTTAAAGAATGTATGAGCGGGAGAGCATCCGGACAATACGCATAAGAAATTACAAGCACTTGAGGAATCGATGAGGCTTGATAATTATCAACAATTTGTAGAGGATGTGCGAAAGGGAAGATAAGAAGAAAAGAAAGAGCTGTTGGAGTGAAATCAAAGGATAAGTCGGAGGCCCCAAACCACCACCTCCTTCACCTCAAACTGGAGGGCTGGAACTCCGGGGCTGGTGGATCTTCTAATACAACCTCTACACCTCCACCACAACCACCATCATCACCACCAAAACCTTTCAATCAATCTAGTCTATCCGGAGATCGGGAATTCATAAGAAATCTGCGGCTTGGACAGTTGATTCAAGGTTTACATCCACATTCTCCACTATACCAGAAGACCGGTGCTTCATGAAGAATCGCATGTCATGGCGTAGTCGAGAATCCGATGATGATGATGCATCCACCAAACATATCCCATGCCATCCGAAGATGATTGGTTTGATGCATACGTGTCGGTGAATGCTCTAATACCACTAGAGATGCACCTTCAAAGACACAATTCAAAGGCGGCTCACGAAGAGGCCTCAAACTCCGGAACCTTCATGGTCTATTCCAAAGTCGACACGGTGATTCGACAACAAGCCCTGGCTTCAACAATAGCGCCAACTATGAAGCCCGGTGAAGACTCTTCTTCACATCACGGAGACATGGGCGGCTTTATAAAGTGGTTTTGTGAGCAGAGAGGAATCTCGTCCATTACTCCAAAGGATCTTGAAGGACAAGCTTTTGAAATTATCAAGGTTTTTCACTCAGATGCCAATCTGCTCCAATACCAGATGGAAGAATGTCATAAGATGCTGAGTGATCAAGTCAGTGAGCAGATCAATCATTTCAATGTGAACATGCCTCTTCCTCTCGGTGGTGAACCTGGACAAATGACCATTCAATCAGAGTTCTTTTTCAACCATGACCTGGAATATGTATGTGCTCAAACTTCTGAAAGAAGACCAGCCTTGTCGATTTCGAAGATGAAAGCTGCTACCTACACTGATCAGGGTCTTAAGCAGATGGTACGGGATCAATTACGGGTGACAATGAACAAAAGTATGACATTGCTGCCTCATATGGCATTTCTCATTGGTGGTTCAAGAATAAGAAATTCTACATTGACCGACATAGTGCTAACAAGAGTCGTAAAGTGGTTCAATCCAAGCTTCGCATTCTAAGTGTCATCAATATAGAGATCTTCTCAATCTATGGCTATGATTACTTGAAGAAGATTGTTCTTCGAAGAGCAGATTTGAAAGAGTATGTTATTGAAGAGAACGACTTCAAACACTTGATGCCAAATGACTTTGAAGATCGATCTCTACCTTCTCAACCTACAAGGACACCTTGACCACCTTCCGGTTCGTGAGAAGAAGGCTCTCATTTCTTGTCAATCTCTGGATCGGAGGCTTGGTCATTCGAAAAGGGTTGAGGATTTTCACTAGGAATGGAAAGCTACGGATCCGCGTCAACCTTACAAGACCATGATGGGAAGCCTCGGGACATGACTTTCATCACGAATATAAAGTGATTGACACTCCTAGAGCCATCATCTTTATCGGCGGATCTGGTCAAGAATGCTAATGAGGCTATCACGAGCTATACAAGTTCGATGATGGTACACTCGGGATGGTTTAACAAGAATTGAACTCAAGAGTGAAGGAAATCAAATTGACACAAGCCGTGGAACAAAACAAAATTCGGTCGAACGGAGTTTAAAGATGTGTGAAGAGTTTGTGGGCTGCAATTGGTAGAAGACTTAAGACTAGAATGATTTATCGCATGACCTTGAAAGTTTTGTGGGAGGTAGACTTCGTGAAGGTCACTACAAGTCGCTTGAAAGAACCGAATGAAGACATCTTCCGGAAGTAGCTTCTGTTTTGTATTTTTGCTATGTAAAATGTGGTGCATGTAATATGAACGACCATAATGTATGTAGTAATGATAGGTTATGTATTGTGGATTCCCTTTTATCTAAAAGGGACCTTAAGTGTTGTCCACTTCAGATCATATAAAACCGGACACATTTTTCTCCAACAAATGTATTGTCTCATACATATTTAAATCACTTGAGATCCAAAATCTCAAAGGATTTGAAATTTTTGATCGGGGGAGAAAATGTGATATAAATATGAAAGATGATAAAAGATGACAATTTTTGTCTCAAAGTGCATACTGCTCTCTAATATGTGCTAAACTCTTTTCGAATCTCGAAGCATATATTAAGGGGGAGCATTTCAAAAGAAAATAAACTTTCAAGGTACAAAGATTTCCATGTTTTAACATAAGGTACCTTGATTGTGTGTTTAATGGTTTCTAAATATTTGGTAATCGTGGTTGTATTTCAAAAGATCTCTTTCCTCTATGTGATAAAATGATTTCAAATTTTCTATGAACATTTTGAGGGGGAGAATTTAACAACAAAATCGAATGGCTTTCTCTACGGAAATTGTGATCAAGAAATTATTTCAAAGATCTCTTGCCTCCATGTGCTAAACAATTTCAAGATCATATGCACATGTTGAGGGGGAGCATTTCTAAATGATCAAAACTATTAAGGTATAAAATGCTTTGATTTTATATCACAAGTACCTTGATTGATTCTCCAAATGATTTTTCAATTGGTTTTAAGGAAAAATGAACTGTACCAAAAGACCGACCATTTTACTTTATGCATGGAGTTATAAGGATGGTGAGGTTAGGTATTAGTTCCACGATCCATGAGAATCGAGGGGTCTACCGAGGACAATCCACTAGATAGTGTAGAGTCCTTAGGTATGATGAAAAAAGGAGAAATGTGAGATATGGGAAGAGTGCGGATGAGTCGAGCTAGTCTTGGAATAAACCCAACAAGGTTATAGTTATGAAGTCTCGTAAGCTTGAAAGGGTTGAAGAATGAAAAGAATTGAATGTGAAAAGGGTGAAAAGAAATAGCCTCCATTTATTCAACCTTAGGCGTGAACGGGTTCAATTCATATACTCTTGGTGGTTACCAAGGTAACATCGGTATTGAAGACAAGGCGTCATGGACCCGATGGACGCTGCACTACAACTTCCCAAACCACTCAAGTTCCTCTTAAAAGGGCTTGTTTCATTCTCACGGGAACCTACATAATCTATCAACTTTCTCTTAGAGTTTGTTGATATTGAAGAAGGAGACCTCTTCCTAGTCTCGGCATAGGAACCAAATGTGCCTTTGTTGAGTCTAGAGCCACGAGATCATCAAATAAATCTCATTAGGACATCATCTTATGAAGACTCTCTATTTCACACAATGTGGAAAAGAGATTATATCTTATGAGTCCTCGCATTATCCTTGTGGTATTGCGGAACATCGAGTGATATACAAACATATTCACAATGAAGATGGAAAGCCTTGGAGCCAACATCAAACAAGCTCCTAGTGGGTGGCATGTGAGATCTATCAATAGATCAACCATGTGACAAGCGAGCGAGAAACAATGGGGCGATTCAATCTTTTGAATCAATCTGGTTCGAGTTATGGATTGACGGATACCTTTGGAAAAAGCGGTGGTTGTGCTTAAAATTCTTTTCCTTAGCACATCGATTGTGTACAAATATTTCAAAATAAAAGGTGTTTATGATTGATAATTGATTTTCATTAAAACCTTCGTTGTATTGCAAAAACAATTTATATTGAGCGATACATGATTGTTTTTCAAATCATTTTCATCAATCGATGAATCTCGATTCATTGGTTCACTCACTCCGTGTTGTCTTCTTTGAGGCGTTCGGTTTGAAACGACTAGAGCATTGCGAAACCTGTCAAGTTTCTTGAATTATACACGATCACAGGCGGTGCTTGTCTTGATCAGCGGGAACCGTGGGCGTGTACCTCAATTCAGCGAAAGTGATCAAAGACACTTCGTCTAATTTATTGCTAAGCTTGTTGTATGCGAGTCGCCCGGCGTTTCTGGTGATCGAATGATGCGGTCAATCCATAGCCGCATGCTCACTCAACACATTCATTTCTAGAGAATTCATGATAAGTACATCAATGATTACGATATTTTCACTCCATGTACCTTTCTGACTGCGCCAATATCATGAATCAACGAAAGCTTCCGCTACTCACGATAAGAATAAATCATGATCCGAATGTGAGCATGTCGGTCCAAATGTCACAACATCATATCTTTGGCAACACAACAATGGGTGATCTTTGAGATTTCTGTGGTGATGATCTCTATTAAAGCTCAAAGGTCATCAATGTGGATCAGCTCTATAACCTCCACGAAATATACATTGTAGTTGAACTATGATGAATTCACCACGGAAGCACAATGTTTGAATATTTTGATAATTTGATGTCTACGAGCTCAAGATTAAAGTTTAAAATAGAATGCTAGGATTCACAATATAAATCATGGGGTGACCTCCCTTAGGGGGAGATTGTTAGGAATTAGAAATTATATTGTGAAGCATCGGTCACCCTATGTATAATTTAGCTTAAGTTAGCTCGTAGACATATCGCTCATTATGTTATTTGTTAGTCAATTATTAGCATAGTTTAGTCTAGTGCAACACCGTAGAGGAAGGACGGGTCTTTACCCATTGTATGCCTGATTCACAGCCCGTAGGAGGGCGTATTAGTTTGTATAAATAGCCCTCTCCCCTCAAGGGAGAAGGTTGGATGTACATTTGGAATCTAACCTTCTATGAGTTTCTCTTACTAGAATATCCCACTTTCTCTCTCTAAAACCATATAATTATACGCCCATATTTGTGATTGTTTGTGTGATTGTGAAATCCAATATGTTACATTGTATATTATAAGCTGGAAGCTTAAACCAATTTAGAACTCAAGATAAGCCACTAAAGAGCTAATCTACCAAATTACAGACCTAATGGAGCTCTAGATAGCTTAATGCAAGCTTATGAAATTGCTAGTATGAGACTGCAAACCTATGTTATTTTGGTTAAAAACCTTTGAGTGAGTCCTTTTAAGCCCATATTTAAATGAACAATTAAACTCCAAATTCCAGTTTCACTTAAGACAGATTTAAAATAACTATTGAAAAGCTCAAAAATCAACTTAATGAACTTAAAGGACTTATTAATAAGCTGATATTAGATCTGATAACGACAGTGACAGACACTCAGTTATGAATTAATTTTACTTTGAAAATTAAGACAAAACTACAATTTGACTCTACAATGAGGTAACTAATACTCTAAACAGATTACTTTGCCTAAATTGACACTAGGATTACACATAAACTAAACTTAAACACAGCTTATAAGAATAAGCTGTGTTATCTGACTTAGATAACAACTTTTCAACAGAAAATTTAAGACATCACAAATTTATGACTAAAACTTGAAACAAATCAGTGAATTAGACTCTAAGACACCATTTATACTAAATCTAAACTAGCTTTGAAAAGTTCACTTGACCAAAATGATCTTAGACTCAAAAACTACATTGTGCCAAACACCCCTTTAGGAACTGTTTTGGAAATTTAGATAAAATAAGCCATGAAACTTGTGAGATTATGACTAAAAATGACTTAATGAGGTATTATGACAGATTATAGCTAGCTTTTAACAACTTAACTACTACAATTAAGCTGAACCTACTAATGGCTTATTTTTTTGATTTTCAAGAGTTTATATGAGAAATTAAGATCAAACAACAAACACAGCTAATTTAAGCAATAAATAGCAAATAGTAAACATATCTAAGATATTAAAACTCAAATAAGCACAATATTAAGCTATACTAAGAAAATAAGCTAAAACTTGAATTGAAACTTGAACTTACACAACCCTAGCTTAACAAGGGCTTTAAATTGCTCGAGGAGCTACTCAACAAGCTCTAACTTGTTTGAAAACAAGCTAGTGACAGCACTAAGCTCTTCCCTTTCTGGCTTATTCCCAAACTTAGCTTATTTGACTTTTTATTTTGACTTTTTGAGTTTTTTGAACAAAATGAAAGATAAGCTTACTAAAAGTTAAATAAGCTTTAGTAATCTTATATCTAAGCTATTTAAAGCTTATTTGATATTTTATTTAGTACTTAATCAACCATGGAGACTAAAAGTAAAAACAGAAATTTAAGAGTAATAATGAAATGAAACAAACTATTCTTTTATTAAAACTAAATGCAGAATACAATTTAAAACTGAATTAAAACAAACATTTTAAACTTAAAAAACTTTATTGAAATACAAATTAACATAGTAGCATTAATCTAAAAACTACTCTCCAAAATATGAGAATGAGGGGTTTTATATAGAGGAGCCTTGAGCTTCAATTAGGTTTTAGGGAAGGATCCAGAAGCACCAATCACAGCCTTTGATCTTCCCTTGCATCATCTCATCCTTTCTTAACCCTTGGATCAGATTAATGAGGTGTTAAAGCCAATCATAATGCTCTAAAATGACACGCTGGCAATCCTTGATGTGTACCCATGTGGCAGACGTGGCAGATGCTTAGTACTAAGCCGGGAGAAAGGTATTGCAATTTCATTTGAGAAGGAGATGAATAGTGGTCTTTCAGTTTGGGCGGGCAAGGGTAGATTAGTATTTGTTTATTATTGTTTGATTGGGAGTTGTCGGGGTTGATTGACCGGGTTAAGTTGGGGAAACGGGTTGTGGGATAAAGGGATAAAACCGGATAGTAGTATCATTTGTTATTTGGGCTTGTTGTATATATGGGTTGGGGTGGAATTGGACATGGAATGGATTTTTAAGGATTGTGGTATTATTAATATCTTGATTGGATAATTAATCACAAGGACCTTTTTTGCCAATTTGAAAATTCTAAGGACTAAAGGTGTAAGTTTGGCAAAATTAGGGAATGATTTGTAATTATGAATTGTGTGAAGGGTAAATTGGTAAATGTGGATAATGATGAGGGTTAATTGGTAATCATGCCAAGGATGAGGGTGTGAGATGAAAACTTTAAACAATCATGATCCAACATCCACAAAACGTAGAACACTGAATCACAGCTCTTCTTTCACACTCTTCTCTTTCCCGTGCTCGTTTTTCTTCTTTTGTCTTTTCATTGTCCGTTTCGAGATATTTTGCACTTGCATAAACTCAAAAACACGAAATATTAAGCATTCTGGCTTGTTTCCGGTTTATTTGGGTTGTTTGATAAAGAAAGGGTATATGTTTTCACATATACCAAGGAACTCTGAAACCGTTATGCAAATCATCTTGTTTTTCTTTATAGTATTGCCATCATTCCTCCTCCTATAAATTCCATAATTGTTGTCATCAATTCTTGTTGTTTCGTTAAATTGTTTTGGAAAGTTCTTGGTACATTTAAAATCAATCGTGATAGTAGTATCATTTGTTATTTGGGCTTGGGGTATATATAGGTTGGGGGAGAATTGGACATGGATTGGATTTTTAAGGATTGTGGTATTTTTAATATTCGGATTGGATAATTAATCACAAGGACCTCTTTTTCCAATTTCAAAATTCCAAGGACTGAAGGTGTAAGTTTGGAAATTTTGGGGAATGATTTGTAATTATGGATAGTGTGAAGGGTAAATTGGTAAATGTGGATAATGACGAGGTAAATTGGTAATCATGCCAAGGATGAGGTGTGTGATGAAAACTACAAACAATCATGATCCAACATCCGCAAAGCGTAGAAACTTGAATCCCGGATCTTGTCTTTCACACTCTTCTCTTTTCCATGCTCGTTTTCTTGTTTTGTCTTTTCTTTGTCCGTTTTGAGATATCCATTACCTACACATGCATAAACTCAAGAAACACAAAAGTATTAAGCATTCTGACTTGTTTTCGGTTTATTTGGGTTGTTTTGATAAAGAAAAGGGTATATGTTTTCACATATACCAAGGAACTACGAAACCGTTATGCAAATATGTCCTGTTTTTCTTTATAGTATTGCCATCATTCCTCCTCCTATAAATTCCATAATTGTTTTCATCAATTACTGTTGTTTCGTTAAATTATTTTGGAAAGTTCTTGGTACATTTGAAATCAATCGTGATAGTAGTATCATTTGTTATTTGGGCTTGGGGTATATATAGGTTGGGGGAGAATTGGACATGGATTGGATTTTTAAGGATTGTGGTATTTTAATATCCGGATTGGATAATTAATCACAAGGACCTCTTTTGCCAATTTCAAAATTCAGGGTGAAGGTGTAAGTTTGGAAATTTTGGGGAATGATTTGTAATTATGGATAGTGTGAAGGGTAAATTGGTAAATGTGGATAATGATGAGGTAAATTGGTAATCATGCCAAGGATGAGGTGTGTGATGAAAACTACAAACAATCATGATCCAACATCCATAAGCGTAGAACTCTTGAATCCCGGATCTTGTCTTTCACTTTCTTCTCTTTTCCATGCTCGTTTTCTTCATTTTGTCTTTTCTTTGTCCGTTTTGAGATATCCGTACCTACACATGCATAAACTCAAGAAACACAAAAATATTAAGCATTTACGGCTTGTTTTCGGTTTATTTGGGTTGTTTTGATAAAGAAAAGGGTATATGTTTTCACATATACCAAGGAACTACGAAACCGTTATGCAAATGTGTCTTGTTTTTCTTTATAGTATTGCCATCATTCCTCCTCCTATAAATTCCATAATTGTTGTCATCAATTACTGTTGTTTCGTTAAATTGTTTTGGAAAGTTCTTGGTACATTTGAAATCAATCGTGATAGTAGTATCATTTGTTATTTGGGCTTGGGGTATATATAGGTTGGGGGAGAATTGGACATGGATTGGATTTTTAAGGATTGTGGTATTTTTAATATCCGGATTGGATAATTAATCACAAGGACCTCTTTTGCCAATTTCAAAATTCCAAGGACTGAAGGTGTAAGTTTGGAAATTTTGGGGAATGATTTGTAATTATGGATAGTGTGAAGGGTAAATTGGTAAATGTGGATAATGATGAGGGTAAATTGGTAATCATGCCAAGGATGAGGGTGTGTGATGAAAACTCTAAACAATCATGATCCAACATCCGCAAAACGTAGAACACTGAATCCCCGGATCTTGTCTTTCACACTCTTCTCTTTTCCATGCTCGTTTTTCTTCTGTTTTGTCTTTTCTTTGTCCGTTTTGAGATATCCGTACCTACACATGCATAAACTCAAGAAACACAAAAATATTAAGCATTTACGGCTTGTTTTCGGTTTATTTGGGTTGTTTTGATAAAGAAAAGGGTATATGTTTTCACATATACCAAGGAACTACGAAACCGTTATGCAAATGTGTCTTGTTTTTCTTTATAGTATTGCCATCATTCCTCCTCCTATAAATTCCATAATTGTTGTCATCAATTACTGTTGTTTCGTTAAATTGTTTTGGAAAGTTCTTGGTACATTTGAAATCAATCGTGATAGTAGTATCATTTGTTATTTGGGCTTGGGGTATATATAGGTTGGGGGAGAATTGGACATGGATTGGATTTTTAAGGATTGTGGTATTTTTAATATCCGGATTGGATAATTAATCACAAGGACCTCTTTTGCCAATTTCAAAATTCCAAGGACTGAAGGTGTAAGTTTGGAAATTTTGGGAATGATTTGTAATTATGGATAGTGTGAAGGGTAAATTGGTAAATGTGGATAATGATGAGGGTAAATTGGTAATCATGCCAAGGATGAGGGTGTGTGATGAAAACTCAAACAATCATGATCAACATCCATAAGCGTAGAACTTGAATCCGGATCTTGTCTTTCCTCTTCTCTCTTTCCATGCTCGTTTTCTCTGTTTTGTCTTTTCTTTGTCCGTTTTGAGATATCTGTACCTACACATGCATAAACTCAAAAACACAAAAATATTAAGCATTCGGCTTGTTTTGGTTTATTTGGGTTGTTTGATAAAGAAAAGGGTATATGTTTTCACATATACCAAGGAACTCTGAAACCGTTATGCAAATGTGTCTGTTTTCTTTATAGTATTGCCATCATTCCTCCTCCTATAAATTCCATAATTGTTGTCATTAATTCTTGTTGTTTTGTTAAATTGTTTTGGAAAGTTCTTGGTACATTTGAAATCAATCGTGATAGTAGTATCATTTGTTATTTGGGCTTGGGGTATATATAGGTTGGGGAGAATTGGACATGGATTGGATTTTAAGGATTGTGGTATTTTTAATATCCGGATTGGATAATTAATCCAAGGACCTCTTTGCCAATTTCAAAATTCAAGATTTGAAGGTGTAAGTTTGGAAATTTTGGGAATGATTTGTAATTATGGATAGTGTGAAGGGTAAATTGGTAAATGTGGATAATGATGAGGGTAAATTGGTAATCATGCCAAGGATGAGGTGTGTGATGAAAACTTTAAACAATCATGATCCAACATCCATAAAGCGTAGAACTCTTGAATCCCGGATCTTGTCTTTCACTCTTCTCTTTTTCGTGCTCGTTTTATTCTATTTTGTCTTTTCTTTGTCCGTTTTGAGATATACATCTACACATGCATAAACTCAAGAAACACATAAATATTAAGCATTTACGGCTTGTTTCGGTTTATTTGGGTTGTTTGATAAAGAAAAGGGTATATGTTTTCACATATACCAAGGAACTCTGAAACCGTTATACAAATCATCCGTTTTTCTTTATAGTATTGCCATCATTCCTCCTCCTATAAATTCCATAACCGTTGTCATCAATTCTTGTTGTTTCGTTAAATTGTTTTGGAAAGTTCTTGGTACATTTGAAATCAATCGTGCACAGACGACTTGGATTATCATGACCGCATGGCCCGTGCATCATGTGATCTGTAACAATTTGATACAATTCGGGGTCTTTGTCCTTATTAGGTATTCGGTGATATATACTTATCAATATTTGTTGTTGTGGTTATCTTATCTTCAGTTTCAAGCCATAGAAATGTGTGACAATGAGGAAGGCCTCTTTTTTGAAACTCAATAGTGTAAACAGCTATAAAATTAAAAAACAAATAATGTAGTTAAAGCAATAAGGTAACAATTTCAATTAAATGATTCTTAATCAAAACTGAAAAAGGATTCTAAGTGATATTACCTCCTCTGACGCGTCCAAATTTACTTCCATCCTTTAAATCCTTCATAAGGCTATCAAGCTTAATTTTAAAGACTCGTGTAATTAAATCCGGTCGGTCCTCAGATTCAATCCTCTCTCGGTCATAAAAACATGAAATCTCAGGCCAATCTGGGTTACATGTAAAGGTTATGAATAAGTCTGGATAACCATAAAACTTGCAAATTTTCATGGAGTCTAAATAGTTCTGCATCATATACCTTGGACTTACGGTAAATGATGACGGAAACATGACCTTTTTGCCACATAGTTGTACTCCTAACTCTACATCCGCTGCCAGTTTTGCCAGCTTAGAATAAGTTTCACTTCTAAGCTCCTTTTGTTGCTTATGATTAAAAGACATGCTTTCTGATTCAACCATTGTGCATCCATCTACCAAAAATTGTTGAAATAGCCTTCTTCCGTTTAGCATAATAGAGAATTCGTTTTCCTTTCTTGTACATGATATGCGAACCACTCTCTCATTATAGCAGCGTGTTCCTTTGTTTGTTTCATCGTGTCGATTCGCCTTCCTCGGCATAAGGGAAAAACAAAGGGTATTGCAATGCGAGATAGGAGGGATGCAATTCACTGATTCTGTGTAGATCGCAATCTTGTTGATGGAGAATAATGTCCCTCTTGTTTTTGGTTTCGTTAAAATCTCCTACAATTAAAGCAGCAACTTCGTATGAAGTAGGCAGATTATATTGTCTATCATCTAGCTCCATTGTACCAATAAGCTTAAGACAAACATTATTATCATCAGAAGACCTCATACGTTCACCAGCCATGCGAAAATCCTGAACCAATGGATTAATTGAATCAAGCATGTCGCGTATCTCCTTCGTGAGTTGGAAGTCTAACTCATTTTTTTGAAGGCGTCAGTTGTTCATTGCTGTAAGATAAACTTTTAGTAGTTAGGAAGTAAATACGGATGATAAGAATATAGATTTTTTTGTGATAATGTAAAAAAACATATTGTAGTTGTATAAAGAATTAAACGACAACGTTCCAAGCTGTTTCTTATCTCATTTTCGTATTAACGATATAAAGTGAGAAAATTTAGGTGGCGTTCGACTTTTGGCATACTGCACGCTAAATGGTAATTCTCACCATGTATCGATATATCTGGACCACGTTCGACATTATGAATGGTCTTGTTGAGCACCCATGGAAGTGAATGCAAACATTGAATTATACCGCCTAATATTATCTATGAATGACGCGCTCTTAAGGTGTTCATTCTTAATAAGGTCTTTGAGCACTTTAGGTGGCTCAAAAATTTGATGCCAAATCTAACATTACCTCTACCACAACCACGGTGAATATGAATTGGAGCGCCAATGGATGCTCCTCTTATTGTCTCGGCATGCCAGAGCATTGCACCACAAGATTCATATGCAAATCTTGGATCACCATGATCAATTTAATCTGATATATGGTAATGCATGGATGACATATTAGTGCTTTCATATATTTAATACACAAATCACATGCTTTAACAGATACGAATGAATAATGTTTTGCTTAGTATTTCTTTGTTATTTTTTACCTTTTGAGATTCCAACAAATGCATGTCTATGTCCAGTTTTATTCATTTCAGGATCAGCGTGGTTGAAGTTAATACGCCTTGGAGATTGCCTATTAACCATTTTTCCTTTAAGCTTATCACGGTTGGATGTAAGTAAAGAAGATTGGCGATTGGATAGTGTATCGGGTTTAGAAGATGTGGAACACATGACACATTATATTCTGACAATGTAATTTTATTTGAACTTATTACTTAGATGTAATGTATATAAATCCATTGAGGGATAAATGATGACTTATAATATAACTATGTACCTAAATAGGATTTGACCGTGTGGTTGGAAACCTTGAACCATTTTGTTTCAGTATGATGTACATATACAGGTAGAAACCCAGCGTTGCCGTGGTTTGTTTTCTTAAAGGCGAGTGCAAAGATAATAGGTCTAAAGTAAATGCATAGTATGTGTTTTGCTATTGTATATTAACAACATTGATGGTAACTTGTTTGTATTTGTAACCCATGATCATGATATAAAGTTTGAGACAATCGCATTTCAATGACATCGACGACATCAACAAAAGACTTGTGTGTAACTGAAACATTCATTGGAAGTGGCACTAAGAGCGCTAGGTATCGTTTGGTGCCGTTGGTGATGCCATGGGAAAACGTTATGCCACCTCAGCACATTTTTCTCATAACATCAGTTTTGGCTATGACACCAAAACACCCCTCCCTGACATAACACCAGTTTTCTGGTGCCGTCAAGCACCCTTTATATATATTTATCTTTTTTTCATTTATTTAAATAAATGGATTATTAGTTCACAGGAATAAAATGTTTTAAAAAATGTTAACCAAAAATATATTGTATGTGTTAGTGTATTCCCAAATACAAACCACACCCTGACTAGTATTATCGTATGGCCCAATATCTATTTAAATCGACTGGCCGGTTTGGGAAAATGGCTAAACCTAATACTCCTCCTTCCAAACCACAAACACACTTCATCTTCTTGAGGTTCTTCTGCCTTAGGCAAACTGCAAAAACAAAAAGAAAAACCAACACATCACAAAAGCACAACACAAACTACGCACAAACACAAACAAAAGAAACAAACCCACCAAACCCAAAAAAAAGGAAAATCGCTTGGCGTGTTTGGTGCCTTGCAGCGACTTCTGACCCAACACCGGTGTGGTGTGTGTGCGATAGGCTCTGCCAACACAATGGCTTGAGCCACCGGCCGACATACCTAGCCCTCTAAAAGCTGCGGTAGTAATGCCATGATAAAACAAAAGTCACACCAATGGAAGGGTTAGTGCGGAAAAGGTTCATGCTAGCACAATGGAGTATCGAAAAACAAAAGACCCACAACAACTTTATTCAACGGCATTTAAGCCATACAGAAATGACCAACATACATCGTTCATGACTAACTGTTAGTTCTTTTTGTCCTTTCCTTTTGACCTATTTTTGGAAAATGGTTTCATACCTATCTCTTCACAAAAATGAGCATTGGGAAGGCCAAGAACCTTGACCCTTGCCTTAAATGCCTCTTTGGCAATCTGTTTTGGAGTTTTATCTATAATACCATCAGTTTTCTGGGCAAGCTGTTTCGGAGCTTTAATTCTCCTAGCATTTTCTTTTATAGAGCCTGAGCCGCAGTAATCAACTGGAAGGTAGCCTTCCCATGTCACAGAAATTTCAGCACTTCCTGAGCTTGATTCGATTAGCTTGAAATGTAGATGATCTCTGCACAACAACAACCAAAAAAAAAAAAAAAACAACTAAGTGAGTGTATGTGGTCATGGTGTGACCTTCGATATAAAAATGGAAATGAAAAAGAGAAACCTTTTTCTTGTTGGAATTCATGTTGTGATTTGTTTGATTATTGTTTGGTGAATCAATGTTTGGTGGAGAGCCTTTTATAGGTGCAATCTCGGATCGGTGGTTGGTTTATGAATGGAATATGTGCGAGAGAATGCAAAGGGTTGAAGAAAAAGCGATGAATTAAAGTGGTCAATGTATCTGATCTGATGTGATTAAAGCGGACATTACAGGGGTTTAGTTAAGTGTCTTTGCATGATCAAATTTCAATAATGGAATATGCACGGATATGCGATGCATGATTGAAGAAAAAATAGTGAATGAAAGATTACGATTTCATCAAAAGAATCGATTAATGTACTATGCGGTTAAAAAGTGAACCTAACTTGTGCAGTGCAGGCTTGAGAGTAGTCAATATGGCATGACAAATTATGAATTGCATATTGCATACACACATTTTCAATCACACAGTCATGACATGTGAATGGTGGTGACACAAAACATTTTGGAGCATCAAATAATAGAGTAAATTTTACCTACTAACACTTTGTTAAAAACAATAGAGGCGGTAGGCTGTTGCATCTACCGTTCGATCTTACATTGGGTGCATGTCTAAAAGTGACTTTCGGACTCAGTGCGAGTGATATTCTTGAACACATGTGAAGAATATATTGAGTCATTAGATTGGAGCACGATTAGATTGACCATCTGATTTTCTCCTTACGGTATCATTATTACCTCAAACACAACCTCATCGATGGTGGGCTCTTTTAGATCATCAGTGATTCGAGTACACACCTTAAAAGGCACATGAAGTTGACCCAAAAGCAAACCAAAATCTGAACACAAATTTATAACTACAAATTAGATTTTCCAATCATAATGCTATTATTTATAGGCCTAAAATATAATCGCAAGATCAATATTAAAATGGGTCGACAATGCTGTAATTACCAGTTGTATTTGTTGCGAGGGCAAGCGCATTATCGACTCGTTTACGATCTTTCATGCCTCCTCGTTTGGCTCATTTGAACTTTCATATTGATGCTAATCATTTACCAAGCCATGTTGACAAAGCGGGAAAGAATTATCTTGATCCTACAACGAAATCGGTATTCTCATACCCTCAATTTAATTAAATGTCGTCTAAAATGAAATATTAAGAATCATATAAAGCAGAACACATCTTTTCCTTGATGGAGCGAGAACATAAGTGTTTTAAGATTTAAGTTTATTGTCTCAGTAGGGATAGTAAGCTTTAAGTATCTATTAGCTCGGATGGAAGTAAAGGGTGAGAAATGCCATCACCATAATGGCAGACATATCTGTTACGAAAATCACAGTTAGTGTCTCTCCTTGATCTTGATGGAAGTTTAAGCTCTAAATAACACGCGCAGTCACAATATCCCCCTCCTATATGAAAATGTCATAAAATAAGAGAACTACGTTAAGTAATCCACCACACCATGCTGTCCTCTCACAATCTCACCCTCGTGTAATTTAGTTTGTATGATGTGATTAAATACAAATTTTTAACTCGTAACCTGGATAAAGCAGCGAATCAAAAGGTGTATTTGTTGCGACTCCGATGTCGTTTCACAAATGCATCCATCGAAGCGCCTTGAAAACATGCGGTTCAAGTTAACATGGGTTTAGTTATACACCAACCCTCTGTGCCCAAGCTTTTATCCTGCAAGTGATCCCAATTGTGACATTGCTGTTTAGAATAATATTATTGCATTAAAGAACCAAAGAATTAACTGAAGGCAATATTATACAAAACAAAGACAAACCAAAATATATATCAATCCAACATGGTTCCTGTTGTGAAAAATCTATGTGTGTGAAAAAAACATGTAATCCTAAATATGGTGCTAATATGGAGTCTCTATCGAGTGAACAAACACTGTAAGGCAAAAATAAGGTAATCCAACCATGAGCCCAAACTTTTATCGTGCAAGTAATCCATCGACTTAAGTGAAAACCGCTAAAATCTTAAATAAGCAATCGTTAGCTTAGATGACACTTATCATAAACAATTACTAAACTAACGGATAAGGAACCAACAATTTAGCAAAAAGAATGGCATTAAGTGAATGTGTATCAAAAGTAGAACAAATAGAGCTTAGGTCTTGTTATTGTAAAAGAGGCTTTTAAATAAGAGCATTTGATGACGACAAAATAGAATAGCGCATACCTAGCAAACCACTCTATTTGTTTCCAATTTGAATTCGGGTTTGTTGATTCAACGACATGCCGGATCTAGGATGATCTATAAATTGCACAAATGATCGTAGGTTTGACGTGCCATTCAACCAACAAAGCTTGATTGTAAGTAAAGAATTGCTGCGGTGGTTTGGCTCGCGTGTATTTAAGATATATCACGAAATAAATGAGAGCACCTTTAGGCATTTGTGTAGGAAGCATATTCTTGACCAAAAATGATCACACCTTGTCGAATTAGATTGACAATCGGGTCTTGCATACTTATTTGTTGTACACCGTTCTTTGTCAAGGTTACCTAAACTTTTGTTTGTCCTTCTGACCTCTCTCAGCGATCCATATGATGTGTCATATTTGATTGAGTATCTTTGTGTCGGATGCTCCTCTGTCTTTGTCAAAAACATTGGGAAAATTTAAATTCAACTTTGCATGTAAACAACTTAAATTTAAAAAAAAAAAAAAAAAAAAAAAAGACAACATGCGGTTTCTTTAAAATATATTTCATGACTTTAAGTTTAGTTACATTATCGGGCATTTCATCAAGCTGGCCTATCAACATGGTTTGTTAAAGTAGTCATCGTAAATGTCTTTAAATTGTTTGTAATTCTATAATCATGTTTCTAGTTTTATCTTCTTTTTTTAATATATACATATAATTTTTATGTGTTTTTACGTATATTTTTTATTTTTTAATAAGAGCGATTGAGTTTTTAGGGGGATGCATTTGGGAAAAAATGGCAAGTATGTGAAGGTTGCCTAATTAATAGTTGTTTATGAGGAAGCAAAAGGCATCATTACTTTGTTTTAGCTTTGGTGACTCTAAAGTGAGAGTCAAATCAAAGGTCTCATAATTGTTGTACTATGACACCATAGCAATTATAACTTAAGCAAAACCTCTTCTTTAAAACACACACATAGTAAAGAAGATTTATTTTAGATCTAAAAACCGGACATAAAAAGAAGCAAATATATATATCTATATATATATAATGACACCAATGCCTACTGTGAAGACCTTCTTTGTTGTTCTTTGGTTCGAGTCTTATCGAGGATATGATGATTGTTCAATTTCGGAGGAGGTTATTGTGACTATGGTGGATGAAAGAGTTGATGAAAAAAGCCCAAGACATTAGGTCCCGTGTGGTGAGAGGACTATGTCATTGGAGAGTTAGACTTTTGTATCCTTCGATTCTTGTGTGCAGTATTTGAGCTTACCAAGTTCGGTGAAGATTTGAAGCGGTGACAGCGATTTTGGTGAATGTCATGAAGAAGCGAGCGAGCACATGAGCTTATGTCATTCATTGAAAGCTTAAGGGATGGTGTATTGATGTGGTTGTTTTCTTTGTTTTTGAAATCTATTTTGGGTCTAAACAATATTGCAGATGGGCACGGCTGTTTGGATATGTTGACCAACACCTGTTAATATTTATGCTTTTGGATCTTCGAACATCCCTTTTTTTTTCTTTTTTTTAAGGTTTCAGTGGTTAATTAATTTAAGTTTTATAGTGGCATATTAATTTTGGTGGAACATACTTGTTTTTTATATTTGTTGTAGGTTGATGTGTTGGTATGCTGATGTTGTAGCCATGTAGTGTTATATTGATCTTTGGAGTTTATGATTTGTTCCATAAGTAGTTGGCTCTACTGGTAGTGCAATTTGCAACCTGTCACAATAAGTTTATTGTTAGTGTCTTAGGAGCAAAATTAAATGTTAAACATTTGAGAATCATGATAGCGAAATTCTATTCTAAATGTAAAGGGCGATTCAAATGGGAACTTTGAACTTGAATGTAAGCATAAAGAATGGGGCAATATGTTTTTGTGCTGACTACCTAAAGATGGTAAATGTAATTAGTTCTTTATTTTAGATGGATGATCGGTATACATGGTGAAATAGAAATGATTGTATTAATGGCGATGGTAAACAAAAATAAAGTATAATACATAGTTGTATAACTATCTAAAATTTCTAAAGTAATTTTAGGAGTATTGTGAATTACTATTCCATGCGGAGACGGTCGATCATAAGTAAATATGAGCGAGTTACCTTTTTGAGCACTCTTTGCATACGGTATAAAGGTTGGTGCATATGTTGGTATAAAAGATAGATAAAAGCAACACCATTTGAAAGAGAATCTTGTTGCATATCTTTTCCATTGTCTTCAACCAACAAAGTAGGAAAGACTTGTAATGACATGCGCATGCCTATTTTAATGCGCAAGCTGCGATAGAAACCTAAAAGAGCATATGTAATAACACATGGAAACCGGTGCGATGTTTGGATCGAAATCAAAGGACCTATGCAAATAGTAAAGCGTTTCCTTTTAGTTTGGAATGGTAAGACCAACTATTGTATAAGTAAAATCGTATATTTATAGCAACACATGTATTGGAAATTGTTTTTTATACGTGGAGGAGAAGCGGATGTAAAAATAAATAAATAGTATTTGGTTTATCATGTGTGTTGTTCCTATTCACTATCGTATAAAAGCAGTTAAGTACTTAAACAAACTAATGGTGAATCAATGGTGAAATGACATAGGTAAAACACTTGATAAATTTTCAACAATATTCTTTATTAGAAATCAATCAAAAGAATACATTACCCAGTACTTGCGGAATAGTACTTGGGATTGAAATGACAAAGGGTTGTAACTCCTCACGAAGCTCGGGGCTAAGTCGAGCACAACTACAATGGAACCAGAGCTATCTCGGGGACCGAGTTGTATTTGGAGGAGTGAAAGATGGCTTGTGTGTGTATTTTACAATTCACAAGCTTAAATCTTTCACTCCATCACTTATGCTATTTATACAAGTATGAGTTTTAACTTTATCCTAAGTGACAAGCGATAAATTCTGAAGACAAAATAATGATGTATTTTGTCTCATTTACAAAACTATATTAAGTAAGAGACAAATTTGGTTTCCATAAGTCGGTGATGACACTAAGCACGATAGTTAGTCATTCGAGGAAAGTTGACTTTGGTTGATAAGGACTTCGTCTTATCGATTCAAACTTGTCCGCCTTATCCGCTCATTCTTGATCTTCATTGCCTTGATCTTCTACTTGGTTTGTCTTGATGTAAGTAGCTAGTAAGGAGTTTAGGGATTGATAAGTTATTGTCATCACTGCTTGAATTCACCATCTTCTTCTTGACTCGGTCTTCACCCCTTAAGTTCCGTCTTCTTGGTGGAGAGACTTCTTGTTAAGCCTCTTCTTGGTATCTTGAAGATGGCTCAGCGAGAGACTATGCACTCGGTGACTGTTAGTGTTAACACCACTAAACACTTAGGGTATTTTCTATTCAAATCCTAGACTAAAGGGTTTGGGTATTCTTGAACAGCGGTCTCCCCTATTTGGATATCAAATAGCCTAAGTGTTTGATCGATGTAAGTGAGCAATTGGCTTCTTCTTGCTTGAATGTACTAATGAACATAATAAGGAACACTTGAATATTTTAACCAAACATACATCGTTTATTGATCAATTACATAGTTCCTATCACTAGTACAAAATATAAAACAAAATGTCACTCAATGTGGATTCGGTGCTTCAAGCTTTAGTTTCTTCTTGAGGTGTTTCTTTATCGGGGTGATCTCTTATCTTAGCATTCGGTCATTCTGAGAACGGCGTTTCTTTGAGGTTTGGATGCGAGAGGCCTTGGTAGATAACTTGCCATTGTAGACATTCCTGCAGGGTCAATGTCACTTCATCTCTGGAATGTTGGGTTTCCATAGACATCTATAAAGAAGAGTCCTCTTTCAGGCTCTTCAATACAAAGACAGTTGACAAACTTTAGTCCCTTTGGTAGCTCCCTGTTGCATTCTAGGCCAGGTACTAGGAATTCAGGCTCGGACTCAATCCTATTTCTTTTGCCTTGGTAGCTAAGGCGAGATCCTTGTGGTGCGAGTTAGAGTGAGGTTTTCATCGGCTCCTTAACCACAACATTTTGCTTCTTTGCAATGATTGGACCAAGTTCGCCGAGTTGATGATCCCAAAGTCGGTGAATTTCATGGGATCATGAACCTCGACATGTCTAATATCATCCCCCAGCAGACATTCATTGCCGGTGGTTTGGATTTGGGGATGATTTTTACATCGATGATTTTCTCGGGCATTCTTACGCTTGTCATTGACCCGATTGTAGTGGTCAATTCTTTCTTCTTGATGGTGCTGACTCTCTGTTCTTTTCATCTAACTTCTTTCTCATTTCGACCATTTGAGCGGCTGAGCATCCTTGAACTTATGTCTGCTGACCCTTTTGAAGCTTCTTGGGGTCAATTCAATATTCTCGGCTTCTTGACAACAACTTGTACGTTCTTTGCTCTTTCTTTCTTCTCGGCTAGTTTCTTTCTCCTTTCTTCCTTTGCAAGGTAGGCACTTAGCTGTTGTGGTGTAAGCATATACTGAGTTTTGCCGATGACATAGGGAATCTTTTCAGGCTCATGAGTTTGCATTATGGCTTTTCCTTTGTCCTGGCCTGAAGAAGATGATACTACCAAGGGTGTTGTTGTTGTTATGATGGGGTTTGCCACTGTCATTGTCATAATAGTTGTTGTTATTGGTGGGACTGATGAAATGGGTGTTGCGGTGGTGGTGGCTCCCCTCGGTGTGAGAGGAGTCTCTTGATGGCTTTCTCCCCTCAACTATTGCGGCAACATCGGTGAGGCAAGAGTTGCCTCGGTTTCTTGAGGAGTTGGGGTTGCTTGACCTTTGAAGGCTTGGTAAATCTCGTGACCATAGCCTTGATGTCGGTTGTATCCTTTTGAATACTGTGACTTTTACGCAGTTAGCCTAAGAAAGTTCCAAAGCATTCATTCTAGGCCCAAGATTCCAAGCCATAGAAGATGGCCTTAGCCAAAGTAGTCAGCAGGCATCGAAAGAACCGGTGTAGCACAGAAGGAGGCGGGTGAAGGCGAAGATCTGAACATTGGCGGTTGAGCATGTCGATTAGTTCGGTGAGGTGGAGAAATTCTTCAAGTAAGCCTCGGTAGCCTCCGGCCTCTTTAGTTGAGTCTTTGGGTCTTCTTTAATGAGAATCCACATTTCATCAATCTTTGTGCCCTGACCACGAGGTGCTTGAAATTTAACGAGTTTTCCTCGATCTGTGAAGATGTTGGTACATGAGATCTGTATTCGTCGGTGTTTGCATCAAAGCATGTACCTCGGCCTTGGATCGCATAGGCTGGCGCGACTTCAATGTGTTGATCCCATAAAGTTTAGTAACCCCGAATAGAGCTTCACGGATGCTTTAGTGATCCACATAACCGGTTATACATACATTAGTGGAAGAGTGTTTTCAAACTTTACGAATTCTTTAGGGCGGGATGAAGAAGAGTCAGTCATTATCTTGGTGGAAAGGTGACTCTTTAGGCTCTTGTGGATCGAGGATGATGCTCTTGTTCATGTGTTTGAACATCAGCGTCCATTTCTTCTCCTGTGATAATATTTCATCTTCACTTTGTCGTAACTCTTCATCGAGAAAATAGAATGTCATTCACTTGACAACCGTTAAGAAACCGGTGGTGGTGATGGGTTCCATATTAGCGGGTGGTATTAATCCTCTGAGTCTTTGTCCCCATTGGTCCTTGAAACCTTGGTGGGTGTTTCGATGCTATCCACAAAGCGATGGCGATGAGGTCCCTATCGGTGGGTTGTTCATTTCCCTACGAGTATTTGGGATCATTCGGTTGGCCCTCGAGACAAAATTGTGATTTCGAATGTCATCCTTGGGCAATGTGGGCGCTCCCTACCGGTAAGGTTGTATGTTTCCCTACGGATCTTGGGGAGTAGTAGTTGGGACCAAAGAACCTTGGCCTGTGATGTCGGTGTCCTTCGTTGTCACGGGGTGGATGTTTCTTGGTCTCTAGTGGGTGGCGGATCGGTATGGGGCTTTATTTTCCTTTTAGGTGTGCTCGAAGCCTCGGGGCCACGAGACTTGGGTTTGGTCTTAATCCCGATCTGAGACTTCCCTTTCTCTTTTAAGAGCGGGGTTTGGAACCTTGAGTCCCTTTGGTTGTTCTGACAACCATATGGGCCGTCAATTCAATTCGATGACTTGGGATGTGTTAGGATTTAGTAAATCGATTACTTAAGTGTCGATCACCTCAGTATGTATACTCGTTAAAGCTCGTAGTCGTAGTAATTGGTGTTAGTATTTAGAATACTTTGTAACACCGTGGAGGGCAGACGGGTCTTTACCCACTATATGCACGATGCGGCCTAATAGGCGTCTAAGCTTGTACCCTATAAATACCCTTTGCCTCAAAGCGAAGGGTTGGAGCTCATAATACATTTTCTTTGTCTCTCTGGGTTCCCTTTCTCTCCACTTTCTCTCTAAACTCTTAACCTACTTGCCGCCTACCTTGTTTGTGTTAAACCAAGATCCTTCAAATGGTATCAAGAGCCATGGTTTGATCATCCATCTCTCATGTTCTTGGTTTGATAGTTGTTGTTTTGGGTTAAGGTTTAGTTTTGTCTTCTGGCGTAAAAGGGTGTCTCGTATCTGAGTTTTGAATCCTAAAGCTTTAAATTTTATACTTTTTAATCCAAGATTCTTATGGGTTAAGGTTTATTGAGTGTTAAACTTTCGGTTTCTTGCAAAAGGTTCAAACTTTATAAGTTTTTCTTGGTTTTATGCGTGTTTGGATACGGTGTGCGGTACTACGGCGTAAGAGAGAGTGGGAGAGAAGGAACCTAGAGAGACAAGAAAATGTATTATCAAGCTCAACCTTGCCTTGGAGGCAAACAGTATATAAGTGCAACAAACGCCTCGATCAGGGCGTGGATCGGGGCATATGTGTGGGGCGTCAATCTGATGTTCTAGTATTCTAAACTGCTGTCTTTCTGGCTGTCAGTATCATGCTCAGTGTCGACACTAATCTTGGATTACTAAATCTAACAATCTCCCACAGGAGGTCGCCTCAACTTACAATGATTACAAGCGATATGACATTTCGTTGTTCTTGGTTTCTTTGATTAAGCACTTTTGTTCTTTAACTCGTAGCCTTTGAATCATCATATTACGCATGTTTTGAGATGTCAGTGGAGGTCTTGGCGATCCAGCGTGATGTTAGAGTATTTGAACCGGCGTGAGATTATCGACAGCTGTAAATCTCGACTCTTCCATTGTGGTGTTGATAGTATGTGATGTTGTGACATTTGGGTGACATGCTCACATTACGGATCATGATATCATCTTATCGAGTAGCGAAGCTTTGAATCATGATATTAGCGGCGTGGCGAAGCATGGAGTGAAGACATCGAGTCATTGATGCACTTATCATGATTTCTTTAGAGATGAATGTAATGTGTGAGCATGCGGCAATGGATTGACCGCTTCATTACGATCATCACGCAAGCGTCGGGTGTTCTGCATAAAGCGATTAGCAATAAAGCACACAAAATGTCTTTGATCACTTTTGTTGAATTGAAGTACCGACCCGCGGTTCCCGGTTGAGCAGTACAAATCTTGCTGTGATCGAGTATAACTCGAAGAATTTCCTTGACGGGGTTTCTTGTTGCTCTGTTGTTCTCAAACCGGAGCGTCTCAAAGAAGACAACACGGAGTGAGTGAACCCGTGAATAGAGATTCAGCGATTGATGAAAAGTGATTTGAGAACAATCGTGTATTGCTTTATAGAAAGTGTTTTGCAATACCACGAAGGTTTATGGAAACTCGATTATCAATCATAAATACCCTTTAATTTTGAAACATTAATACACGATCGATGTGCTATGGAAAGAACTTTTAAGCACAATTTGGTTTTCAAAAGGTATCTGTCAATCCATTACGAACGGGATTGATTCAAAGATTGAATCGCCTCATTGTTTACATTCGGTTGTCATGGTTGATCTATAAACGGATCTCACATGCCACCTACCGGGGAGCTTGTTTGATGTTGGCTCGAAGGCTTTCCATCTTCATTGTGAATATGTATGCATATCACTCGGATATTACAGCAATACCATAAGTATAATGCGTATAACTCGAGATATAATCTCTCTTTCCACATTGTGTGAAGCGAGAGAGTCTTCATTGAAAGTGTCTAAGGAGATTTATTGATGATCTCGTGGCTCTAGACTCAATTTGTGCATATTTGGATCGATTATCGGAGACTAGGGAGAGGTCTCCTTCTTCCATATCAACAATCTCTAAGAGAAAGTCGATAGATAATGTTGGTTCCACTGAGAATGAAACAAGTCCTTTTAAGAGGAACTTGAGTGGTTTGGGAAGTTGAAGTGCGGTCGTCCTTTGGGTCCATGACGTCTTGTCTTCAATACCGATGTTACCTTGGTAACCACCGGTAACAAATGAATTAAACACGGTTTACGCCCTAAGGTTGAATAATTGGAGGCTATTTGTTTTCACCTTTTCTCATTCGATTCTTTTCCATTCTTCACCCCCTTGATGCTTACGAGACATCATAGCTAGAACCTTGTTGAGTTTATTCGGTACTAGCTCGACTCGATCCGCACTCTTCCCATATCTCATTTTCTCCTTTTTATCATCATACCTAAGGACTTCTACACTAATTAGTGGATTGTCCTGGGTAGATCCCTCGATTACGGCGGATCATGGGAACAAATACCTAACCTTGTCATCCTTATATCACCGTACATAAAGTAAAGTTGGTCGGTCTATTTGGTATTGTTTATACGCCATAGGAACCAATTGAAAACTATTTGAAAATCAATCCGGATACTTGTGATATATTATCAAAGCATTTTGTACTGAATTGTTTTGATATTTTTAGAACAAGAGCTCCCCTCAACATGTGCATCAAGTATTTGAAATCGTTTTGCACATGGAGCAAGAGAAAGAATTAACTTCTTTGATTACCATTTTCTAAAGATATCAGCGTCACTTCCCTAATCCGTCGGGTAGATAAAGCATTTTGGGGAAGGATGAGGTTTTCATAAGTTTGCTCCCCTCAATATGTGCCTTGAGGTTTGAAGAGTTTTGCACATACAAGAGAAACTGCACATTGACCACGTTTCAAAACTTAGTGGTTTAATATAGATCTCCCCTCAACATGTGCATGGAATTTCTTGAAATCATTTGGCACATGTCGGAAGGAAGCTTGTACATCCTTATAAAACCATTCTTGAATTATCGGATTATATCAATTTAAATCACAAATTCTCCCGATCACAATTATCAAATCATTTGAGATTTGTGATCTCTATAATTAAATTGATTTTGAAAGCTTTAAGGAGAATTGTGACTTGATTATAAAGCGTTTTAGCGATAAGGATCGGTTTAGGGACTTTAAACTCCATTGAATAAACATGCATGATTATCTTTTGAAAACAATTGTATGACAAATAACTTTTTGATTTAATTGAGGGAGAATGATTTCAATTAAATCAAAGTTGTTAATCATACATATTTTCAAATAATCATCATGTTGTTCAATGGGTTAAAGTCACAAATCGATCATATCAGTAAAGCGTTTTCATAATCAATCATGATCTCATAAAGCTTTCAAAATCAATTTAAATCTGGAGATCACAGTCTCAGGTGTTGATGGGGAGGTGTGATGGGCGGATATATCGATAATTCGGAAATGTTTATGGATGGCTAAACTCATGTGTGTGTTCAGGGGAATCCATGCTGCGTTGAGGGAAATGATCTGGGCCACTGGGTGTTTGGGCGTCGGGGTTTCTGGCTGGGCTCAGGCCTGGGCGTGTGTCGAGGGTACAAACGAGCCTCGTCGCCTCAAGTCTTTGTCTGCGGTTTGATTGGGGATATCTTTGAAAATGATCAGGATGGTCTCTTGCCTCCGTGTGAAAGCATTCCAATGTGATGCGCGAGGGCTGCTGTTCAAAATGTCAAGCAGTCAAATCTGATGATGTCAAGTGTCTGGATTGATTTTCAAATGGTTCAGTGGTTCTATGGCGATGGTGCCATGAATGGGCAGATGTTGCTGTGATGTGAGGATGATGGGATGGTATTTTTCCGTGATCCGCCCGGACGGAGGATCGAGGACAATCCGCAGTGGTGGGAATCATGCAGTATGATGGAGGAGAAATGGTGTGGGAAGGTGGGGCTGATCGACTGTCTTCAGACAGGTTCTGATATGAGCTCGTGCTGATGGCGGCGGTGGAGGGTGAATGAGAAAAGGTGAGCAAGTGTGTCGGCAGGGGCGAGGCAGGTTTTCGTTCATTTGCGGTGACCAGGCTGTCGACGGTGAACAGGGCGTCGTGGCGCGGTGGCGCTCGGCTCCCGAGCAGTTCTTCTAAGGACTGTTCGTTCTCGGGGGCTGACATTATCTGTCGACTTTCTCTGGGGGTGGATATGGAAGAGGACCGCCGTCGTCTTGGATCAATATGCTGGTGTGATGCTGGATCGGATCAATCATCTCGCAGGATTACTCAGTGAACTCTCTGTTTCACTGAATGAAGAAAGATATCTTAGTCTCTCGCGTTATCGCCGTGTGTTGCGGGACATCTGATGATATGCATGTTGTGAGATGGAAACGCTGAGGGCAACGTCAAACAGGCTGACATGGTGGCATGTTCGTCTGGATCAACCATGTGTTTCGGTGAATAAGTGATGGGCGTTCAATCTTTGAATCAATCGTGGTTCGTGTGGATGGCGGATACTGCTGACCGGTCGTTGATGGCAAGTTCTTTTCCATCGGCATCGACGTGTGTTTCAAGGTAAAGGGTGTTATGATTGATGATTTCATAAAACTGTGGTGATGCAAGGCACAATGCGTACTGCGTTCTCAAATCGTCATCGTCGATGATCTCGGCGGATTTGGCTCGCTCGTTGTGCTTTGAACGTTGCGGTTGAGCGACGACTGGGCGTAAACTGCGAAAGAACCGGTGATCGCGATCGCGGCTGTCTTGTTCAGCGAGGCCGTGGGCGTGTGCAATTCAGCAAAGTGATCAGGCTGACTGTAACTGTGGCGCGTTTATCGCGAACACCGACGTTCGCGTGTCGAGATGGGCGGTCGATCCGACCGCGTGCTCACGTACGATCATCTCTGAAAAATCGTGATGAAGTGCATCGATGTCGATGTCTTCGCGCTTCGCTGCGGCTCTGTCATCGACTCGTGACTCGCTCGCTCCTCGATAAGATGATATCATGATCGGGAATATGAGCATGTCGGATCAATGTCTGCAAATCACATATCAACAATGGAAAGCGATTCTCGTTTACTAATCAATTTTGGTTCAAATACTCTAACATCGTGGATCGACAAGACCTCCACTATCTCAACATCGCGGTATGATGGTCAAAACTACGACTAAAGAAAAAGTGTAATCAAAACCAGAACACGAAATGTCATCATTTTGTAATCATTGTAATTGGTGACCTCCAAGGGGAGATTGATAGATTTAGTAAATCCGATTGCAAAGTGTCGATCACCTCAAGTATGTATACTCGTTAGAAAGCTCGTGGTCGTAGTAATTCGGTGTTGGTATTTAGAATACTTGTAACACCGTGGAGGACGGACGGGTCTTTACCCACTATATGCACGATCCTGACCTAATAGGCGTCTAAGCTTATACCCTATAAATACCCTTTGCCTCCAAGGCAAAGGGTTGAGCTTCATAATACATTTTTCTTTGTCTCTACAGGGTTCCATTTCTCTCCCTTTCTCTCTAAACTCTTAACCTAACGCCGCCTACCTTTTTGTGTTAAACCAAGATCCTTGGGATGGGTCTTTTGAAAGTTTGATTGACTCGGGATACCGAGTAGCGGTATATTTGTATTCACGAGGGTAATTGCAACCCAGATAACACTTGTAAAGCATATGAGACAAACCTAGGATACGTAAGCGTATTTCGTCCTAGTTTTGCTCGATAGCTTGATTCGAGATCACCGTAAATGATCTCCCAATGTCGACAAATGACCCGTTCATCAAGCAATATGCCATCATCAACTGAATAGAATTCACTTGTTCGGTTGATGAGTGGTTCAAAGAACAGAATCATAAATGTGAATAGGATCTTCAAAGCCGCGGGAAATGAGTTCTTGGTGACGGGGTCTTGTCCAAAACTTTGGATCTAAAACAATATGTTTTAACCCATCCTTAAGCGTGGAGGGTTCGGATGGGCAACATAGTTCCAATTATAGTCTAACCTGTTGATGTACAAAAAGTTTTATAGTCGGGTGGTGATCTTTCCCATTAAGCAGATCGATTTGATGAGATACTCACGAGGGGTCGTAGGTCGATCTCATCGATGAGGGTGTCGGGTCATAGGCCATGCTTGTAGCCCAAAACTTCACGAGGAGGTTTTGGTGCAGAATTGATGGGGGCCGAGTAAAGGCCTATTTCGGTGGGCGGTTGAATAAAAACTTCATGATGTCTTTATAGGCTGGGACATCAGGGGGTATTCAAAAGTGCCAATAACATTGTTTGTTTTAAATTCAACATTACTGAGATCTCCTACCCACTGTGGTGCAAACTGAAGAGATTGTGTTCTTGCTATTTCTATTAAAAGGTTTTAGGGTTTTGAAAAGGGTATCTTGACAAGAACAATCAAAGAGTTTTGAATCTCTTAAGTTTTGTAATGAAAAATCTTTTGTAAATGTTTACAGAGAAGATTTTGCAGAAAAAATTGTTTGGAGGATTAAAGAACACAAAGATTTCTTGTTTTGAGAAGTGATTTTGACAGAGTTTAGATGCAGAAATTTTTTGTGTGTGTTTTTGAGAGGGGTATTTATAGAGTGGTGAGAGGGGTAATTTTTGCATAAAAGATGATTTGTAAAGTCAGTTTTTGAAAACGTTTTATTTACCTCATTTAATGCCACCAACTTCACTACCCGCAGTAATTTCCGAGTTTTCAAGGAGCAGTTGCGGTGCACAATAAAAGTATTGATCATGTGAGAGGAGGCAAAACCGTCTGTTATCTCACGCGATAAAATAAAGAGCTAGCCACTTGTGAATGACCAACCGACAAAGAAACTCGTGGTGCATTTAGTTACTCACACACCAATGCAATTTAAGATCGAGGAATACAAAGGATTCGGTGGTCGTTAAGTCCCACTTGAGAATGACCGGTGTTTAACACAATCAATTTAAGATCGAATAACCACCAAGGATAGTGATCTGGGATAGTGAGAAGGTTTTGAGTTGTTTATAAACTACAGGAGATTAAAGGAGATTAAAAGTTAAAATCTATTAAATAAACGCTATCACTATAATTAAAATGATGTTTTGTTTTTATGTTTTAATAAAAGCGAAATTAAAATCTACTGTGACGTCTAAAATAAAAAGTGAAACTAAAGCAATATTAACCCTAAAAATATGAAAATGATATTTTTACAAACCTAATGATAAAAGAAAATATTTAGAAAAAGAAAACTATTTTTATGACTAATTATCTAATTATTATTAATTAAAAACTATTTTTAACTATTAAATAATTACCTAAAATACAAGAAAATAGGAAATAAAGCTAGAAAAATAAGATTATGAAATGGAAAAGTCTAAAATATTAAAATAGAATTTTCAAAACTATTTTGTATTTTTCGATTATTTTCTATTTTTATGGATTTTAAACTATTAAAACTAATTAAATTACTAAAATTACCAAATAAACTATGAAAAATCTGAAAATTACTTTTTCACTTTTTATATTTATCTAAACCTAAGAAAATTGAAAAGTTATTTTTTGAACCTTTTCGAATTTTTTATATTAAATGCTATTTAAAATACTTAAAACTAATTTAAATTAGGAAAAATAGCAAATAAGCTAGAAAAATCTGAAAATTTCAGGAAAACTCTAAATTAATACTAGGAATATAAGAAAATTGGAAAACATGCACTTGTGTATAGAAATTAAGAACTGCTATGGAAAGTGCTTATGAATAAGCACTTTGATAAGCTAAAAGCTCACCAAAAGACACCAACTGTTTACAGAAGCTCTATTAAGCTTAAAGAACCAAAATGCAACAGATTTCAACAAGCAATAACCTCTGATAAGCTAATTCAACAGATTTGGCTTTTTTAAGATTAGTACAAGAAACAATGGTGAGGTGCTACCTTTGAGCTTAAGCACAAGCTTATCAATAAGCTCAAACTAAAAACTATGAATTGGAACTTGTAAAGGACACGGTGAGATCAATTTTACCAAAATCAGATTATGATGAGCTCTTATGAGCTCTGTACACCGTTGAAGGCGAGAAAAGCTCGGTGTTAAGCGAGCTTGTGGTGCAGGCACTTTTGCCTAAAAGAATAGGCGATTTGAAGCCCTTGCAAAATTGTAAAATTGTAATAAAATGCTAATAAGTAACAAGAACAGGTCAAGTTTCTAAAATGCCAAGATTTACTTGATAAGTCCAAAAATTAAGATCATGAAAATTCCTTGTAACTGACCCCAAAACAGACTTTAGCACTTTTTTGACTTTTGAAGATATGAAGAACTTTGACTAATTTGAACTTTGGAACCAATTTTGTCACTGAGATTGATGTTTTATGTTGAGCTAAACCTACTGCAAGCAATGTTTGAAGATTTTAAACACAAATCAAGGAATTGCAAATCCTTGATCACAATGATTAGCAAGTAAGATGATTTAAAGTAAGTTTTGACTTTTAGCTTTATTGCACCCAATCTTTTGACTCAATTGAGTTCAATTTTACTTAACAAACATGAGCTAATAGAAATGAACAACTGCATAAGCTTAAAAGACAGAAATATAAGCAGAACCAAACACTCCTTATGTATACTGATTTGCACACAAAACAGGATTAAACAATGAACCAACTAGATATAATGATCAAACGGACTTAATATCACTTAAATACTTCTATTAGAACAGATTTTAACTACTTGAGACCATTAAAACAAATTATGCTATTGAACTTGAATTTTACTTACATTTGTCCATAGCCACAGTGGCTTGCACAAACAGAACCAATGAACCCAAGAACCATTATCTAACCTAATCAACCCAATCGATTGTAAAGCAACCCAAATCCGATTTCGATTCAACCCATTTCCAATTCATACCATTTTTGCTCCAATGTTGACTTTCGTTGACCAAACCCAAATATTTATTGAACCCGCTGAAAACCTCACTAAAGCTATAATAAGCTTCAATGAGCTTATTTGAATTTGAAATTAAGCTTGTTGAAGCTTGGATTTAGATTGAACATTGCAATTTGAAACAAATGAGCTTGAAATTAGAATTCTCAACATAAGCTTGCATTAACACTTAAAAACTTGACAAAATGATTTCTTAACTTAATATTGATGTAGTTAAACTGAAAATTACAACTTTGAAGCTAACTTAAAACATTGGTATTAAAAACGAATTACATGAAAACTAAAAATTAACTACTTGCTTCTCTGTTGACTCTTCCTCCTCTTTTATGCTTCAAATATCATCCACGTGGCCTTATGAGCGATCCCACCTCTTTGATTGACCAATGGGTGATTTTGAGTGAGATAGCCATTTTAATCATTTTGGCGGAAAGCACTATTTGACTTGTAGACTTTGAATTTGTAGGTAGGGGTGGCATTAATTGTGGGTGGTGGATGATGATGAAGGGTGAAGGAAGGGGAAAAGGTGAGGTGATGGGAGGAGTGGTGTGCAGTAGGGAGGTGGAAGAAGGAGGAAGGTGAGCGGTGGGGCGCTTTTTGCTTATTTGACTTATTTTGACCAAGGGTCAAAAGGGAGGGTCAAGGGTTTTGAGTCAAAAGGGGCTCAAAAGGAGATAATGGGGGTCAATCGAGTTTGACAAGGCATAGGTTTAGTTATCGACAAGGACTTAAGTTGTAATCGATTTCTTGAAGGACCAATCCTCGCAATTTTCCAAACTTGCTACAAGGGACCAATTTGACAACCCTTAATAGTACAAGGACTAAATTTGACATTTTTATTTTCCAAGGACTAAACTTGCCAAATTTCAAAGTTCGGGGACCTAAGTTGTAAATTTGTAATTTTAAGTTTCAAGGACTAATTTTGACAACTTAGGAATCCCTAGGGACTTAAAATGATATTTTTCTTTATTTAAATTTACAGGGACTATTTTGACAACTTTTCAAACTTGGGGACTAAAGCGCCAATTATGCAAACTTGATACGTTTTCACAGATTTTGATATTTTTGCATTTAAAACACATAAAACACTTGTTTGTGATATTTTTATCATTTTGATGCATTTTCGAGTGTTTTCGGATGTTTTTGCGATTTAATTTGTACAAAAATGATGAGTATTTACACACTCATCAATCCCCACACTAAGATATTGCTAGTCCCTAGCAATGATTTGAAAAAATTAATGGATTTTGAATCTCTTTACCAAAAGCCATTACTTCGGAGTAGCCAAATGTTTCAGTTCAAGTAAGAACCATGGTACACCGATAACCATGTGATTTTGAGCAAACCACCGACTTTCAACGGATTTGATTTGTCTTTACCGAAGCCGCACCTTACGGACTAGCCAACTCTTAGATAAAATATCTTTGGTGAGTGATTACCAATTATGGTTTTCCAATCGCCTTTACCACAAGCCATAAACTTGCGGGCTAGCCAACTCTTCACTTTTTAGGATATGGTGGTGAATACCATACAATTTTGGGCAAATTGCAAGCCGTCAACGGATTTGAGATATCTTTACCAAGAGCCGTTTGCTCTGGATTAGCCAATCCTTTTGTTTATTAGACAAGGCGGATCGATAACCAAATGAGTGAGTGTAAAACACTTACTACAAAAAAAAAAAAAAATTTGGCCAAAACGGGAATTGGGTGGTATAATTACATGATAAAATTCGTGAGAATTCCCCCACACTTAGAAATGAATATTGCCCTCAATATTCAAAGTGCCATGTTATGCGAAACATAGAACGAAAAGGAAATACTAAGGCCATTATTTAGCAAGGATTTTTTTTTTTTTTTTTTTTTTTTTGGGAACATCTTATATATACACAACATGTGGGCAACTCCCCACACTAGGTGGTACACACGGTGAAAACCCATGTAACATGCTTCGTTTTGATACCCGAGTCGCTAGCTTGACTCGATCCCCGCATTCATTGGTTCATGGGAAAGTTTGAAGATCCGGGACAACCACGGGGAATGTCCTCTCAAAGTAATGCTTCAACCGATGACCATTCACTTTAAAGTTTGGACCATCGGGTTGAGATAACTCAATGGTGCCATAAGGATAAACCTTAGTGATAGTGAATGGTCCGGACCAGTGGATTTAAGCTTTCCGAGAAAATCTTCAATCTTGAATTGAAAAGAAGGACTCGATCACCAACATTGAAAACGCGGTTTTGATCTTTGAGTCATGAATCTTCTTTGTCTTTTCTTTATAGATCAAAGAGTTCTCGTATGCTTGATCACGGAGTTCATTTAATTCATTCATTTGAACTTTTCTCGTGATCACCACCGTCTGAATATCAAAGTTGGCATGCTTCAAGGCCCAAGATGCCTTGTGCTCTAACTCAACAGAAGATGACATGCCTTCCGTATACAAGCTTGTATGGAGTACACCGATGGGTGTTTTGTAAGTCGCACGGAAGGCCCAGAGTGCGCCATCTAGCTTATCCGACCAAGAGGCACGGTTTTCGCCAACCGTCCTCTCCAAGATTCTTTAATCCTCGGTTTGAAACTTCCACTTGCCCACTCGTTTGGGGTGATACGCAGAGAGAGACGGTGAGTTACACCATACTACTGCATGACTCTTTCAAACTGGTCATTACAGAAATGCGTACCACGATCACTGATTATGGCTCGTGGAGTTCCAAACCTAGCAAACAAGGATTTTAAGAATTTCACTACAACTCGGGCATCGTTGGTATGCAAAGCCTTAGCTTCAACCCATTTTGACAAGTAGTCAACGGCCACGAGTATGTACTTATTACCGCGAGAAGAAGGGAATGGCCCCATAAAGTCAATGCCCCAGATGTCAAAGATCTCACACACTTGAATGGCGTTTTGTGGCATTTCATTCCTTTGTGAGATATTCCCGTGACGTTGACAAGCGTCACAGGCTTTGACGAATTCATGGGCATCCTTGTAGATTGTGGGCCAATAGAATCCGGAATCAAACACCTTCTTGGCGGTGTAGTTGGGGCTATGATGTCCCCAAGAGGGTCCAAAGATGGCAAGCTTTGAGAATGTCAATAGCTTCCCGACCATACACACATCGCTGATGACTTGATCCGCGCAAATTTTAAACAAGTAGGGTCGTCCCGAGTAATGTTTAACATCCTTGAAGAATTTGTTCTTTTGTTGGGATGACATCCCTTTCACTATGAAGTTACCCGCATGGTAATTTGCGGTCAAGAAACCATGGGGTAGTAGAGTCTCCACGAAAAGAAACCGCATTGAGTGTCTCGAGAGGAAATGTTTCATTTATTTCCTTTTCTCGAACACATCTGGTGAGGGTTCTCTAATCGACAGATGATCGTGAGAAGGTTCTCGGCTCCTTTTTATCACGTATAATGATATCAAATTCACGGAGGAGGAGAACCCAACGGAGCAATCTCGGCTTTGCATCTTGTTTTGCAAAGAGATATTTAAGAGCCGAGTGATCCGTATACACCACGCATTTGGTCAAGATGAGGTATGGCGAAATTTCTCAAACGCATACACCACGACTAATAGTTCTTTTTACGTAGTGGTGTAGTGGGTTTGAGCTTGATCATAGTCTTACTTATGAGTGAATAGGCTGAAAATGCTTGGTTTTTCGTTGCCCCAAGACCGCACCGATAGCAAAATCACTTGCATCGCACATGAGCTCGAAGGGTAAGTCCCGATCGGGCAACTAGAATGGGTGCTTCCGTAGCTTTTTCTTTAGTATTTCAAAAGCTTTGACGCACTCAGGAGAGAAGATAAAAGGAGCTTCTTTTTCAAGAAGATGGGTCATAGGCCGAGCGATTTTAGAAAAATCTTGAATGAATCTACGATAAAACCCGGCATGACCAAGAAAACTCCTAATACCTTTGACGGTAGTAGGATGAGGTAGTTTAGCAATAACATCAACTTTTGCTCTATCTACCTCCATCCCATTTTAGAAATCTTATGGCCAAGGACTATGCCTTCTTTGACCATAAAGTGACTCTTCTCCCAATTTAGATGAGATTGGTGTCTTCACACCTTTTAGCATTTTGTCTAAATGGAGAGACAAGTCTGAAATGAATCCCGATGACCGAGAAGTCATCCATAAACACCTCCATTGTTTCCCGATCATGTCGTGGAATATGGCCATCATCTGACGTTGGAACGTGCGTGAGCGTTACATAAGCCAAAAGGCATACGTTTGTAGGCAAAAGTTCCGTATGGGCGGTGAATGTGGTCTTCTCTTGATCCCGTGGATCAATGGGGATCTGAAAGTAACCCTAGAAACCATCAAGGAAACAATAGTACTCATTCCCCGCTAATCTCTCAAGCATCCGTCCATGAAGGGTAGAGGAAAATGGTCTTTACTGGTGGCGTCATTCAACTTACGATAGTCAATACACACACGCCATCCCGTAACCAATCGAGTTGGAATTAACTCATTTTCTTCATTTGTGACAACGATTATGCCACCCTTTTAGGAACACGATGAATCGGGCTAACCTAAGGACTATCTCGAGATAGGGTAAATCAATCCCGCATCAAGAAGTTTGATAACCTCTTGTTTGATAACATCATGGATTTTGGATTTACTCTTCTCTCGATGTTGAATCTATTGGTTTGAAGTCATCCTCCATCAAGATTTTGTGAGTACAAAATTCGTGGTTAATACCCTTAATGTCGGAGAGTTTCCAAGCAATTGCTTGCTTGTGTGACTTCAAGACCTTTATGAGAGCAGATCTTTTCATCTTTACTCAAATCTCGAGCAATAATGACGGGTAATTTATCATCGCCTTCAAGAAATGCATACTCAAGATGAGGTGGTAAGTCCTTAAGTTCGACTTCAGAAATTCTTCGATTTTCTCAACCGACTTGACTTCCTTGTTATGAAGTTTGACGGGAGGAGTGGAGGAGAAGTGTCCGATTTAACAACTTCGAGAGTAAGAATATCTCCTCCGGATTAATCTCATGGTGATTAATCTCTTCGTGAATTGCATCACTAATGTGAGGGTTGATGAATGATCATCTTTAAGCATTTTCTCAATGAGAAGTATGTCCCCTCGATGTCAATTGGAGCGTGATCAATTTCCCATGGAATGTAATCACTAGCCAAGTATGCTTCAATCTCTTCCAAGATGAAGTCGCCTCAAACGGAGTGAGAGAAGGAGTAGAATTGGCTATGATAGGTTGAGAAGATGTGGTGAGATCCCACTCACGTAATTATGAGAATAACCAAGAACTTCTTGAGAGTACTCTTCGTAGCAACATCAATGATATCTATTCGGTTAACCGACTCGGAATCATAGTTTGCGGAGTACCTCAAGTTTGATCAAGGTTAAAGTGATGACTTCATTACCAACACGTAATGTGATTTCTTGCTCAAATACATCAATGAGAGCACGCCCGTTCTCGTGAATCCTCTTCCAACAATGAGAGGAACCCGTGGATCAAAGATCGAAATCAACAACTACAAAGTCGGTGGAAAATGGAACTTTCCTACTTTCACAAATCGCCTCGGCAATTCCAAGAGGACGGGATATTGTACGATCCGCAAGCTCGAGAGTCATGCATGTAGGAGTAAGATCCGGAAGAGAAAGTTTCTTCCATCTTGAATGAGGCATTAGGTTTATGCTTGCACCAAGATCGGCTAAGGCAAAGCATTCAACCATTCCCGGAAATACACAAGGTAAGAGGAACTTTCAGATCTCCAAGCTTCTCGGAAGCTTCTTCAAGATAACTGCAGAAAGCGGTTCTCGCTGAGAGGAGTTTTAGCCATTTCAAACGACTTTTCCTTGTTGCTTAACATGTGTTTGAGAGTTGATGCAAACTTGGGCATCAACATGATAGCATCCATGAAGCTTATGTCAAAATGAAGTTCTTGGAAAATTTGAAAGAATTTTTCCATTTGATGACCAGCTTTCTCGCGGAGCTTTTGCTCATGTAAACGTGATGGGTAAGGAATAGAAGATTTGGATTTTTCAATGGGAGCTACAGGAGGTTCAAAACAACTCTGGATTGGATTTTGTTTCGGACAACCCGAGGATGGACATTGTTGGTACTCCGTTATTAGTAGGAAGTTCCTTGTCCTTTGTTGCCTCGGGTTCACTTTCCACTACCTTCGGAGAGAAGAAGAAGAGGTAGTAGGAATAGCGGTCCATCATACGAAACACCACTTCGGTTGTGATCGCCTTTGCATCGCCCCTCGGATTAGCGATCGTGTTGCTAGGTAAAGTACCGAGCCCGAGGGTCGATCATTTAAAGACTTCTTCAATTCAACGATCCGACTAACCAACAACTGTTTGTCTCCTCTTGAGTCTTCATGAATTGCTTTAAAAGCTCATCGATGTTGACACGGGAGGGGTGGAGGGATAATTTGAGGCCGCATGTTCGTTATAGCCGAATTCCCTTGATTAGGTTCATATTCCCCGAAATTGATTCCCTCGATTGTAAGTGTTTTGATTAAGATTTCCTTGTTGTTGGAAACCTTGGTTGGGTCCGAATAGAAATTACCTTGGTTTTGATAACCTTGGTTCATTCTTGGTTGGTTCGATTCGGTTAGGATTCGGTTGAAACCGGTGGTGCTCGATAAGTGTTAGCACGGTAGTTTGGTTCATTATGAGGACGGTATTGATTACCTCCTTGATTTGAAGTACCGGCTATAGCATTAGCTTCAAACGGACTACCATCGGTGGCGATCGGTTGTAGTATGCATGAGGACCACCACAAGTAACACAAACTTCAACTTTCTTCACTTCACCATATGATGGTGCTTGTGTGAAAGTGACTTTCTTTGGTTAGCAAGAACCAAAGCTCGAACAATATCCGTGAGTTTGTCAATCTTAGCATCGGTGCTAGATGTACTCACGGAGATGAAGTAGAAGGTCCAAGATTAGACTCAAGATGATATGTCTTTGTGCGGAAAGGACGGACACAGGACTTGTTTTCAATGATTTGCAAGGCTTCTTTGTGGTCTTGCTCAAGAAATTACCTCAGCGGAGGCATTTAGAGAGTCTTGATTGGCCCGGTTCGAGACCATTGTAGAAAGTATCCATTTGCATTAACTCGGTAAAACCATGATGCGGACACTCATGGAGCAAGTCTTTGTAACGATCCCATGCCTCCCGAATGATTCATCAAATCTCGAGAAAATTTCATTATCTCATTCTTAAGACTTGTAGTTCGGGATGGAGGATAGAATTGCTCACAAACTTTGTGACAAGATCTTCCCATGTTTCAATGGAACGAGGGGTTGTTTCTCAAGCCAATTCCGGCTTGTCCCTAGAGAAAATGGGAGCGAAGAAGCTTGATAGCTTCATGGGACATTCTTGTACTTGATGGTAGATGCAATCTTGTTAAACCATCGAATGTGTGCATGAGGATCATCCCGCTCAAAACCATAGAAATGGCTTTGGGTTGCAGTTAAGTAACCCGGTTTTGAGCTCAAAAGTGTCGCCCACGATGGTGGGACAACAATAGCATCTCCGTAACCCTCGATGGGTGCTTGGAGAAGCTCATTCATCGGCTTGTCTTCCGCCATTATGGCGGTGGTGGTGGTGGTAAACGTTCCTCACCACGGTCAAGGAGCCGAACGCCCCACGCTCACGAGGAATCTTTCCAAGTTCGACAATGGACTTGTAGAATCGGAAGAACGAGCAGCGCATGCACTAAGTATAAAAATCGCCAAAACAAATGCGAGGCAAAACGACAAGTGAACTTAACCAATAATCACAAGTGAAATGGCTTTGAAAAAGGTACACCAAATCACGTGGACACAAAGGCAAGTTTTAAATCGATGTTCGGGAACTTATTATGGTCGCACCCCGTTAGGTAGTGCAATTGCCTTGATTTGCGGTGGTTGATTTTATGTATATTAAGTATCACCGAAAAGACGAGGTACAGATTTGTGCCGATGGGTTTAAAAACTTTTGGACAATATTTTTGGTATCGTCTCGTTTAACCAAATCGTATTTCTTTAAGAATCACCTTGAAAGAAACACAAGATAGAAAACGTTACGATTGTTTTGTTGTTTTATATTTTGTTTGGTGTTTTAACACTTTAGGAAAAGTGTTAATGAACTTTTGATTTTGTTATAACTTTACAAAAACTTTTACAAACGTGGTATATGTGCAAGCACGGTCGAAAATGCTTAGAACACGCTTCTGACCTCCCGTGCAAGGCCAAAATTTGATCGGTGCAAAACCGCAAGTTATCTCACGAAGCTAGCCACTTGTGAATGACCAACCGAAAGAAACTCAAAACACTCACACACCAATGCAATTTAAGATCGAGGAGAATACAATGGATTCCCGGTCGTTAAGTCCCACTTGAGGATCGCGGTGTTTAACACAATCGATCGAATAACCACCAAGGATAGTGATCGAAGGGTTTTGAGTTGTTTATAAACCACGGAGATTAAAGGAGATTAAAAGTTAAAATCTATTAAATAAACGCTATCACTATAATTAAAATGATGTTTTTGTTTTTATGTTTTAATAAACCGAAATAAAAATCTACGCGACGCATAAATTAAAAAGTGAAACTAAAGCAATATTAACCCTAAAAATATGAAAATGATATTTTACAAACCTAATGATAAAAGAAAATATTTAGAAAAGAAAACTATTTTTATGACTAATTATCTAATTATTATTAATTAAAACTAATTTTAACTATTAAATAATTACCTAAAATACAAGAAAATAGGAAATAAAGCTAGAAAAATAAGATTATGAAATGGAAAGTCTAAAATATTAAAATAGAATTTTCAAAACTATTTTGTATTTTTTCGATTATTTTTCTATTTTTATGGATTTTAAACTATTTAAAACTAATTAAATTACTAAAATTACCAAATAAACTATGAAAAATCTGTAAAATTACTTTTTTCACTTTTTATATTTATCTAAACCTAAGAAAATTGAAAAGTTATTTTTTTGAACCTTTTCTGAATTTTTTATATTAAATGCTATTTAAAAATACTTAAAAACTAATTTAAATTAGGAAAAATAGCAAATAAGCTAGAAAAAATCTGAAAATTTCAGGAAAACTCTAAATTAATACTAGGAATATAAGAAAATTGGAAAAACAGGCACTTGTGTATAGAAATTAAGAACTGCTATGGAAAGTGCTTATGAATAAGCACTTTGATAAGCTAAAAGCTCACCAAAAGACACCAACTGTTTACAGAAGCTCTATTAAGCTTAAAGAACCAAAATGCAACAGATTTCAACAAGCAATAACCTCTGATAAGCTAATTCAACAGATTTGGCTTTTTTAAGATTAGTACAAGAACAGTGGTGAGGGTGCTACCTTTGAGCTTAAGCACAAGCTTATCAATAAGCTCAAACTAAAAACTATGAATTGGAACTTGTAAAGGACCTGGGTGAGATCAATTTTACCAAAAATCAGATTATGATGAGCTCTTATGAGCTCTGTACACCTGCTGCAAGAACTGAGAAAAGCTCAGTGTTAACTGAGCTTGTGGTGCAGGGCACTTTTTGCCTAAAAGAAGAGCTGATTTGAAGCCCTTGCAAAAATTGTAAAATTGTAATAAAATGCTAATAAGTAACAAGAACAGGTCAAGTTTCTAAAATGCCAAGATTTACTTGATAAGTCCAAAAATTAAGATCATGAAAATTCCTTGTAACTGACCCCAAAACAGACTTTAGCACTTTTTTTGACTTTTGAAGATATGAAGAACTTTGACTAATTTGAACTTTGGAACCAATTTTGTCACTGAGATTGATGTTTTATGTTGAGCTAAACCTACTGCAAGCAATGTTTGAAGATTTTAAACACAAATCAAGGAATTGCAAATCCTTGATCACAACAGTTAGCAAGTAAGATGATTTAAAGTAAGTTTTGACTTTTAGCTTTATTGCACCCAATCTTTTGACTCAATTGAGTTCAATTTTACTTAACAAACATGAGCTAATAGAAATGAACAACCGCATAAGCTTAAAAGATGTAACTATAAGCGGAACCAAACACTCCTTATGTATACTGATTTGCACACAAAACAGGATTAAACAATGAACCAACTAGATATAATGATCAAACTGACTTAATATCACTTAAATACTTCTATTAGAACAGATTTTAACTACTTGAGACCATTAAAACAAATTATGCTATTGAACTTGAATTTTACTTACATTTGTCCATAGCCACAGTGGCTTGCACAAACAGAACCAATGAACCCAAGGACCATTATCTAACCTAATCAACCCAACTGATTGTAAAGCAACCCAAATCCAGCTTCTGATTCAACCCATTTCCAATTCATACCATTTTTGCTCCAATGTTGACTTTCGTTGACCAAACCCAAATATTTATTGAACCTGCCTGAAAACCTCACTAAAAGCTATAATAAGCTTCAATGAGCTTATTTGAATTTGAAATTAAGCTTGTTGAAGCTTGGATTTAGCAGTTGAACATTGCAATTTGAAACAAAGGAGCTTGAAATTAGAATTCTCAACATAAGCTTGCATTAACACTTAAAAACTTGACAAAATGATTTCTTAACTTAATATTGATGTAGTTAAACTGAAAATTACAACTTTGAAGCTAAATTAAAACATTGGTATTAAAAACGAATTACATGAAAACTAAAAATTTAACTACTTGCTTCTCTGTTGACTCTTCCTCCTCTTTTATGCTTCAAATATCATCCACGTGGCCTTATGAGCAGATCCCACCTCTTTGATTGACCAATGGGTGATTTTTGAGTGAGATAGCCATTTTAATCATTTTGGCGGGAAAGCACTATTTGACTTGTAGACCTCTGAATTTGTAGGTAGGGGGGGTGGCATTAATTGTGGGTGGGCTAGTGATGATGAAGGTGGAAGAAAGGTGAGGCCGAGGTGATGGATGGGAGGAGTGGTGTGCAGGAGGGAGGTGGAAGAAGGAGGAGACAGTGACAGTGGGCGCCTTTTACATTTATTTGACTTATTTTGACCAAGGGGTCAAAAGGCTAGGGTCAAGGGTTTTGGGAGGGCTCAAAAGGAGATAATGGGGGTCAATATGAGTTTTGACAAGGCATAGGTTTAGTTATTGACAAGGACTTAAGTTGCAAATCGATTTCTTGAAGGACCAATCTCGCAATTTTCCAAACTTACCACAAGGACCAAATTTGACAACCCTTAATAGTACAAGGACTAAATTTGACATTTTTGATTTTCAAAGGACTAAACTTGCCAAATTTCAAAGTTCGTGGACCTAAGTTGTAAATTTGTAATTTTAAGTTTCAAGGACTAATTTTGACAACTTAGGAATCCCTAGGGACTCAAAATGATATTTTTCTTTATTTAAATTTACCAGGACTGTTTTGACAACTTTTCAAACTTGGGGACTAAAGCGCCAATTATGCAAACTTGATACGCTTTTTCACCGATTTTGATATTTTTGCATTTAAAACACATAAAACACTTGTTTGTGATATTTTATCATTTTGATGCATTTCGAGTGTTTTCGGATGTTTTGCGCTTAATTTGTACAAAATGATGAGTATTTACACACTCATCGCCACCACATACTCGCCTTCGGTGAAGACATAGCCACCGATTGTTGCTTTTAGCACTCCAACAAACCAGTTTTCCTCCAAGAAATTGACAGGACCCCGAGGTACTTTTTATGTCCATGTTGCAAATGAACATAATCGAGCCGAATATCCTTTGAGATCAAACCCGAGCACTTTGGATAGTAGAGTCCAAGGCTTGGAGTTCCTTCGTGTATCCGAGTATTCTTTTGGCTGCAGTGAGATGTGATTCTTTGGGATTGGGACCGATATCTTGCTATTAGACAGATCGAGAATTGTATGTCCGGTCTAGAAGCAAGAAGATACATCAATGAGCCAACAATCCCTCGAAATGGGTTTGATTGGTGATTTGCCGGTGAAATCGTGTCCAAGGTTGTTAGGAGGGACCATTTGTGTCTTTATCGAGGCACAATGATATCTCATATTTCTTCAATGATACGGTGTACTTCTCTTGACTAATGGAGATTCCTTTATCAGTTTGCATGATTTGTAGTCCAAGGAAGTATGTAAGTTCACCCATCATGCTCATTTCAAAATTCTTTGTCATCATTTTTTCAAACTGTTTGCAAAGATTGTAGTTTGTTGAGCCAAAGATGATGTCATCAACATATACTTGGACCAGTATCACATCTTGCTTTGTCTTGTAGATAAACAATGTGTTGTCTATCTTTCCTCTGACAAACTTGTTTTGAATCAGGAAGGCTGAGAGTGTTTCATACCATGCCCTAGGAGCTTGTTTAAGTCCATAAAAGGCTTTGTCAAGCTTGCAGACATTGTCAGGGAATTCACTACTCTCAAAGCCAGGAGGTTGCTGAACATACACATCTTCCTTGACTTCACCATTCAGGAATGCACTTTTTACATCCATTTGGTAAACTTTGAAGTTCATGTAGGTTGCAAATGCAAGAAAGATCTTGATGGCTTCCATTCTTGCAACAGGAGCAAATGTCTCATCATAGTCAATGCCTTCTTGTTGACTGTAATCTTTGGCTACAAGTCCGGCTTTGTTTTTAATGATGTCATTTTCATCGCTTTGTTTCGAAACCCACTTCATTCCTATGGAAATGACATCCCGAGGACATTTGATCAAGGTCATGACCTTATTTTGTCAAACTATTGAAGTTCTTCTTGCATAGCCCGAACCAGCTTGATGTTTTAGAGCCTCGACGCTTTTGGGTTCTATTTCGATAGAAAATCAAGATATCGACATTCATTGGTCAAGTCGCAGTTAACTTAGCAACCATGCTTCTAGTGAGCATGCCTCGCTGGTTCACCAATGATGTTTACAAGCTCAATGTCCCGAGATTTTGTCCACTTACTTTGTGGTCTAGGATCCGAGCTAGAGGTCACCGGAAACTCAGAGCGAGTTCGTGTTGGAGTCACAGAATCATTAAGATCATCTCGCTGAGATGCTTTGTTCAGTTGGGTTTTTGAATCACGTGTTCCCGAACATTTGGTTCAAGATACCTATCCCGGTAGGGAATGATTGATTATCAATGTAATCATTGATGGTTGGTTGAGGAAGGTTGTGGGTAAGACATAGTATGAGATGTCAAGATCACTGATAGAGGAATTGATTTTGATGTTGAACTCATAAGGAGGATATCTTGTTGAGTCATCAATTCCTATTTCCTCCACCGAGGTATTGGTGAATCGATGCTTCGAACTTTCATCAAATGTGACATGAAAGGTTTCTCAACTTGTTGTCTTCGTGTTGAACACCTCAAGGCTTTAGAGATCGATGAGTAACCTAGAAATATCCATCATCGCCTTTTGCATCAAATTTGCCTAGGTGATCCTTGTGGTTGTGAATGAACACAGGACACCCAAACACATGAAAGTAGCTGATATCAGGAAGTCTTTCTTTGAATATCTCATAAGGGGTTTTGTTATGTCTTTTGACAATGATTGACCTGTTTTGAGTATAACAGGCTGTTTTGACTGCTTCAGTCCAGAAATGCTTTGAGAGTGTTGAACCATTTAACATAGTTCTGGCAGCCTCAATGAGAGTTCTATTTTTCCTTTCAGCCACCCCATTTTGTTCGGGGTGTAAAGGGATGAAAATTTTGGGTGATTCCTTTTCATCACGTAAATTCTTAAGTTCTTCATTTCGAACTCGTGCCATTGTCGGCCTCGATTTGTTTAATAGTAACGTCATTCGGTTTTCAATGTTCCCGATGAATGACATTATTGTATCACCGCTCGACTCTTTTGGAAAGAAAGTATACCCATGTGTATCTTGAGAACTCATCAACTCGTGACAAGTGTATACTTCTCATGCTGGATTGATCTAGGACTGACTGGTCCAAAGATATCCATGTGCAGGAGGTGAAGGCAGCTTTTGATGGAGAAATTTTGTTTTGTTTTGAAAGATGCTCTTTGGTGTTTCCCTTTTTCATAGGCTGAGCATGGTTTATCTTTTGCAAAAATCAGTGATGGTATACCAAGGACCTTGTTTTGTTTTTCCAAGTTGTTGATGTTCTTGAAATTTAGGTGAGAGAGTCTCTTGTGCCACAACCAGTTGATAGTTTCAGTGGCTTTGGCAAAGACACAAGTTCCATCTTGAGAGAGTGTTGACATGTCTAAGACATAAACATCATCTCTTCTAGGAGCTATCAAAACAAATTCTTTGATGGTACCTTGTTTGTCATTGAATTGCACAATGTACTTAGCATCACAGAGTTGACTGACACTGATGAGATTGTATTTTAGACCATTGACATAAGCTATTCTAGAGAAAACTATTCCATTGCAGTATACTGAACCATAACCTTTAGTGGGACATGATGAATTATCACTAAATACTACCTTGGGTCCTGGTTCCTTTACATACTTGTGCAGATACTCCTTAACACCAGTCATGCTTCTTGAGCATCCACTATCTAGATGCCAAATAGGCTCTCTGGCGTGTCTCGCACAAATAGTAAACTGGATTAGTTTCTCTTCACGACCCACATACTAGTGGGTTTGGGTCTAAAGGTCCGCTTGAATTTGGCAATTGACTCATGGTCGGTGGTTGAGAGCATTGTGCTACCACGTGTTTTGCATTTGGTGACCGAGGATGTCTTAGTGATTCGGGTTGTTTGGAAGTTCTCCTTGCTTGGATGACACCGTCATGCCGGGATGTCTCATGAGATGGATTTCCATAAATATCACAAAGATGTGTTCATGAGACAATCATTAGGATGATGATCATTGAAGCCACAGTGTGGGCAAGGAGGAAAAGGTTTTGCTCTATTCATATGAGTGGTTCGAGGTTGAAGCATACCGATGACCAACATTGGTATAGTTTGCTTTATCGAGTGAACTTACATATTGTAAGTGATCGAAGTTCGTGATCATCCTTTTGCGATCATACAAAAAGGATTCTATAGCGCTTGTCATTGGTATGACCGGTATAGTGGCACGATCACACTTGCTTAGGCTTGTTGGTGGATTTTGACCTTGATGAACTAGAGGAGGTCGACTTAGTTTCCTTGATTGTTGAATCAAGAGCTTTTTCGATGGATTCCATCTTATCACCGCCTTCCTCACAAGTTCACCGATTGTCGAATTTGGTTTGCTTCAAGAGGAACCCAAGATGTGGAAGTCTCTCGGTGGGAGTAGATTCTTGTTGGATTGATTTTGTTGGTCTTTTCGTGATGGTTCTACCAAGTCCGCACCTTTCTTTTGGTGAGTGAGGATTGAATTGTAGTGGAGTAAGCTCGAGCTTAGTGCAAAGACCTCAAGAGGTTTCGGGGGTGGAAGCTGAGCATTAGATTCTCGCCTGCACTCGGAGATGTGTTCAAGACATCACTGGGCACATCAGGAGTCCAAGCATGCTCTTAAGAGCTTGACTCTCGTGCTCTAGTATTCTTTCATAATCGAAATTTGAAGCTTACTCTGGGTTTACCTGCTCAATCCAATCACCGGGCTTGGGAATTGTCAACATATTGGTAATCATGCCACTAGACACAAATGGCTTTGGACTCTAGTCTTTGTTGTGAGAGTCAGAGAGATGGTCTTCACCTATGACTCTCTTTTTGCTACTGGGGCACCCACAAGATCAAAGACCCTTGGATTTTTAGCAGTCCAACTTTCAATGATATCTTTTTCCTTTTTAAGTTCATCTTGAAGAGTTCGATTTCTTTTAACTAGTTCGGTGTTTTGAATTTGAAAAGTGATAGCCTCAAGCTTATTTTGTTTTAAAAGAAGCAGCTCATCCATACACTTGTTCGCCTCAAAACTTAGCTTGTTATATTTTGAAAAAGATTTAATCATTGCTCTTCTACAAACTTAAGGTCAACATTGATATAGTTCATATAAGATCGCCAATCGTAGTCATCATCCATAGAAATCAAATATTACCTTCTTCATTGTGATGTTGACCCATTCTCCATTCATGGCATGATTTTTCCCAACAGCCTAGCTTGTCCTCTTCTCGAGAGCCATCAGCTGCACTTACTTGCACCATTTCATCGCCCGAGGAGATCGCTCTTCATCCCAAATCAAGACTTCAAAGAACTAGGCCCTTGTTTTACCCGCACGATTTAATGTTGTTTGTTGTTTCGAGGGAGTGGCCTCAAGCAAAGGCTAGCTTGGCTTTGAATTTCCATTTAGCTTCAAAATCAATAGTTTTACATTGATCGACTTGTTTTGAAAATTTTGATGAGACCGATAGATTTTTGGTTGAAATTTGCTAAAGCCTCGAGGACCGATTTGACTCGATGGTTTATAAGAGGGTTCGTAAATTGTTTTGAAAAAATGCCTTTGGCAAATGGCCTCTTTATGACACTTCAAGCATTCAAGATCCTCATTTGCTTTAGCATTTGAAAACCTTGTTTCTTTTTATAAACCTCCGAGCGTTAGCAAGGAGTGCCCTTTCCTCGAAATTCGATGTTCGTGTCATTTAGGTACTCCTCACTTGATCTCTCATCGCTCATCATCCTAATTTTTCTAAAAATCTTGAACCACACTATTAGAATAAAAAGCAGAGATATAGGTGTTGAAGTGGTGGTCGTGGACTTCTTGACTTCGAGACTTCTTCAAGTGGTATCGTCTGCTGATGAGGTTTTCCTCATAGATAAATTTCCCATATATTTCGTGAAGTTCAAGATTCTCGATATGATTAGCATTCCTAAGTCCCCGAGAGAAATTCACCACTTCTCGTGAAGACTATTGACAAAACCAACATTGATTTCATGTTTGGACAACTTGACACCATCATTTGATAGTTCGCTTAGCAAATTTTTATCGGTGTAAGTTTGAGACAGTAGTTTCGAGTCCTTAGCCCTCAAGGTGTTATAGTCAAGTTTCGTGTCCATTATCTTGTTTTCCTTGGTATCGATGGGCCTTCATGATCGGGACCAGTCATCCTGTGTTTCTTTAGATGTACTACACCTTATAACAGACTCCATATATCATCGAAGACATGATATGATGATACTTTTGAGTCTTTGGTCCCGTTGACCACTCTCCTCTCATCCTCGAAGTCCATCGAGCTTGTGTTTAGGCAAACCTTCAAATAGCTTTTGGGATAAATGGACCTTCATTAATACACTTGATATAATAAGGTTCCATCCCAATCAAATAGCAAAGCATACGCTTTTTCCATTTGTTAAATTTACCAACTTCAAGTCTAGGGCAACAAATGAATAAGCTCCACCCTTTTTGTCGACTAGTTGGGGTACATCAATTTCAGCCATTAGGATACTAATTTAAAAATGTTTTAGAGCGGCTTAAAAAAAGAGGTTTTATAATCAGCCTTGCTCTGATACCACTTGTTGTTCCCTATTGACTATCGTATAAAAACAGTTAAGTACTTAAACAAACTAATGGTGAATCAATGACTGAAATGACATAGGTAAAACACACTGATAAATTTTCAACTTAATATTCTTTATTATAAATCAATCAAAAAGAATACATTACCCAAGTACTTGCGGAATAGTACTTGGGATTGAAATGACAAAGGGTTGTAACTCCTCACGAAGCTCAGGCTAAGTCTGAGCACAACTACAATGGAACCACCGAGCTATCTCGTGGACCGAGTTAGATTTGAGGAGTGAAAGATGGCTTGTGTGTGTGTTTTACAATTCACAAGCTTAAATCTTTCACTCCATCACTTATGCTATTTATACAAGTATGAGTTTTAACTTTATCCTAAGTGACAACCGACAAGTTACGTAAGACAAAATAATGATGTATTTTTTCTCTGCTTACAAAGGCTATATTAAGTAAGAGACAAGGTTGTTTTCCATAAGTCGTTGATGACACCGAGCCCGATAGTTAGCCATTCGTGGAAAGTTGACTTTGGTTTATAAGGACTTCTTCTTATCTCGATTCAAACTTGTCCCGCCTTATCCCGCTCATTCTTCGCCTTCATTGCCTTCGCCTTCTACTCAGCTTGTCTTCAGTAAGTAGTCGGTGAGGAGTTTAGGGATTCAGTGAGTTATTTTCATCACCACCGAATCCACCATCTTCTTCTTGACCCGCCTTCACCCCTTAAGTTCCGACTTCACCGAGTGGGAGAGACTTCTTCTTCGCCCATCGAGTATCTCAAGATGGCTCACCGAGAGACTATGCACTCATGACCGTTAGTGTTTAACGGCCCAAACACTTAGGGTATTTTCTATTCAAATCCTAGACTTAAGGGTTTGGGTATTTACTGAACCCAACAATGTGCTTTAAAAATCGTTCACTTACATGTTAGCAAATGAAAATAACGGCGCTACCATGGGTTTTAATATATAGAGGCTCACTCATGAGTATGGGAGTTGTGCCAGAGACCCAGTATGGCTGCAACCACAATGTGGATATGGGTGCCTTGCCAACACATGTGAGTTGACAAAGTATGCTCACCAAAGACATAAATGGAGAAAGCTATCGGCATCGCCATAATAACTTTAGAATACATAAATAACCATCACAACATTAACTGCACTAACTAACAAACATGTGTTGTGCCAAGCTAATAAAAAAACAGTCTATTAGGCGAATGTACATGGCACACTAAACCGACAACAACTGTTATCCTTTAAATATATAGAGGCGCCGATCCGCAAATACGGGAGCGGTACTCAGAGGTTCGCCACGGTCGCAACCACATCGTGGATGCGGGTGCCATGCCAACAGATGGAAGCCAATAAAGCACGCCAACAAAGACATAAATGCGTAAAACTATCGCCATTGCGCCACCAATTTTATTATATATTATGTATTATATATCTATACATAACAACCAACAATATTTCTTCTAGTAAGTTTCTTTATCAAGTGCCTTTATTCTAAAAAATTATAAAGCAAGGTTGGAACATTCTCATTGTGTTTTGATGAACAGAGCAATGGAAAGTAAAATAAGAAACATAATATATATTATGCTCATACCTCATCGCCACAACATTATCGAATAAAGGCGCCGATAGGCGTATCTGCTTATAGCATTGTACCAATCCTACCGGTCTTCAAGAATAGCCTTTGTTTACCTTTCGATGCCAATGGGTATACCTTCATAAAACTATATTGCGATATTTTGATCGGAAGATAGTTGCGCCAAGAGTCCGAATGAATGGTTACATTTGCAGCATCTGCAATCTCAAACAGATACCAAAGTAACATGCTTATAAAAAAGATACATCGACTGTGGCGGCAACCATTATGTGTTGCCCTGCCAACATGCGCCTAACCTCATCTTAAGGGTCAGTTATACACATGTAAAATCTGAAGCAAAATACCGGCCGTGGCTGCAATTCCAGGTTGCCTTGCCAAGATACCAGTATGAGCAGATTATGTAAGCGAAGCATTCAATTGCATACACTCTTTTCTTTTTCTCCGTACGTGCAAGTATTGAAGTTTAATGGTGAAGAGGCCACAATCAGTTTCACAACAAAAGTGGAAATGTCATTGGACAGGTGGCTCAGATGAGCGAATATTCAAGCAAAGAGCATACACCCGCCATGGCTACAACAGTTGTGTGCCACCCTGCCAAGATACGGGCCATTTCATGTTTTCCGAAGAAACCCCAATTCATCATAGCCTCAAAAAAGGAATACAAACAGCAACCATTTAGCAGCCTAGCCTGCCAAAAAGACAAAGGCACACATAATAACATTCACTTTTTTATTTTTCATCTGCAATCGACGATCATCAAATAAAAGTTTCAGACAATCACATTTCACCAACATCAACAAAACAAACCAAACTCTTGTCTGTGACACCATACACGTAAACATGTTTCTAGACATGCCAAACCAATTGTGCCATGTAAATTGCTATCAGTCGTGTTGCAAATGAGCAAACTAAACCTATAGAACCAAAATCGAGTACAACCAAGCATGGCTGCAAACATGACATTGCTATGGCTTGCCAAGATACAGGGCACTGCCATGGCTGCAAGCTTAGCAAGCCTACCCCGCCAAAGCAGCATCTGAAAACATGGCAGACTCACAAACACCTGTAGAAGTTGAAATATTTCAGTATAATATAATTGACATAAACTGATTAAGCATAAGATGCAAAATCCCGTTTCACCAATATCAGCAGATGGCCGAACGTTTTTTTAGACAGACTAAATCAACATCAATTATGAAAAGAACACTTAATTTTATCATCATCAAATTGATTTATAAACTTGAAATCGTAAAATAGCAAAATAAGTTTAGAAACCAAAAAGCTCAAATCAAAATAGCTTTAAGCTAGCTTTATCGAGGCCATTTAACGATAGACAAACCACCAACATACATGATTCATGACCAACGTCTCGCTTTTTCCCCGCTCCCTTTTGACCCATGTTTGCCAAACAGTTTCATAGCTATTTCTTGGCAAAAATGAGCATCAGGAACGGCAAGAACCTTCTCATCTGGTCTAGCCAAAGTGCCTGTTTTAAAAAAAACAAAACCCACTGACACTATTCATAAGAAGGCCCAATGAATACATGTATTTGATTTGATGTGATCATATGTTTGACCAAATATTTATAAGTCTCATATTTGCACATTTAAAACCTGAAACAAAATACCGGCCATGGTTGCAGTTCCAAACTGCCCTGCCAAGATACCAGCATCGACAGATCATGCAAACGAAACATTCACACGATACCCGTATTTACCGTATTTTTTTACACTACCAGATACCCGCATTTGTTTATACTACCAGACCCATCCCATTCATCTTCACTCACACCCTAAGTTTACCTTTTAGATCCAATCAGGTGTGCCTTCAGAGGCCATATTTTGATCCAAGATAGTCGCAAAGAATAGCTCAAAAGACAAGTTACAACGCACCGGTTGCACCTCAAACAGATACAAAAGTAACATGTTAAGAAAACGATACATCCACCATGGCTGAAACGATTATGGGTTGCCCTGCCAACATGCAGATAATCTCACCTTAAGGCACAGATCTGCACACGTAAAATCTGAAACAAAATACTGGCCATGGCTGCAATTCAAAACTTCCTTGCCAAGATACCAGCATTAGCAGATTATGTAAGCCAAATATTCAATTGCATACATGTATCATCATTGCCTTAACCAAATATTTTATTCTTCGCGATTGCAACTAATGAAGTTCAACGGTGAAGAGCCCACGATGAGTTTCACCACAAAGTGGGATGTCACCGACGTGTGGCTCGGATGGGCTTAATATTCAGCAAAGAGGATAGACCTCCATGGCTTCAACAGCTTGTATGTTACCCCGCCAAGACACGGGCCATCTCATGTTTATCAAGAAACCCCAATTCATCGCAACCTCAAAAAGGAACACAAAGGGTGACCATCGAGCAAGATAAAGTAACATTCATTGGGCCTTCTTTGTATTTGTAATCCACAATCATGAAATGCAAGTTTTCGACAATCGCATTTCACCGTGATGAACGAAAAAACAAACCACCGTCTGTAATAGCATCATTCGCCAAGCGCCATTACAGCCACCAAGATACATGTCACTGCTATGGTTGCAAGCTCAGCAAGCCTACCCCACCACAACGTCACCTGAAAACATGGCAAACCCACAAACATTTGCAGATGTTATAATATTTCAGTAAAATCTAATTCACATAAACTGTTTAAGCATGAGATATAAGAACTCATTTCACCCACATCAGCAGATGGCCAAAACTTCTTTTACATAGACTAAATTGACAATAATTATGAAAAGAGGAGTTAATTTTATCATCATTTAATTAATATACAAACTTGAAAATGGAAAACGCCCAAAATAATTTCACAAAATTAAAAACCCTAAACTAAACCTAAACCCTGATTAGTATAAATCATTTAACCTCAGAAATTAAACATAAACACCAAAAAGTGGAAAACACCCAAAATATTTTCACAAAATAAAAAACCCTAAAGTAAACCCAAACCCTGATTAGTATAAACCATTTAACCTCAGAAATTAAACATAAACACCAAGACTAACGAACCTAGGCAAAAACAAAAGGGAAAAAAAACATGCAATCTAATCTTCCAAACAGCAAAACTGTCGAATCTTATTTGGATCACAAATAATTAATCCACCTAACTTCAATTAGAAAAATTATACAATATATGAAGCAAGAAAAAATATGTGGAGCAAAGAAAGGGATCACCAGAGCATCGAACAAATGGCAAAAGCCCATCCACAAAAGCAATAAAAATAAAGGATCGATGGTACGTCCAAATAAAGGATCGATGGTACGCCCAAGTGTAGCCCCTCACAATCGCCTGCACTCAACAAAGAAATTCATTTTCTTCGTGATCAAAAATCACGGATAATTTTCTCGGGGCACACCCGATCGGATCTAAAAGTTAAACGATCGTGCGAGTGAAGATGAATAGGAATGGGGCGGGTAGTGGTAAAGAAACTAACCAAGGGCCCTGCTAAAAAATACCCACAACACTATTCATAAGAAGGCCCAATGAATGTAATGTAGATTAAAATCAAGAGTAAAGTCCAAAATACATCCATGTGGTTTGCCCTTTGTCTCGCTTACATCCCTAAACTTTTTTGGAACAAAACCATCCCTCCGTTAGTAAAGTTGGCACAAATACATCCCTCTTAGCAAATTCAGGTTAATATGACTAACGGTGCAAATATTTCTCCGCTATCTCCCAACGGAAGAGAAAATATTTATCGTTAGTCCTTAGGACCAACGATGCAATAAAATAATTGCATCGTTAGTCCCAAGACTATCTGCTACCTCCATCGCCATACACCACCTAACGCCACCACCACCACCACCACCACCTACCACCTCCACCGCCACCATCGCCACCACACCACCACCACCCGCCACCACCACCAACGCCACCACCCCACCTCCGCCGCCGCCACCGCCACCACACCACCTTCACCACCACCACCACCGCCACCACCGCCACCACTACACCACCACCTTCACCACCACCACCCAACGCCATTTCACCCACCACCACTCAACGCCACCTTCACCACCACCGCCGCCACTCACTACACCACCACCTTCACCCACCACCACCGCCACCACTACACCATCACCAACCACCACCACCTTTTTGTCGATGGTGGCGTGCGCGCGATGATGGCGCGGCAGGAGGGTGGCGATGATGGTAGTGGTGGCGCTGGTCGGAGGGCGTGGTGGTGGCGGTGGTGGCGGTGCGTGGTGGCGGTGGTGGTGGCGTGGTGGCGCGGCGGCGTAGATGGCGGCGGGTGGTGGTCGGTGGTGGGTGGAAGTGGCGCTGGGCGGCGCGCGCGAGCGGGGCGGTGGCGCTGGTGCGCGCGGAGGCGCGTTGAGTGGTGGCGGCGCGGCGTTGGGCGGAAGCGGTGGTGTAGTGGCGGGGTGGCGGCGTAGCGCGGGGTGGCGGCATTGGATGGTGGTGGGCGGAGGTGGCGCTGGTGATGGGTGGAGGTGGTGGTGTAGCGTGGGCGCGAGTGGCGACGGGTGGAGGTGGGGGTGGTGGCGCTGCGGTGGAGGTGGTGGTGGGTGGTGGCGGGTGGTGGCGCTGGGTGGTAGGTGGCGGTGGAGGTAACCGTTAGTCCCAGACTAATGACACACTTATTTTATTGCATCGTTAGTCCTAAGGACTAACGGTGCAAATATTTTCTCTTCTGTTAGGACTAACGGAGAAATACCGTTAGTCCTTATTAACTGAATTTGCTAACAGAGGGATGTATTTGTGCCAACTTAACTAACGGATGGATGGTTTTGTGCCAAAAAAAAGTTTAGGGATGTAAAGCGAGACAAAGGGCAAATCACAGGGATGTATTTTGGACTTTACTCTAAAATCAATAAGATTTATGATAAGTATTATGGATTGTACCTATAAGTATATATGGAACGTTTTTTCACATGTGACGAAAAAAAATTAAAAATATTACAGAAAAAAAAAAATTTAAAGTTTTTTGACATAAAAATTTAGAAAAAAAAAATCGAAAAGAATTTCAAAAAATGTGAAAAGAATTTTCGAAAAAATATTTGGAATAAAAATTAAGAATTTTTTTCGAATAAAATTTTTATTCCAAATTGGAATAAAAATTAGATTTGTTTTTTGAAAAGAGTTTTCAAAAAAAATCGGAATAAATTTTTTCCTATTTTTATTACAAATTTTTGAAAATTTTTCAAAAACTTTTTTCCAATTTTTTTTCGAAGTTCTTTTTAAAATTTCTTTACGAAATTTTTATGTTAAAAGCTTTTTTTGAATTTTTTCCAAATATTTCTCTTAGAAAAAATATCGTCACATGTGGGAGAACGTGACAAAACGTATGAAAGCGGATGAAAACTTCATGAGACGGACAAAACGTAAGATAACGGACGAAACATATAAAAGCGGCTAAAACGACAAAAACGTAATAAAAAGTAAGAAAACGGACGAAACGATAAAAGCGGTAAAAACGATAAAACTAATGAAACGTATAAAAACTAATGAAACGTATAAAAACGGATGAAAATTGATAAAAACATGCGAAAAAGTATATTGACGGATAAAAATGTATAAAAACGGACAAAAACGTAAAAGAACGGACGAAAGCGGTTAAAACGAACAAACGTAATAAAAAAAGTAGGGACTCCCTTATTTTTAAAGGTATTTAAGTCATTTCTGTAAATTTGACGATCAAATAAACGGAAAAATTGGTCAAGGAACCAAACCCGTTACGGGTCGCAACCACAATGACTAAACCCGTTAAAAAAAGTAAATGAACTAAATCTATTAAATCCGACAGACCACATGGACCATTTATAAAATTAACTGAATTCCTTATAGTACTCTTCCATTTGAAACTTTCTTAAAACTAGGTGTCGAGTAGATCATAATATTTTGCACTAGAAAATTTGAAGTAGTACTTTGTGATAGCTCGAACTATTTTTTTTTTTAGAATGATATCACACTCAAATTCGACCCTCAAGCTTAAACCATCCAAACGAAGAAGATCTTGGGACCGAATCACTGTAAGAGACCCGAAAAGTTAAACTCTTAGAAATCACACTTCACACTCAGAGGAAACCTCAATTTTTCGTCACTATCATGGACTCGAACCCCGAGTAAATGACCGAGCATCATGGATATATAATTTATGTTCCGATATAACTGAGATTATGGTAAATTATGGTAAACTTGAACTACTGATTTATTAAACTTTTAATAAAAAGGCCCGATATCAGAACTTGTAGTAAAAGATTGGGGATCATTTGGCATAACGCTCTAACGCAAGTCTTTTTGGCACTTTGGATCACTCTTGATTGCCCTTTCTTGCAAGCACCCTTTGAACCCGACTTAATTGATAGGGTCATGGAAGGGAAGGTTCACTTCCTCTTGGTTTGTGAAATTCTCAAAACATTTGTTGCTTCGTCCGTGTATGGGTAAGATACTCAGGTAATCAGTCGTGGACAATGCGGTGCTTTATATATACGCTCAATAGAAGTTGGATGTATTATTAACTTACTCCTTATGTGTGAAAGTAATCAACACGGCTATTTGAATTTTTGCATGTTGCCTTGAGTTCCTTAATTTTCATGCATTTTCTTCTGCGATCAAATTGACTGTGCTGCCAAAAATTGTTTGATGATATGATATTGTGTGGATTGTTTTAATTTTCGTGTTTTATTTCTAGTAATTAACTTTCTAATTCGGGTTAAATCAAGGTTTGATGAAGATTGAGGTCGTCACCTACTACGAAGGCTGGAAGCCTGGCATCTCACCAAAAATTATATATGGTATGGCTACGAAAATTTCTAATGTGAGATACATTTTTACCGTAAGATCGTGATGGTATATGAAAGGATACAAATATCTGAATTACATTGATTGTTAATGTTAATACGATTGCAATAATTTTCTAAAGGTGATCAAAGTCATTGGACCACTGCACCTTACCACGAGGACTCTGATGTTTATGTATGCGATTTAAGCTTTTCCATTAAAGTATGCACACTGCAAGACCAAAACATTTCAAGTGATGTACTCCCTTAAAATTTCACCTTTTTCACAACCAAAGCATTATACTTGTTTTTTCAGCTACCCGCATAAGTAACGAGGTGAAACTACAACGGACAATGCAATATAAGCAAAATATGGTTCATGACAGGTAAAGATATAATGTTAATATTTTCATCTTTTATCGATCTTAACGTTGTTGATCACAACAAATTACGTTGACTATTTAAAGCGATGCTAATTGACAAACTCAAAAACATAGTATACAATTTTGTAAACATCTAAATGGTATGCAAAAATTCCGATTCTAGATATGTAGTCCAATTCTTTACATAGAGATGCAAGCCATTTGTCTCGTAGCTTATGTTTTATTCATCCATGATACTCTTATTCTATAAAGTCCACAAGGCCTAAAGAAAATCAGATATATATCCCTCACAGTTTAATAATTACATATATATTCTTTCAGACAAGTTTTTATGCACATTTTACTGATGGCTTTTATGATACTTTAAATATATATTTAATTTCAGTTTTTTAAGATATATATTCAAAAGCCCGATTTCAAGTTAACATGATTCTAAAAACTATTAGTATATCACATTAATACAACAAGAACAAAGCCCTAAGGATCCCCTTATAGGCTAGACAAATTTCGAGTTAACATGATACTAAAAAACTATTAGTATATCACATTAATACAACATGAACAAAGCCCTAAGGATCCCTTTATAGGCTAGATGCAGAGGGTACAGGCTCACCCTCACCTCCTCCCACTGAATACTCGCTCATTCCCCCAACCCCACTCCTCACACGTCAATCATGGGGGAAAATAAAAGAAATGAGGAGAGAAGTGATGAGGTGCTCACCTCTTGGGTACCAAGCATTTTGTTCCCCCCCAAACGGTTATTTTATTATAATAATAATAATAATAAAATGATGTTTATAATAATAATAATAACCATTTTATCTATCTATAAATACCCTCATATCTTAACATTTTTATACACAACTTCAAAAATAATCTTTCTTAGTATATACATAACTCAAACAAAATATTTATCATTCCTCGTTATCCAAATAAATTTCAAACGCTCATGTTCACTGCACTCATCGTAAGAAGAAGAAGTTATGAGTACGAACTTGACTTTTTTAAGAGTGTTGTCGCTATCCGAATCCATTCATTTTGCTAGATGTTGTTGTCACAAAACTTATGGATATGGCATGCTTTCTTTGTTGTTTCCAAGGCGAACAACGACATCAATCGCCTATATTCAACGATCTCAAAGACGGAAAAGCACCAAAGGTTCCGCAGTGTCTAACGGTGTAACTTATGTGATGGAGATATTATCCTCGCTGACGGATATATCCGAATGGGTGACAAGTTAAGTCGATTTCGTAACCAATCGACAATGACCGCAAACGAATACGGCATGAAGCGGCAAGGAAATATGTGGAACGGACGCTTGTGTTCTAAGAAAATAGGCTATATTAGCCAACCCCGCACGGTCGACGATTTGCAAAAGAATAAAGAATATAATGTATACATGCATCATATTGTATAATATAATTCGAAAACATAAAAGGAAGGCGATATCACCTTATTGGTATCAAGTGGAAGAACATCAATCGGACAACCTTCTACGATCCAATGAACAAACGCTACAAGTTGTCAGACAAATCAAATCGTCACAAGCGTATCAAAATGTTCGTAGTGATTTGGTCGAACACCTTTCTCGTGAAGTTTAATTTAAGTTTTTAATATGTATGGTGTCTTTTAATTTTTAGTGTAATGTTTTAATTATCAATAAAAGTTTAATTCAGTTTTTAATTAAATTTATTAAAAGGAAAATGGGTTTGGAAGTGAGGAGAGTGGTGATCATTGAAGCTAAAATGTGAAAAGACTGATGATGTGTTGAATGTTGATGTAGCTTTGATGTGAAAATAAGAGGAGTGATAACCATTGTTTAAGTTATTTCATTATCTTGGTTATCAATATGCAAGTGGCGATGTTTTGGATGTACTTTAGGAACATTGAAAACTAAAGGCTTCCTTTTGATGTAGTACTTGAAACGTGATAACACATATTGAACTTATTGATGCACATGAATGCCGTGATCAACTATTCCAATAATCATTGATTCACGTATCATCGACTATTAAGATAATTCTTAGCAAAATTGCCAAAATTGAATTTTTTGTATTATTTAAGACCGATCAGCTACTATAGCAATACACTTATTAAATAAGCATACAAAGTCAAAATGGGCCTCAAAAGACAAACCGCCAAAAACTAGCTCAAAACAAAGCCCAATAAAACTAGAAAAAAACATAAAAATGCAGATAACTTATAAATAAAGTGTTTTGGGGCCTGAAAGTTTCGCAAACCGACAAAGTCTGTTTATCATGACATTCTGCTCGTTCCAAGCTTCAATTTGACTGGTCATGGGCATGAAATGATATCCGATAGCTCAAGTTATGCTGATTTTAGTGAGGTCTCTTTTCTCACACGATCATAGACCTTTAAATACATAATTACCGGTTCCTGAACGCATGAGCCCGCATCACCTTTCTAAGGGATATTGTTCCTTTTGGGCATCGCATAGATGCTTAAATTATTAAAATATGTGGTCAAATGTTCACTTTCACTATCAAGATGCTCAATATTGTTAAACTAATCACATTAACTAGTATAACTATATTTAGATGCAAGTGTTGGGATAATAATATAGTAATATACTTAATATATGTATTAGCAGTAAATGTTCATGATCCTAACCAATTGTATCTATCCCATAAAAGTAGGAAGTTTGTTATTGTATTCTGTAATCTTGTATTATAAATAGTTGTGAATATACATCCACAAGAGTCGTGGTGAATTCTCTTCAACTCTTATATGGTATCGACCTAAAACCGATCCTCCATCATCGTTTCCATGGTTGCCGGCGATGCCAACACCACTAACTCTTCACTTCCCTTACCACTCTTCTACATATGCTCACTATTAAACTATCATCTTCAAACTATTCGTTATGGCGCAATCGTGTTCTACCCTTACTTGCTTATCGAAGCTTATCGGTTATATTGACGGACGATTACTCCTCCGTCCCCCACCTTAACTACCGCTATCAGCACCACCTCCCCAATCCCGCTTATGTTACATGGCGGGAGGGTGACCAACAAGCCCTTATTCTTCTTCAATCCTCTTTCAAGAAGCGATGGTCAAGTTCTAGGCTTTAAATCGCTCGTCAAGTATGGTGTGCCTTGAAGCGACTTATAGCCATGATTCGTGGAACGTATGCACACACCGTGATTCTCTTCGTCATTTACGTAAGGGTAACTCAAGTGTTGCCGATTATGGGCGCAAGTTTAAATCTATATGTGATCACCATGGCTATTGGACATCCCGCTGATGACACCGACAAGACACATTGGTTTCTCTCGTGGTCTCGGTTCTTCATTCGAGACTTTCAACAACTCGGCGGGCCGTTAAGCCACGGGCTACTTTTCGTGATCTTCTTTCTCAAGCGAAAACCATGAGCTATTCCTAAATTCGGTTCATGGGCCATCTCCTCCTCATGCCGCTTTTCGCCTATAATACTGTGGCTCCTCTAATACTCGTGGCTCCTCTAATAGTCGTGGACGTGGTCGATCTTCAAATCGTGGAGGTTTTTCCGGTGGTCGCGGTCGTGGCCGCCGTCCTCCTCATTGCCGCCAGTGTCGGACGGATGGCCATTATGCCAATGTTTGCCCGGATCTTGCTTCTTTTGCTCAACAGACACCATCGTTGGATGCTAATTTGGCTCGAGCTTTTCATGCTCAATGTCATGTTACGTATAACTCTCCCGATTGGTATGTTGCCGATTCCGGCTTCGCTCACATGACCTCTTCTCACACTAATCTTGATTCGCAACGCTTTATTCGGTAAGGACCAAGTTATTTTTGGTAATGGTAAGGTTTTAGATATTTCTCATGTTGGTACATCTTCTATCCAAGGATATTAATTTACTTGATGTTCTTGTTGTTCAAGATCTCACCAAGAATTTACTTTCTATTAGCAAACTCACGCCGATTCTCCGCTGATGTCTTGTTTTTCGACAAATACTTTACTATTCGTAACCCGCGAACAAAGGCTCTTCTAGCTCGGGAAGATGTGAAACGGGCTTTATGTGCTAGAGCGTGGCCAAAAGGCTTTCATGGCAAAATTACACTCTAGCCGTTTGCGTGTTTCTTACGAGCTCGCACAACCGCTAGGCCATGTTGCATTTGATGTCATTACTTTATCGAATAAATTAGGACGTTTGTCTGTTACTTCGCTTCTACCAAAGCCAAGTTTGCGCTCACCTTGTCAATTATCAAAGAGCAAACGCTACCATTTGATAATAATATTAAACGTTCTTTACATGTTCTTGATTTGGTGCATTGTGATTTATGGGGTCCGCGCCCGCTATGTCTCATGATGGTTATCGTTATTATGCAATCTTTGTTGATGATTTTCCGTGTTTACATGGTTCTATCCTTTGAAGGCCAAGTCCGATTTTTATCTTGTGCTCAATACTTACTTAAACTTTGTGCGACTCGGTTCTCATGCAAAGTCAAAACCTTCCAAAGTGATGGTGGTACTGTAATTTTAAATCATCGTGTTAGTACTTTATCGATGACAAATGGTACCCATCATCGATTATCTTGTCCACATACTCCGCAACAAAATGGTCGTGCGAAGAAAACACCGCCACATTATCGAAACGGGTCTTGCCATGCTATTCAACGCCATGCCCCCGCATCACTATGGATCGATGCTCACCGCCACACACATTATAAACCGGCCGCCATCCAAAGTCTTGGGAAATCGCCCATTCGAATCGTTATTTACTACTATGCCAAATTATGACAATTTTCGACTTTTGGTTGTCGAGTGTTTCCATATCTTCGTGACTACTCGCCTCACAAACTTGCTCCTCGTAGCATTTCTTGTGTTTTATCGGCCACAAGACACGCTACAAAGGATACCGTTGTTTAGACTTAGCTACTTGGCGATCTACACCACTCGACATGCTCAATTTGACGAGTCATCATTTCCATTTTCTAGCGAGTTATCTCAGATTGATCCCGCAACACTTGTGTTTTCAAACCACGATGATGCATCTCGCTTGCTCCAACATCATCACCATCATCTTCGAGTGGTACTATTGTCCCTCTACTCCTCGCATCATCAAGCTTGTACTCTTTGCCATGAACCAAAGAACCTCACATGTTGTCCCCAATGCAACTACAAACTTAGTTGTCGATGAACCCTCTAGCACATTGGCTACAAATGCTCCCGCCACCCGCGATCACATGTCAACCATTCCTAGCAATCGACAATACCACTACTACTACTACTACACCTTCTACCTCGACTCATTCCATGACAACTCGCCCAAAGATGGTATCTTTAAGCGAAAACATGTTGTCGATCTTTCTCAACTTTCATGCCATGCTCTTCTTGCAACCAAGGAACCAAAGGGTTTTAAAACGCCTTCTAAACATCCAGTTGGCTTGTCGCTATGCATGAAGAAATGGGTGCATTATGAGAAAAATGATACATGGGAACTTGTTCCCGTCCCTGCCTTACAATGTTGTCGGCTCGAAATGGGTTTATCGACTAAGTACAACTCGATGGTTCCATTGATCGCCTTAAAGCACGCCTTGTAGCCCAAGGACATACCCAAGTTCCCGGTGTGGATTTTTCAGATACCTTTAGTCCGGTTGTGAAAGCTTCATCGTCAGATTATGCTTTCTTGTCGTTCTCAACAAGTGGTATTTACACCAACTTGACGCCAAGAATGCCTTTTAAACGGCAACCTCATCAAACTGCTTTTTATGGAGCAACCACCGTGTTTTATTGATTCTCGTTTTCCATCTCACGCTTGTCGCCTAAAGAAAGCGTTGTACGGGCTTAAACAAGCTCCACGTGCTTGGTTTCAACGCCTTAGCACCTTTCTTTACATATTGGCTTCACTTGTAGTCGAGCCGACACATCTCTATTTGTGTTCAAACGTGATGCATCCGTTATATACCTTCTCGCTCACGTGGATGATATTATACTTACAGCAACAATTCGATACTATTCGAAAGATCATCTCTCGCCTTAATGATGAGTTCTCTATCAAGGACCTTGGGCGCCTTCACTATTTTTTAGGTCTTGAAGTTCTATATACATCTTCCGGTTCTGTTTTGAGCCAATCAAAGTATGCCTATGACATTCTTGATCGAGCCAAATTACTTGATTGTAAACCAAGGCTACTCCTCTTGCAATCGCTACTCAATTATCTACACTTGGTAACCGATTATTCGCACCCATCAGATATCGCTCACTTGTTGGTGCACTTCAAGACTCACAATAACTAGACCGGACTTGTCTTATGTCGTCAACCGTGAGTCAGCTTCTTCATTCCCAACTCAAGATCATTTTCAAGCGGTCAAGAGGATTCTACGATATGTTAAAGGTACACTATCGTATGGTCTCTCATTTAATCATTCACCAACACAATCACTGCGTCGGGTATTCGATGCGATTGGGCTCGTTGCATTGAGACACGCCGATCAACTTATGGTTATTCTATCTTCCTTGGTGGAAATCTTGTTTCTTGAGTGCCAAGAAACAACCCATCGCTTCTCGGTCCATTGCGAATCCGAGTATCGTGCATTAGCTAATACGGTCACGAGATTGTGTGGGTTACACACCTTCTTCGTGAGTTGCATGTTCTACCTCCCGATCGACCTACTATTCTTTGCGATAATCGAGTGCTTTGTTTTAAGTCGAATCCAATCTCTCATAAACGCAAGGAAACACATTGACATTGATTATCATTTCGCACGAGAGCTTGTTTTATCCGGTCAATTATACACTGCTTTGTCCCGACTACTCTCCAATTGGCGACATTTTCACTAAAAGTCTCCCACGACCTTTGTTTGAATCGTTTCGTGCCAAGCTTTGTGTTGGTCCACCACCACTTCGCTATGGGGATATTAGCATAAATGTTCATGATCCTAACCAATTGTATCTATCCCATAAAAGTAGGGAAGTTTGTTATTGTATTCTGTAATCTTGTATTATAAATAGTTGTGAATATACATCCACAAGAGCTGTGGTGAATTCTCTTCAACTCTTATAATATGTCCAAATAGTTTCATTTTCAGATTAGATACTACTCCAATTAACTATCCATTGCACATGAGTCAGTAGACAAGACAGGAAATGAAATGCAGGTTTGAGTCTTTGTTGCATCTTTAGTGAAGTTAGTGTTTTGAAAATATGATTATATTATGTGCAATAAAGTAAAATGAAAACGAGTGACTTTTGTTTTCACCGATACATTAGATCGATGGATTTTATGTTTTTTGTACGAGCCAGGTGTGTTTTGTTATGCATGGAGTTAGCTGGCTTTTAGTTTAGTGCAATGAGTTGCTTTCTTTAGACCAAGTGTAATAAGAGAGCTCCATGTCACTATTGCTATATCAACGTTAACTCGGTTTTCTTTCTCAACAACCAATTTCACTATCAACTTAGTATAATAAGGCGATCGCAGTCACCGTAAAAAATATACCCCACTTAAACATAAATATACCTCATAAAAATCATTTAATAAAAACACTCACACACATTAAAACTCACACGACCTAGTCGCATTCAACCAAGTCCTTGCAAAAATATCATGTTAGACGCTTCAATTAGAAGTGTTTCAAGGATGATCAAGTATGACCGTGGTCATGATGAGGGTGACCAAGTGCGATGACCTCCATTACGGATGGTCTTAATGTGATGAGAAGGTCGACCAACACTTATGTTTATTATCATGTTCGAGTAACATACAGATTTATATGTGTTTTAATTAGACGCACAATTACAAATTATTACTTACTATGTTATTTTCATAAACTCAAACGCTTAGAAGAGTTATAGGATAAAAAAAATAAAGGAGACAAATATTAAGTATAGTAACTCTTACATAAGAATGTATTGTAGCAATTTTGTTATCTTAGACGATTATTCGCATATACAGTAACAATGTATAGTAATGTTAACTTGTTTGTGTGTATTTATCTAACTTTTGTATATATTCAAAGTGAAGGAAAAGAAACTTTAAGTTGCGACATACGTATTTCCGTCCGTAGTAAGACATTCAATGAGGTGATCTTGGTGGGATTTTTGTAAATTTAAAATGACAAGAATGACGATGATGGAGCGGTTGAAAAGTTATGGCCAAACTAAGTATAAGAGTGCGCTTTGAGCCTACTATTCTTTTAGAGAAATAGCAACAGCCTAGGATTTGTAAAAAGGGCAAGGATTTTGACGGTGATAAAGAGCAACGGGTCATGGTGGTCGAAAAGGTTTTGAGGTCGACCTACTTTAATACAATGTTAAATGATTAATAAACGCCATAAGTATTATGTGTATTACTCCTCCGTCTCAAAATTATCAATTGCGACAAAACACACAATTTAATAAAAGTTGGACCACTTTAATTTTAACCATTCAAAGGAATCTTCCCCACAAAGTTCCCTAGTTTTTACTATAAATGAAAGTGACAATTAATTTGGTATATCCATAAAAGTTTAAATGCGACTATTATTTTGAGATTTTTGAGAAAGATTGACATTGTTTAATATTTATATATTGGAGATATTAAAACTATAATGGCCGAACCTTAACCGATTTATTGCTAAAAGGTGAAGTCTATATGTTAGTTTTTTCTTAAAGCCATATTACATTTTGAATTTAGAGCGTGTTTGGTAAGGGGTTATGAGGGTAAAAAATAGAAAATATAATGAAAAAATACGTTTGGTAGAAGATAACGAATTACTCATTATCCAATAGTTGGTAATTGGTCATTACCCAATATATTTGAGGGAATGTTTTCTTTCTCTTTTTCTTTCCCCACCTTTATCATTGTCTTTTCTTTTCCCTCTCTCAAATTTGAACTAAGCACACCCTTAATATCTGTAGACTCAGTGGAGTAATTTTAGTTTTTTTTCTTTCTACAACTTTGCAATCATCGACACTTTCCGCTTTCCTTAGTTAATGGGCTTACATCAACTCGAGGAATTTCCCGGTTTAGGTCCACTGATTACATGGCCCTAAGTAAAACACTTTGACATAAATTAAACCCGAGTCTATTACACATCGATCAATTGGTATTTAGTAAGGAGAAAGACCAAATAAAAGCCGTCTTTGTGTATCTCTCCCACTTTTGATGTATAATCTTTCCAAGTTTCACACTAGAGACAAATCTACATCATCAGTTATGCTAGTTTCATACATCAGTTATGCCGTATATTCTTTAAAAAGTTTCATACATCTTTCAAGATAGGTTATTTAATACTATACGACAATGCAGATATCAACGAGATTTAGAATGACAGATAACAGAACGATCAAAAATAGTTTATAGATTATAAACGAAAAATAATAATTGTTTAAAAATTTGGGGATTAAACAAGATTCAAACTAGATAAAAATAATATGAGTTATGGATATAAACGAAAATAATAATAAAAGTTTATGGTTTCAATATATAATTTTCTTAATTTTTCAATTTAAAAAATTTGAGTTTTTCTTTTATTCGATATAGATATGTCCTTTGATAGTGTAATCTAATTGGCTAATACCCATTTTTGTCAAAATGCTATATTCACGTGTCTTTGTCTCGATTTAGTACCTCCGTAGTAATTCAGTTGATTGTGACCGAATAAAAATGTTGATGGTAATGTACACTAAAAGTTAACTACCATGATATATTGTGAAAATAGCATTATTGAGCACCAACAACAAAAAAAATGGTTTTCTTTCTCAACCAGAAGAAATAACTAGCCATGAAACGGTCATGGCAGCAATTAACATAATTAATATGTTAAGTAGCCATCACTAAGACCATATCATTATCAATGTAATCAATTTATTGGTAAACAGATATATCAATTGATTTTTCATTGGGTCATATCTCAAACCTTAGACTGCTCCCGGTGGTATGTCGTGAGGAGGTTTGAGACCCCTCCTCACACGTGAGGTTACTGGGAGAAGGGTGGCGCGTGAGGCTTCTCACACCAAGCAACCAAAAGTGAGCCGCTTACCTAATAAAAATGTGCAAAAGAGAGCCCTTTGTGTTTTTATTATTTATTACTAGTATTCGGTTTGTGAATACATGCATGATTTAAGAAGATATGTCAGATAAAACGAGATTTTAATGAAGGTGAGAAGTGGTGGTGACTATGGGAGTGAAAAGTGAAAGGAAGTGAGATGATAGAGAAAGTAATGTGTCATTGAGGTGAAGATGAAATGGTGTGACTATTAGCCTTAAAAGCATAGATTCCAAGTGAAGCTTGGACACTCGTTAATTAGCATGCTACAAATGAATCTGAATCCCGGCCTTAACTCGCTTAACCAAGTTGGGTTTTTCACGAGTAGCTCAGCTCACCCAGTTAACAGAACATGTGATTCTTTTTAGGCCAGCATAAAAGAACATATAATTAAAGAGAATAACTACCAATTCATTGATTTGGAAAAGGATGAATAGTTTTATAAAAGCAAATAGAATTGTACGAGAGCAAGTAAGAGACAAAGGATGTTTAAAAGAAACAAATGACATTCCTCGACCACCTCCTCCAGCAGACACAACCATTAACCTTCCTCTTCCGCCCTTGCGACGCCTATGGCTCCTCCAGTTGGTCCTGCACCCACACACAGACATAGTGTTAGTAAACCTTTTCTTCCTTAAACCACCTTCATCTCAATTGCATTTTGATATTCATTTATATATGTAACACAAAATTACAAATTGTAGCTGATGGTCCTTATATCAATACATAGATCAGTGTACTCGATACGCAAACACTCATTGTAAGTCATAAATTTGACAATAAATTATAAAACGCATGTCCAAAAATCCCCTAAAACTCTATGGTCAAATTTGCTGCAACCAAATCCTCTCCATCACAGTTTGTAATGTTCTATATCAATTATGTTATTTCGTTTTTGGCAAACCGCTTGACTAGACGTAGTTGCCTATTGTGATAACAAGACATTAATGGTACTGATTTGTCCACAAGAATTCCGTAATTTTATAATCACTAATACTATATAGTCAACAAGAGTCCACTCTCTTACCATCATTTGAAGGTTTTTAAAAATATTTCAACTAGTTCTGCGTCAAACGCTTAACTTCAATAATCCAGTTAGAGTGGATGAGTATGTGCGTCAATGTGTACACGATTCACGCGAGAGAGATGTTTACCTGACCATCTGAGGTCCAAAGAGTGAGATTGTCCCTCAATAGTTGCATAATCAGAGTGCTATCCTTGTAGGAGTCTTCACCTAAAGTGTCCAACTCAGCTATGGCATCTTCAAATGCCTGCTCATAAGCAAAAAAACAGCACCAATATAGTTAGAAAACGCGCACCAAAACTCAAATTTATACAAATGGAGAAGCGTATATAGAATTATAGATGTAGAAATCTTAATATTTACAAAGAAATAAGCTGTCGCCATAATGATTTATGCAGTAAATGGAAATGATAATAGTGAATTACAGTCATCATCCTCCCCACTATTACTAAAAAAGTAAAAGTAACGCCCAATGCCGCCTTCCACGGGTTATGGGTACCCAACACCGCTTCCGTGTATGGGGAGGTTAAGATGTAGACAGCCTTACCCCTACCTAAGGTAGAGAGGCTGCTTCCAGTTCTACCAATGGTAGAAAGGACCTCCGGCCTTTTTGTAAACTATTACTGGTTTATGTAAACTAGACTAACAATATCGACACAATTAGATATCTCGATTTGAGATTATGTGTTGTTTAACAGTACCAAAAAAGATAGTCGTTTAGACACAATTCCCTTTGGTTTCACCAAACACTGTGTTTAAAATTATCCATCTTCCAAACCAAATATATAACCCAGGAACTTTTTTGAAGGATACTAGTGAAATTCGTATCAACGAAACAAACCACTCTATATTTATAAAAGCCTTTGGACATTGACAACCCACGGAACCATGAGATACTTGTACACTAGTACTCAAGGTCCAAAACTACAGACTTTTTACATAAATGTATTAGCTAGTTGGCTGCCGAACCCACTTTTTTCCTTTTGTTTAAATTCATTTAATTTGGAAAAGGAGCCTTTTCACTTTATCATTAAAAGCTTTTCATAATTGGCACATGAAAACATAACACTCGATCTACTTTGTTGCGCTAAAATAAATAAATATAAACGTGACATTGACATCTGTACCATGAGCTGCCTTAAACTTCCAAACAAGATAAAGAATATGTCCACCTCAAAATGACTCATTTCTTGCATATAAAATAAAGTTGCCTTTTATGTGTCCCCAAAGATCAAATGTTCATAACTAAACACCAGCTAAAAAAAAGTCAAAGGTTATCTAACCCATAATTCAAATTTAAAAACCTTTTAGCAATTACCCCTACCGAGTACCGACACATACATTAAAGAAAATTAAATTCACAATTGATGTAAAAGAAAGTTGTGACAAATGTCTATTATAAGAGTATAAATGTCCAAAGAAAGAGAATAACAGAAAATTAATAAAGTAATGATGTCCAACCTGTTTTGCCATGCTACAAGCCTTGTCAGATGAATTGAGAATCTCATAATAGAACACCGAGAAATTTAGTGCCAGCCCCAATCGTATCGGATGAGTTGGAGCCAGATCTGCCTCTGCGATATCCTTTAAAATAGATAAAAATGCAAAATTGTTAATTACAGTCCCAAGTAAATTATTATCGCTGCAAAATATCAGTTACATCAACAATTGAGGTTTTATGGTATACAATCAGCTATAATATGCCACCAGCTAAATCCTAATTTACCAAATGTCTTTTTTTAAAACAGACATCTCACTTTACTGATTATAATTCATATGAGAAATCGTGCTCCTGGATTCATTTCAAGTGGTAATATGCAAAATATGTATTTATCTCAACTCATCAATACTAAACTGCATCCAACCCCAAAAATTAAACTACACATGCAGATATGTAAATCAATTTATATGAACAGTAATATAAGTCATCCAAGTCCAATCTTATTGTTTTTATATACTTTAGCACAAATTTTAAGTAGTTAACTACCTAAACTATGCACACAGTTGTGTAAATCGATTTATATAGACACTAGACAGTGACATAAGTCATCAAATTTGACCTAGATCTCACAGTTATTCACTTTCATCATCAAAATGAAGTAATTAACTACTTAAACTACTCAGACAAAACAGATGCATACATCAATTAATATGAATCGTAACACATTATTGTCAAAATGTGACCTAGATCTTGGAATTCTTCAGTACTCACCACAAGATTCAACCAATCCAGTATTTTAAACTACTCAAACATCATCAAAATTTTACTGAATCTCACAATTCTTCAAAAAATGAACACAAAATCGGCTACTCAGAAAGATGTTTAAAGTAAATTCTATAAACAGCAATTGCAGTCACAAGATTTTGACCTTACTAAATCTCACAATTCTGAAAACATAATCACAAAATTTAACTTACCTACTTGCACTAATAGGAAAACCATTTCAATTAAATCATATAAATAGCAACATATTCATCACACTTTCACCTAAATTTCAAAAAATCAAAATCGATTTAACAGTCAAACAAATCATAATGTTTGATCAAAATCTCAAAACTTCAAAATTACACGAACAATCAAATGAAATACAATTTATGACCTAAATCTCCCAATTTTCCAAAATCAACGGCAGAATTCAAAATGAAATTGTAAAAACAAAGTACCTGAGCAGCCTTATAAGAATTCATAGTCTGTTCAGCAGACTCTTTCCTCTCATCGCCAACTTTAAACTCAGCCAAATACCTATGATAATCACCTTTCATTTTCAAATAAAACACCTTGGATTCACCACTCGAAGCACTCGGTACCAAATTCTCATCCAATATCTTCAATATTCCACCACAAAGCTTCGTCAACTCTTCTTCAACTTTAGATCTGTAATCCTTCACCTGTAAATTAGCATTATTAATATCCATTCATCAAAACAAATTACAAATTCCCATATTTACACGAATTACATAAACAAGGCAACCAGTCAGACATCCAATATCCTTACAAGATGTCTCGGGTTCAAAGGTACACAGCTTAGAAGTTGCCAAGTAAAGGGTCCAGAAATGGTCAACTGATACCCCGGTTAAGCATCGTACATCTCAGTCAAAACTCGGCCTCCTAGATAACCTCGACCGGAAAAAGTCTTTTTTTATATATATAACCGTCCATACTGAAAGGGGTTGATTACAAAGGGTTGGCCTAGGAAAAGGTCGAAAAGTATAACACAGATCCCGTCGCGTAAACTAAGGGGTGTTTGTTTAAGCTTATTTATTTTTCTGCTTATATTTCATAAGCCCCAATTTTCGAGCTTATTTTGAGACTTGTGGGCTTATATAAGTTTACTATGATATGAAAATTTGAGGCTTATAAAATATAAGCAGAAATCAATTAAGCTAATAAGCCCACATATAATCTTAAACAAACACCCAATAAAATTAAGCTAATACTATGACACAAATACCGAGGTCAGACATATAATTTATGTAATGATTAATTCTATTTAAAAACTAAATCAAACTAATTAAGAAAAATATATATATATACCAAGACAACATGCTCGTCATTCTTCCGAGACTCTTCTTTCTGCTCAATCGACGAAACAATACGCCACGCAGCACGTAACGACCCAATAACATTTTTATAAGCAACTGAAAGAAGGTTACGCTCTTCAACAGTTAATTCAGAGACAGGTGTCAAGGAAGTGACAAGCTTTTCCATAAACTGAACCATTTCTTCATAACGTTCGGCTTGTTCGGCGAGTTTTGCCATGTAGACATATTGTTCACGAGTTAAGGTTGTTGCCATGGTTGAGGATGGGGAAAGTGTTTTGTGTGTGTGTGAGAGAGAGGAAATGAAGGAAGGAAGGAAGATATGTATGAGTGAGTGGGTGTTGTGATATGATGTTTTGTTTTGATTTGTGGTTGGCTGGATCTGTGGATCTGAGCCGTTGGATTTATGAGTGTGACAGATATTCTTTGTTTTTTTTAATTTTGAATTTGGGACAATATTGGTCAAACGCAACTAATGTACTCGTCTTTTTAAAGAAAAACATTCAACTTCAAAATACGTCCGAGTTGTAAACTTCAAGCTAAATTCGTTAAACCGCTCACCCGGCGATTTTTAACGATCTTCATTTTATTTGTTACTCCGTACATTAGTTTTCTCTATCCGGCTATTAATTGGTATAATTATGTATCTCTTATTCTATAAACAAGTAACAAATATATAGGATACGAATTATAAAAACCCGCACAGGCAGACCGATCGAAGAAGGGTTGAATGATATCGCTTTTTTACGTAATATCAGATGCAACTAATTACATGTAAGATATCAGAATCGATGTTATCATAAGTTTTGTAATCGCATGGTCTTTGCAGTAGCAATTTTGATTACGCAATAGGTGGGAGGTAAATTGTCACAGAATGTTGTTGTAACCTTGTCGGGTAATGTTTACGTGGGTTTCGTTATGCAAATTTGCATGGTTCGCAAATTAATAACCACCGCATTCATTGTTTTCACAAAACAGATCTTCGATTCTACTTTAGATGACTACACAAGAATGACGACTAACTTTGATTTTGGTCAATGCGCTACATCAGAAAGATGACTAACTTTGTTTTTTGTACCATGGCATATTATTGAACAAAACTCATTAATTAATTTAGGTTCCTATTATTTTACATAGTTAATTAACCTTATAAGAAAGATATGTGAAGAGGTTTATGTTAATATGTTATATTTAAAAGAGACTTTCATATGTAATACTTTAATATTAGTATGTTACATAAATAATGTTTGGCCTATTTATTTTGTGCTTGTTTCATAATGAGTTATAGAACCATTTGGTTTTTGTATATTTTATTTTCAATGGCAAATTTCGATTTGATAGTTAATTTATCGAATGTTGCCGGTTCTTCAAAATCGCATAATTGCACGCGTTTGTGGTTTGTGCAATGCGCAGTGAAGATGATCGATTATCCAAAATGTTATTTGGTTGTTGCCAATATTTGAGGCGGGTAATGTGGAAGAACCATACCATGATGGCAAACATGGAAGCTTATGGTGCTAACTGGTTGCTTTGGAGTCACTCAAGCTTTAAGAAAACCCAAGAGAGGCATCGGTTATTGCTTGCGAGTTAAACTATTTGTTAGATGAAGCGAAAGTGGGTGCAGTGAGGAAGAAGCTAAACGCTATTAAGATGAATGAGTTTAAGTAGTTGTTTCAATTTGCGACTTTTGTTGGTTCTAATAATTTGAATGTTTTGTTTGTTTTGTGATGATGATATGTCAAAGAAATATATATTTATTTCATGGCAAATGATAAACTTGTTGTATTTAAATTAGTTTACGCTTATTTAAAGTTTCAATTAACACAATCCGAATTGTTAGAATATAAATATAAAGATAATCTATAAGTTATTATTATTATTATTATTATTATTATTAAAAGATTAGGATGTTAATGGTAATGCATTGTGTATATAAAAATGGTTTAGATCCAATGAAAAAATGAAGGGTTTAAATTGTAATATTAGATATCTTCCTAAATCTGATATCACATTTATGCATGGAAGAATATGAAAGGGCTACGATAACACCCAAAATAAATTTTCCAATGCCTCGAAAGTGTTTTTTGTGATTATTTTGCAAATTGTGAGTTATTACATTGTAATTATTTATACTTACCTAACCATAATATCAACACACAACTATCCGTAATTTAACCCTAATCTTAAAATGTCTTCCACACCAAACATCGATGAAATGAAAGTCGCCATCGAATCCCAAGCAAGCTTAGCGATGCTTGCGGTCGTTGATATTGCACCGACATAGCAGAGGAGAAAAGTTTTATCGAGCGGATGAGAGAGAGAGTAGCCACCGAGGAAGTTGTTGCAAAAAGGAACAAACAATCGATGAGGCCGGTAGGTTGTTTACTCGCTTCAATGTTGTTGCAAAGAATCGGTGAGTTTGCCTTCGTGAGATACGGTTGAAGGATCAAGGAAGATTGATTTGCTTGGCTCGACTTTTGGTGTTATGTCGTCGGAGTTTGTTGGAGAAGGAGGAGTTCTTGGAAGACTTGGATGAGGTTGATGAGTCCAAGATGAAGAATAGAAGCTTTGGAAGTTTTTTTTGTGTTTTGATGTATATTTGATGGTTGTATGGAAGCTTTTATTGTCCGCTACTTTGTTATTATAATTATAACAATATATTGGTAATGGATGTAATCGATCAATGATCGTTTAATGGTTTTAGGTTTTAATGCTTTATTACCTTGAAGAAAGTATTTATTTTATTTATTTATTTACTTTTATTAGAAAATGGTTAAGTAGTGTGTGTTTGACTTTCAATATTTCACATATCTATCTCACTTACACTCTCATTAAAACACACGCTATATTCAAACATCCGATTTAGGGTTTTCAATCAAAATAAATGTTAAGCAATCAAATATTCTTTAGGGCTATTATAAAGGGCTTGATTCTCTCACGATTGAGCCTAATATCTTAGGTATTCAATTGAATATGATAGATTGAAAGGGCGAATGTTAAAATGTTATAATTTATTGCAAGTTTGTTACTTTAGGATGTTTATTGATTTATAAATGATATTGTGTTATGTTAGTTTCGATTCAACTGGAAAATCAAGTATATGTTTTAAATATCATAGTAGATTTGGAAGAGATTGAAGATTTTATAATAGTGGTTAGAATGTTTCAATGTACAAAAATCAACTATTGTGTTATGTTAGTTTCGATTCAACTGGAAAATCAAGTATATGTTTTAAATATCATACTAAATTTGTAAGAGAATGAATATTTTATAATAGTCGTTAGAATGTTTCAATGTACAAAATCAACTACTAATATTTAACAGACGCGGCAAAATAACCCGAGGCGGGACAAATTATATTTAGCTTAAATCATGCCAATATTGGTTTTAGTCGTGGTATTAGTCATTTGTATAGGAAAGCGTAGTTGTTTGATGATTTATGGCTCATTAGTTGAGCTAATAACGATTACGTGTTATACATGCAAGATGAGTAGTGAATATCGATGTGCCTTTAGTCGATGCAAAAGTCGGCGCTGAGGATATTGCAATGATACGAGAGTTGGTGAGTAAGAAGAATGGGAGATTTGCTCATATTGTCATAGAGAACACAGTGACGAAGCAGCAGGTTGATTTAATTTGAAGTATGTTAGGTCACTAGTTTTACAACACAAGCTTATAGAGAAAGAGATGAAGGCGGATGAACAAGCTAAACACACACACACACGTAATAGTAATACCGGTTAAGGGAAAAGAGTGAGTGAAAGAGAATAACTTGAACAACCAACCTTCAAATGAAGGTTATTACAATGTATTTATAGGCAAGGAGCTAGGGCAACACTCCCTCTCCTTCCCTATTCCTTATTGGGCTTGGATCAAGCTTATGGGCCTTCTACATAAGCTTGACCTTAAACAAACATAAAGGCCATAACAAAGCTACCTATTACATATGAAATATAAATACTTGAAATATTGTTTAGAGTGATTCCAACAATCTCCCTCAAGTATATATGAATGTAAACGGTGAAGGCGTTGATGTAATAGTAGTCGTGACGCCTTCGCATTCTTCTTTCTTGTGAGAGGAATTGCCTTGATTCGAACAATCTCCCAAAGGTAGAGATAGTTATCTTTGAACGGTTAAGCTTCACGTCATCTTTAACTTTGTTCTTTGATCATTGTTCTTTGTGGTGAAAGTGATAGTATGTTGTTGTCCGCATCACCGCTTTCAGTTCGCTTCACGCTCCAATGTCTCCACGTCATTCTTCAACATGCTCACACGCTTTTGACGTTGGAAATCAATATCGATGAAGTTCTTTAAGTCTTTGACTTTGTAGATTCTTTGATTGATGAAGAATCATTCGATTGTTGTGTTGCTTTTGGATAGAACTTCCATTAGTGATGATATTGGCGTGAGCATGATGAGAATCAAGACGATCATCCGGCCCGAGCTTCCATAAGAAGAAAACATTTCAAACGGTTAGTAATAAGCGGTTTCCCAGACTTACAAGTTTGAACTGAGAGTGTTAACAAAGATAGTGTGAAAACACAACTCTAATTTTACAAAGGCCGTTCTCGAACCTGAGTCCCACAAGTGAGATAACGTGATGTACCAAGTACATCTACAGCTCAGATGAGTCGCCGAGGTACACCAAGCATCACCACGATCAGACCGTTTGAGACACACCGCGTAATCCATGGGGAGTTACCGAAGCGACCGCTCGTGGTCGTTTGATGTTGACCCCGGCAGAGTTTCCATTCAATCACCGAGGATCATGATGTGAACCTCTCATAAATGTTCTCGATGATTGCTAAGATCCGTGAAGGACTCGATATGAACCATCGAATCATCAAGATCTTATTTGTTGATCAACAAGTGATTAAATGTCAAGTGTTCCTAAGAGATCTTTGATGAATCTAGTGGCTCTAGACTCAATAGTGCGTTTTGGTTTTCCGAGCGGAGACTAGGGAGAGGGTCTCCTCTTCAATACCGTGATCTCTAAGAGAAAGCCAATAGTTTATGTAGGGTTCCCCGTGAGAATGAAACAAATTTCGCTGAGAGAAACTTGAGTGGCTAAGAAGGTTTAGTGCATGCGCCACCGGGTCCATGACGACTTTTAATCTTCAATACCGGTGTCACCAAGTGACAACCAAGAGTATATGAATTGAACCCGTGTCGCCCTAAGTTGAATAACTGAGGGCTATTTCTTTTCACCCTTTACTTTACATTTCTTTTGATTCTTCAACTCCTTCTTTCTCCGATTCTCATTTTCTCCTTTTATAATCATTCCTAAGGACTTCTAACACTAACTAATGGTAGTGTCCTTGGGTAGATCCCTCCGCTCTGGCGGATCATAGGACGCTTATTCCTAACCTTAGTCACCTTATAACTCCATGACTAACCTATGTTTGCCATTAACACCACTCGTACTTAAAATCTCTCTCAAAGGGTTTGTTAATGAAAACATGTTTGAACCATGATGAGAGTTGAAGTTTTGCATAAATACTCCCTCCACATGTGCTTAATAGTTTTAATGGTTAAATGCATGGTGAGGAAAGAGCGCGACTTTTGAATTGATTCATCAAGATAGACAATCTCCGCGAGACACGGTTACGTTGAATAGTTAAAGAGATACATTGTCGCCTTTTAGGTGACAACTAGCTCTAATAACTATCTTGAAGGTGTAGACAAACCTTGGAAGGTTGTCAAACCCGCCGAGTTCATGTCTATCAAAAGTTTCTCGAATGGTACATTCTACTTGGATAAGTCCTTTCATGAGACACGCTTACATCACTAGCGAACTAGCTTGAAATTATTACCCGTCCAGACAAGTCTTTTCGAGTTACTAACAGTTTAGTACCGTCAATTCAGAGGTTAAGTCCGAGGTACATGATTCATTTGCATTTTGTACAACATATTTCTTATCACACAATTTTCTCCCCTCAAAATGGCATATAAAATGTTGTTTTTGAACGTTTTGAGAATAAATATGACCACTTTGAGTTTTGCGGGAAGAGTGGCCACCGTGAATGCTTTGTGAACAAAGTTTTTAAATCAAATACTCCCCTCAACTAGTAATATAAACGGTTGAGGTTTTGAAAATCATATGGGAAGTACTTGTCTTTTGAGCAAAACCTTGAATAATGAAAGGTTTGATAGGTTTTACTCAAAATAAGAAGCTCGCCCATTTATAAGGATTGTGGCAATCAAGCGCACTACGTGGTCCTTTCTTGATGACACGGGTTGTATAATCGTTATGTGTGCACAAGCCATTCACATATTTAAACATTCATCCAAAATCATATGAAGGAAACAATTCAAGGGGTACCGTGAAGTGCAGTGATGTTCCTGAGAGCGCATGTATGCTGAAAGCCGGTGATGTTTATCCCGGTCTACCACCAACATAGCTCTCCGTGCGCCTCGAATCGATCCCTTTCGAACAACCGCTCATCAATCATGGTGATGATCCTTCTCACATCCCTTCTATCCCGAGAGTTCCAGCTTAGGATTCCCAACTTTCAGCGATATCCTTCAACTGCACGCCAATCCATCCCTAACCATCTTCAAGGTATGATCCCGATTTGTGGAGCTCACTACACGCCATTAAGCGTCTTCTGCGGTTCACCGCGTAAACAATGCCGAAAGGTTTCTTGATGAGCGTAAGTTGTTTGAGTGGTTGATGTCGGGAAGATCAAGCCGTGGTGGAGTGAAGTTTACACGTTTCGATATGATTCAATGACCATCCAGATATCTTCGACACGCTCTTTGATCACAATGCGCCTAATGAAGATGAGAACCGACTTGATAAATTCACGTTGAATTTCAATCGAGAATTGTCTCATACGACCCGCACTTTGGCAAGGTACATGTCTTCGATGTCGTTGAGTGACAAGTTCTCAAAGTCACCTCCGAGAATTCATAGTCTTGTTCATCTTGTCGTTTGACTATGATATTCTTCAAGAATGTGTAGTCCCATTTAGACTTGAGATCAATGTGTTTGATGGCTACGATGTTCTTTCGAGCAATACACTTCATGTTGAGACTTGAACCGTGCACTCGTAGTAGATTCTTCGTCGCCGATGATGAATCCCATACAATGCATCTTGGTCGTATGCTTGCACTTTGTCGAGAACAAGTGATTTGCACGTTCCTCGATAGCTATGCGGTTTGAGTAGGTAGTCACTGGAATGGAAGAGTCAATGATGTAGCGTATTTTGTGAACCATTGCCACCATGGAGAAGAAATTCCGTGTCTTTGTTGAAGAAATATCGAAGGAATCCTTGGTTCATCCGGTTGGCCGATTGTTGGTAGAGGTTTGGTCCATCAAATGTAATATGGAGGGTTGTTCCGCTTAGTGAAGTCGATGTTTGCTTCGGGTTGAGCCAATCCATGTTGTTAGACATGGCTCGAGCAATGTTTTCAAGGTGATATTCAACCTCGATTGCACTTTCCGAAGTGTTTTCAACGTATGAATGCGTCATTCTTGATGCGCTCAACTCGGATTTCGCCATCTTCTTCACACGGAATCGTTCTTGCAAGATTTTGCATGCTCCAAAGGTACTACCGCTCACCAATTCTTGACCTTCTTGGTAGGAGTGTTATTAACAAGTGTGGAGAACCATTCAAATTCTGCGGTTGTATCGTTATCTAGCCATGATACGACATCCGGCCGAGTCGTTTTTTCTTGCTTTTAGAAGGCCTTGATGATGATTCGGGTTTCTTCACTTGTTTGGGAGAGGAGGGTTGTTGTTGGGGCTCGAGGACCTCTTCATCGTCACCACCCGTATACTCAAAGTGATCACCAGTTTGCTGAGTCAAGGGTAGTAACTCGGAATCGTCCCGAGGTTTATCAGTGGAAGACCGTGGTGGAGAAGACTTTTGTTGTGAGGAAGTCCGTGATGGAGGAGGTGGCATAGAAGTGGATTTACCAGACTGCTTCTGACGTTTGGGTGCAGAGTCCTTATCCTTATCATCGTCATCTCTTGGTCGTTTGGGTTGATTGGCCGACTCCTTGCATGATGAACCGAGTTGAAAAGCAAGTAGACCTTCAAAAATTTAGCTTCATCTCAAGTAAACGCTCCGCATCGCTTTGACATTTGCATCACTAGTTTAGCGATTAACTCGCATTCGAGAGATCGCCTTCTTTGGCCATTGTATGTTTAACCAATTCGACGATGTTAGGGGTGAGTTGTCGGAAAATATTTCTTTTGTCACACGGGGACAAGGTCGAGAAGAAACTTGTGGGTTTGTTCTCTTGTCGACTTCTCCAGTTCCTTTTGGACTTTAGGAACGATATCCGAAGGTACTTTTGAGTGTAACCTTCAATCATTTCATTTAGTTCCCCCGACGATGACTTCTCATGAATTCTGAATAGCTTTCCTATCTTTCCGCATCTCGTCATTCTCATCATGTAAGTACCGCATTTGTTCAAGATACCAATTAAGTTTTCTTTGAAGCATGTCCTTCTTTCTAACTTGTTTGATGACTTTCACAATTCTTGCATGTGTTTGAGAAATCCAAGATTTAGGTGGTTTCTTCACGATTTGGATGATGATCCGTTGACTTTGTTGATGGTGGTGGTGATGAATGAGATGAAGAGTCCGATGATGAGGAGACATGAGGAGACTTCATGTCCTTAGGAGTATCGAGGTTTCTCCTTTGAGTGAGTTGGATCGTCGAGAAGAAACTTTGTATAATCATCCTCGCCATCTTTAGACTTTTCTTTCTCGCCCCTGCTTCTCAAAATCATACTCAATAGTGTCTTCAACAAAGCGGTTGTTGTTGCAAGAAGAGTGGTGGCACGGATCCCTTATCGGGTTGATTAACCGCATCGGGATCCGGAGAGAGTGGCAAGGCACCACTTGATCCTCCGGGACCACCCATTTGATCTTTAGCAAATTCGCCGCCTTTTGAGTGTGTCGGACGTTGTGAAACTTTTTCCGTATGATTTATCCAATTGCTCTTCTTCATCTTCGTAGCTCTCATCATAAGGTACAATAGCCTGAGTCTTCCTTTTTCTTGGACAAATGGAGGACTTGGAGGTTTTGTCACCGAGGCGCTTGTTTCGGTTGCGATGCAGAGTAATGAACCTCTTCATCCGTCTCAAGATCTTCGAGCTCTCATCCCTAAGTTGTCTTTGAGGTTCAAGTGTGGGGATAGGTTCGGCTTCCTTTACGGGAACAATCCTTATAGAAGGAGCTTTCCTTTTAGGAACCTTCCTTTGACTCACAGAACTTGTTGTGCTTCCTGCACTTCCTCTTCGGTTCTCCGACCGGTGTTCCGTAAGATTTTTCGTCAAGATGACCAACTTTGCCATGTCCGACCGCTTCCGATATCTCTTGTATGTTTCGAGCTTTCGACATCTTCGCTAGAAGGAAATCGCAATACAAAGACCTTGTTTCTTTGTGGGACGCTTCCTTGATTCTAACAGAGAATGGGTTCCGTCAACATGTCGTGATTGTCGGGATCATTGAGCCTCTTGGGAATATCGAGGATGAAGTCCAAGTGCTCTCAGATCAACAGCTTAGTATATCCGATGTAGGGAATCTTTGAGCCAAGTTTGTTGAGAAATGACATCATGTCATCCCAAATCGAGCTTCAATAGCGATGTGTTTCATGTTGACGAATGCCCAAAATATTTGCGGTTCTATGAGCTTAGGATGCTCATAGCCGCTATCACGACCGTAAACAGACTTGGTGATGATCATGTAGAGTGTTCTCCATGGTTGAGGAATACTCTTAAGCTCCACGAGAGTGCTTGGTGATTACTCCCGTAGCCTCATCATAACCGATATTGATTAAGAATTGGAGAGTTAACTCTTCAAGAGGTGTGGCATAAAGTTTGGTTGGATTGACTTGTGAATAAGGAGAGAGACCTTAAGTCCGCAGTGTAATGGTGACTTGTTTTGGTTCGAGTCACCGTCGCGTGAGCCCTTCCTTTGACCCTTTCCATATTGTTCCGTAACTGCTGGATGTAGATCTCGTGAATGGTTGCGAGTGAGTAAGCATGTTTCGATACGGATGAGTCCTCGAATGTCAATAGCGATTAAGCATGAAGACTCGAGCAAGTGAGAGCGTCAAGTCAACTCGAGATTATTCTTTCCAATCTTCATTGGGTAGCCATTAGGGTAGATGTCGCAATGGAGAGAACATTTGGTGCATCCATGTTTGGTTCGAGCGACCATGTCGTGATCTCAAATAATATTAGCCAAAAGAACCAACATATCGAAAGACATAATGTTAGTCAACAGAAGGTCTTATTGTCTAGTTATTTAATTGTACAACGTCAATGATTGTTACGAGTCCTAAGTCACTTGTATGTCCAATAGTCTAATGACGTCGTGAAATGTTTCGTGAGTTAGTTAACTTTAAGTTTTAAAGCTTATGTTATCACTTATTGTTCACAACATATCAAACGTTTTGGTTTATTAGTGACATTATTGGATTCGTGACGTTATGATAAGTTTATTAACAAGTTTTGTACACGTAACAATTCAAAATGAAGGTCAAAAATGGCTTAAGCGTAGGATTGACAAAGTTACGCGTAAACAGTCGCGACATACGCCAGAGGCTAAAGCTTATGCGTGGGATCCTTTCTTATGCGAAGAAATGTTACGCGTGAGGAAAAAGGGGACCTTACGCGTGAGAGCTTACGCAGAGGTGTATAAGAACCTTACGCGTAAGGCTTACTCGTAAGAGTAGACCTTATGCGCGAGGTCATCGCTTACGCATATCCTTCACTGTGATACGCCAGAGTCCCACCGTAGAACCTTACGCGTAATAGTTATGCGAGGTTTTATTTTACGATAACATGACTACGCCGTAGGGTAATCCTTATGCGCAGAGAGTCTTATGACCTTGATTCGAGTGTTTAAGCGTAGCAAAGCTCGAAATAAATTTATCAACTTATCAATGTTCACACAAAACAACAATTTATCACGAGATAACAACATCCTAGTCCATGTTAATCGTTACGCACAGAATCACACACGCCGTAGTCTAAACCCTAGTCTTACGCGTATGAAATCTAGCCATGGAATGTTCACCGTATTGATTCTCGGTAGCTCTAGAGGGTTGATAGCTACTTTAGGCCAAGTTATAACATCCAAAACATTGTGAATCAAAAATACCCAAAGTTTATGAACTTTAAACCCTAGTTTCAATTGATGTCCAATTCGTGTTTCAGGTGGTTTTCAACAATGGAAATGATCAATTCAAAGCCTTATGACCATATCCCAACATTCATTTTACCAAAAGACTTCTCATTTAGAAAACCCAATTCATCATATGAACCCTAGTTTTCAAAATTCATCAATTTGAGTTTCGGGTGGATTTTGATGGTAAAATGTTATCCTTGATGCTTAAGAAACGGTTTGAGACCATCCATTTTACCACAAACATACACACAATGATTGTGTGTTCATACGCTATGCGTAGAACACATAATCACGCCAGTAAAATTGTTTTAGCCGTAGGATTTGAATGAAATAAAAACCTTTGCTTAGAAACATGTTTTACACAAGAAACTACTTACAAAATGAAGATCAAAAGCACGATTTCTTGAGTGTTTGTTAGGCGTAGGATCTTTTGATTTTATGAAAACGAATGAGGAGTGAAAGAGTTAGGTGGGGTTTTTATTAAAATAGACTTTACCATTTTGATGCTTTTGGTCCCTCCACCATATCTTTTTCAAACAAGGCCATTTAACATCCATTTTGGTTACCACACAAAGATTATTTGAGAAAGAATCATGACGACACTCCCCCTCGGCTTGATAAAATTAAACGGTTTAAGAGTTTAAGTCCGAGGAGTGTCATTGAGCCAGAAAGTCCACCATCATTTGTATAACGAAACAACCGAGATATGATAACATGCAAGTACACTTATGATTTGAAACGGTTAGTTTAAAATTTTCTCCCTCAACACTTGATCGAAAAATACCGATAGATGCAAGTGTTGACGGAAGAAATGTACTTGCCATGTTAAAGAAAAATAGATGAGGAGAATATTTTTGTTGTTTTATCGTGTTTTATATTTTGTATTTTGTTTTGAAAGATTTTATTTATTTACAAAAGATGTTTTGGTGTTCGACAAAGTTGTTAAGACTGCTTTTAAGAGGTCATCCAGTTCTCTTGAGTCAACACCTCATACCAATTCGGTGGACCAACTCATTAAACCTAGCGGGAGGCAAGGCTTTGGTGAGCGGATCCGCCAATTGGTATTCAAGACCACAAAGTATAATTCAACTGCACTGCTCCACATGGTCCTTGATGAAATGATAAGCGAGATCGATGTGCTTTGATTTCGAAAGTGTCGAACCGAGTTGCACGAGATTGCAATGGCACTCCGATTGTCGCAAAGACATCGATTCATCAAATACATAACCATAGTCTTTGAGTTGTGTTCTCATCCAAATGACTTGAGCACAACACGCGGACATGGCTACATATTCTCGCCTTGATTGATGAATGATGTACAATCCTGTTTCTTAGATTGCCAAGACACCGCTTTATCACCGAGAAATTGTAGTGCTCTCAAGTACTTTTCTCGAGTCTAGGCATCCTGCGTGATCGTCCTCAAAAGCGATTAGTTCAAAACCGAATCCTTCGGATACCGATCCCCAAATTAATGGTTCCTTGATGTATCGGAGGATTCTTTTAGCCTCGAGAGTGGGTTTCAGTTGGTCGCGATCGATAACGGGAGCATAGATAAACGGCAAAGACAATGTCGTCTCGCTAGTGTTAGATACATGAGAGACCTAATAATACTTGGTGATTTGGTAGGGTCAACCAATTTCCCATGTAAATCAAAGATCTAATTTCTTGGTATGAGCCATTGGTGTGGCATAAGTATCACAGTATTCATTCCAAATTTGTTTAACAATTCAAGGGCATATTTGACCGACTCAAGAAAATACCATCGGGTGATTGATGAACTTGCGGTCCTAGAAAGAACGTAAGTTCACCCATCATGGACATTTCAAAATTTTTCTTCATGAGTTTTGCAAAAGCGATTGAAAACTTTTATGTGTTGACCCAAAATTATGTCATCCACGTAAATTTGAACAATTAAGATGTGTGCCCGTGATATTGTATAAAAGAGTTGGGTCAACCGAGCCTTTGGTGAAATTATTGGCAATGAGGAAAGATGATAGCTTATCGCACCATGCCCGAGGGGCTTGTTTGAGACCATAAAGAGCTTTGTTCGGTTTGTAGACATGGTTCGGGAACTCGTGGTCAACGAATCCATCGGTTGGTCGACATAGACCGTTTTTTAAGTTGTCCATTTAGAAACGCCGTTTGACATCCATCCGATAGACCGTCATGTTCATATGAGCCGCGAACGCGAAATATCCGAACGACCTCAAGACGAGCAACCGAGCAAAAGATTCTTCAAAGTCTATCCTTCTTCCCGACGATAACCCTTAGCAACTAGCGTGACTTGTTTGGATGACATTCCCTTCAAAGATCCAATTTGTTTTTCGGATCCATTTTAGACCAATGACGTAGACCCCGCTGGTCTTTCAACCGCTCCCATACTTCAAGACGTTTGAATTGATTGAGTTCTTCTTGCATGGATTCAATCCATTGTCTTTGTCATTGCATCCTTAATGTTTTAGGTTCAGATTAGCGCGGTGAGTGCATAAATGCGGTGTTCACCATCCGAGTGAAGACGTTGTCTCGTGAACGATTGGTTGATTCGGGTTGCCAATAATGTTAGCAGAGGATGGTCTTTTGTCCATCTATGTAGAGGTTGATGTTGGTATACATTGTGCGATTCGAGGATTCAAATGGTTTGTTGAAGATTCCGCGACATCCGGTGCAGTGATCTCATTGGCAAACGGGTGAAGAACGCATTTGGATCAAAATCTGCGGGTGGGGTACTTCATTCGAATATCATCACCGGTTCATCATTGTTGAAGCGTGTGTTCAAGCTGTTGTGTTGGAGTCAATTGGTGTGGTGCATCTTCAACGAGAGTTGTTGTAGCAGTGTATCGTATAGGAATATTATCGTTGTGCAATGAGAAACAATGGATACACCAGAGAGCATTCATCAATATCGTCACGTAAGCAGGAGCAAATAACCTTTCCATTTGTTGACGAGTTAATGAGGGCTTTCTTGGTGATGATGGGGTTGAGGAAGTTTAAACGGTTGTGACGGGTTCTAAGTCGTTATACTCGGAAGCCATTTCCGTGAGTTCATCGAAATGAGCATGAATCGTTTCCATAACCTCCTTAGTTCGACGATTCCAGATTCGGAAACCTTTAGAATTGTCACAGTATCCAATAAAGACTCCAATATCAACTTTGGCTTTTAGCTTTCCAAAATCATCACGATCATTATTTGGATAGCAAAGGGATCCAAATACATGAAAGTGTTTGAGGTTCGGTTTATAGTTGTGGACAAGCTCAAAAGGTGTTTTGTTGTGGCGTTTGTGATCATGGAACGGTTTTGAGTATAGCATGCGATGATATCGACTTCCGCCCATAAGTAATCTGGAAGTTTAGCATTGATTAACATTGTTCTTGCAGCTTCCACTAACGCTCGGTTTCGTCTTTCAACAACTCCGCTTTGTTCGTGTGTCCGTGCAATAGATGTTTGATGTTGAATTCCACTTTCTCATAAAATTCACGAAGGGTTTTGTTAACAAATTCGGTTCCTTTGTCTGCTCGATGATTCGACGGTGTCATGGAGTGAACTCAGTATCTTTGTGAGAAAGGTGATGATCATTTGTGGAGCTTGGTCTTTGCTACGAAGAAAGTAGACCCAAGTCCATCGTGAGTAGTCATCCACAATTACTAAGATGTAGCGTTTGCCGTTGATCGCTTGCACACGCATCGGGCCACACAAATCCATGTGAAGAAGATGAAGCACATCGAGAGTCGCATGTTCCACCTTTGAAGGAAAATGAGCACGAGTGCTTTTCCCTTGTTCAGTGGTGAGCAAAGGTGATCTTTTGAATACGGAATCGTGGGAGTCCTTCAACTAGTTTGTGTCGAGCAAGGTTGGTGATGGTTTGAAAGTTTAGGTGTGAGAGACGACGGTGCCATAGCCGGATTTTGTAGATGTTGCCTTGGAAAGTAAGCAAATGGGAGAGGAAGCAACCATGTCTTGCATGGAGATAGTGTAGAGACTAGAATTACGCGAGCCGGACATAAGATCGCTTCCTTGTAGATCACGAATGAAACAAGTTTTCTCCCCGAAAGCAACCTCCAAATCTCCATCACAAAATTGACCCATCGAAACAGATTGTGACCGAGGCCTTCCACATAGTAAACCCCGCGATGTCGATGTTCCCATTAACATAATCTCCGTAGCCCATGATGGTCGTGAAGTGATCGTTCCCGAATGACAAAGGCCAATGAACTTTGCAATAAAGTTAGATAACAGTTTAAGGTTGCACTGTCATGTGTGGGAACATCCGCTATCAACAATCCAGAGAATGATCAGACACCAGCATTACACATGCACGACACGGATGGAATAGAAGTAGATGTGGAACCCGAAATGTTAGAGGTTCAAGGTGTATATTAGACATATACACATTGAGAATTTTAGGCATCCACTTAAATCTAGTGTGTTATATATCCATTTCGCCATCTATAACTACTCTTTGCTTTAGTCTTAGTGAAGACACTAGGTGGTACCGTATTCTTAGGAGGTGTAGAGAGCTACCGTGATAGCAATGGTAGCCTTAGAATCTAAAGAAGGTGGTTTACTGCACGTAATTAGAATGATTAGTGGGCCTAGAGGTATTCGATTCTTAGGATTCCGTATTCTAGAGATTATAGCTTTAGCAACACATTTGTCATGACAATCGAATTCATACTCTTTTGACAAATATCACAAGGTGCATCGGATCGAATATCAAAGGTACTTAACGGTTTAGCATTCGTTACATCACTATTTCTATTACATTTGCCGAGACCGCAATATCTATAGTGGAAGTAACATGAGTTTTATTCGATTCCTAGGTGTTCTTCTACTTTAGCATTCCTTATTGATCTTTTCTTAGGTCGCAACTTCCTATTCTTCGATTGAGTGCTCCTAGGTCGTGAAGTGCGGACGCTTGGAAAAGATGCAACTATTCTCGTTCAGAGAGGGAAACACATTAGCAACTTGTGATTTGGCGCTGGAATTCTAGGTTCACGATTACTAAGTGTGTTGGTGCTAATCTCTTAATCACGATGGCGGAAGTTGTTCATACTTTCCTAACATTTCCGTAACTTAGAGATGGTGTGAATCGATTTTGATTTTGAACGAAGATTACCAAAGAAAATTCATGACTTCTCTAGTGTGAGCAAGATAGTGATCAAGTTCGTTTGATGCTTCATCTCGAGTCTTTTGAGTAAATCAAATATGACACCATATTCTGCTTAACTTTTAAAAGTTCTTGTTCATATTTTGAGATTTGACTTTTCAAAGACACGCTTTGATCATCCAGTTGCTCAATTTTAGGATCAAGATTTAGCACTCAATTGAGCGATTTTCTTTGAAAACCGAGTTGATGGTTGTGAATATCTTTTTCACACCAATGAAGACGACGTTTTGCATTGTTAATTTCGTGTGTAATCGTTTATTTTCGGCTTTTAAAGACTCGATCTGAAGCACATTATCGGTGTTCTCAACAGATTACAACAGTTTCAACAATATCGGCAGAGATATGATCGATGCATATGGCAAATAGAGTAGCACAACATTATGGATATCAAGACAGATAACATCTTCCAAGAGTCGATCAACATCTTTTCTCAACAGTTTCTTTTTGCGTTTTGTGTTAGTAATAGATGTTTTGTTTTCGAAAACGTTTTTCATTACCCCAAGTTCCTTATGAAAATCCTTTTCCGAGCAATTGCACAACTTTTCAAGTTTTTAACATTAGGTAAAAGATTTTTCCGAAAGATGTCTCGTTGTTCTCTCGCCAGAGGCGTTTGAAAATGTTCAACTTTGATTTCGGATCGATATTCTATCTCATGTTGTAAAATTTTGAGGTCACCATGAAAATGTCAAAATATCGAAGGATTTTTCGATTTTCGTGTTTTGAGTTTACTTCACTAATGGAAGGTAAAGGACCGTAAGTTTGTGCAAAAGACTGTTTGGGATTAACAATAGAAGACTCGGGTGTTTTGATGATAACCCTGGTGTGTTAGAAGAATCCGTTGGTGACGAAAGTGACAGCGTTTTATAATTAAAAGGTTTGTTGTAAACAACATTTTTTAATTTTGATTGACTCTCGTCTTCGCATCTAATTCCTCTTGACGATGGTATTCAACAACACTCATGACAAGATTATCAATTTTGTATGTGTTGACCGAAACTTGAGGAGTTGGTTTGAATGTTTTAGTGAAAGCTTATGTTTGTAATCGCTAGATTTTTTCCAAATCCTTTTGGATTGGGTTTTAAGGTAAACTTTTCAATAGTCATTACGGATTCACCATGTTTGTAAACAACAGCTTTAAACTCTTTAAGTTTGTTTTGCAAGTCGATGATTTCTTCAAGAAGGTCATCTACCCGATTCGTCGAATGCTTTTGTATCACGGAGAACTGTTTTGACAATTTAACAACTCAAACCTTTACTGTTTGATTTTCCAAGTGAGCGTTAATTTGCTTTTTATGTTCATGTTTCAGCTTGTTCTAATTAGGACAACAAAGCATTCTTCGAGCGCTAGATCACGATCCGTCTCTAAATATTTTTCGTTTTGATGAGATTTTGTAAAGCGGCTTCAAAACCTTTTTCACGCAGTTTTCTTGAGTTTTGAAAAGTTGAGTTGCATTTGTAAACATTCAAAATCCTTGGTTAACAATGCATTTTACTTTTTAAGGATTGATTTAATGCATAACATTCCTCCATTTTGATTTTATGGTCTTGAATTAACCGAGCAAAATCCGGATGAGGTAACAGATTATCTTGTTCAACGCGAGTCTCAACATGATCATTCTTTAGATCCTCGGCAATGCACCACCGAGTCAATTTGATTATCAAGGGACCATAAGGTCGCCTTGATCGTCAAATGTAAACTGTGGTTAACTTGAAAATCATCGAGAAGAAGATGTAGAAGACTCATTTTAAGCAATCGATCCGCGCGGATTCGAGATATCATGGAGATATTAGTTCGAGATATGATGATGGTTTGTTGGATTCGGATATTGGCGGAGATATTAGTTCGATATGATGATGGTTTGTTCGGATTCGATATTGGCGGAGATATTAGTTCGTATATTAGTTCACCATATGCGACTCATGCATATTAGCCATCAACATAATTGTTGCATTAGCCCGCAAGTCCTCCATATCATCATCTCGAGTGCATCCGCCATAAAGCTCATTCTTTGTTTGTGAGGGATCCACCGGCTTCATCCTTAAGAGCCAAAAGTAAGGCCTCTTTGAAATAAGCACCGCCCGAGTCCTTGGCTTGGGCATGCATTAGCCAGTGTCCCTTCTCATTGCGGTAGTAGCATCTATGTAACACCCCAACCCGACAAGGGTAGAAGTGTCACATTCTGGTGTCATATCAGAACATACAAATAAAATCTTACCAGCGAAAGCCTTAAAGAATAAAGTACCAAGTCATATAGATGAATGACTTACAAGGAAAATACAAAATCCAATATGTCTAAAATAAAATGAAATCTCCAAACAATAGCCCAACAAAATAGATCCAATTAATAAGGTAACTAGGTTTAGTCCACTAAGATAATCCAACTCTCAGCCCATCGAATGCCCATCTTCAAACCTAAAACCGCCGCAGAAAAGAAATGCTGGTGAGCTTAAAAGCCCAATGAATGATATAACAAAACGAAGCTAAATAAAATCAAATGCGAAATGAAACAAAGGAAACGGATAACAAAGTCGCAAATGAAACGAGAGTAATGAGTCAATGAGGATCCCGCAGAACACAATTATACAGATATCCAAAACGAACAGATAACAAGGAGAACGAAGCAAAGCAAAGCATCGATGACCTATAAACAAGCACATACAAACCAGACATACAAGAACTGAAACATAAGCAACATATTAGGCGTAGCATCCACACAACATATATTGCATACAAACAATTCAGAAAATCTACAAGAAAGCGGAAGCAATTAATTAATAAGTGAGCATGGCAATACACACTGGTCAAAACCCTTAGTAAAAAACATAACCAAGATTACAACCTCGTAAATACTAACAGAGTCAAAACATGGCAATACGCGTAATAAGTAGGAAATAAGATGTAGCATTATAATTAAATGAATCAAAGACATAGTAGAGCTACTAAACAAACTAACAAGTCGACGTCATAAGTTGAACTGCTTACCCAATCAAACCGTAGCATGATGTAATTGTAAACATGGCAGTCAACAATAAGCTCGATAAGGACACAACGAATAGTCACACCACGAGATTAACCTACAAGTACACAATATAAATAAACAAACTATCGATTACACATTAGCATGGTCAATAAACAAATGCAAAGGTTCACGTAACAATGAGATCACATATCATCGGATGAAAACAGTAACTCGGATAACCGCATATTAATCACATCATAGCGGGATAATCGGTAGACACATAAAACGTAAATAGTATAAACAATCCAATAAACATATAATAACCCGATGACGTGAATGGAACGATAGTCCGAAATGTAAATGAACGAGTGTAATAGATCAAAGCAATGGAACATATATATCTTTGTAGTAAAGTTAGTCATATAAATGGTATTGGGTAAAGGACGGTCAATTGAATATGGTGCGGTGGGGAATCGAGAAGGTACAATATAGGTATATCAAAAGTGTAAGGGTTGTCGAAATATATCCCGAGCCAACAAAACAAACCATATCAATAGTGGCAATAGCGACCAAGTAACCAATAGTAACCATTGTATTCTGAGGGTGACCTCGGAATACCAAACCAATATGAGGGAGACCTCAAGAACTCGATGGAGTAGCTAGCTCCCAAATGTGAGGGGTGTATTGACACACGCACGCACATCACCAAAACAATATATCAATATCAATACAATACAAATCTAGGATGCATCCATCGCTTCCCGCAAAACAAATAGTGGCCATACAATATATCCAAAGCGCGATAATCAATACAAATATGGGGACGGTGTGCAACATCACTACAAGACACCTGAGTCATGCCATTAGTGCATCAATGACACGGACATGGAACCCCATGCCTAGTTAATGGCTCGGTATCAAGCGGCAGTCAAAGTGTACAATATATAGTTCAATCAATATCAAAGGGCCAATATTAGCGCTCACAAATCAAATCAAGAGTCCAATATCAAAGGTTCAATTATCAAAGGTTTCAATAGCAAAGGATCAATATCAAAGGTTCAATAGCAAGCAAAGATTCAATATCAATATGGCAAGAGATCAAAGATGCAAAGAGATCACGAAACCCAAAGAAAGGTCGTAATATCTCGTACTCTCAATCAAGCAAGCAAATAGAATCGTAAGTCACACGAAATCCATGTCTCAAGACCTATATGAATTTGATAACGCTTATTAAGATCAAATTACTTATTTTAGACGGCTTTCCATTGTTAGCAGGTTTCCACTTTTAGTAACTTTCTATTTTTAGTATGTTCCACGAATTAGTAATTTAAGGTTCATATTCACAATTAGTCAAATTAAAGTTAATGTAATAATTTATTGTACTTTAAGTTTTAAAATGTAATTAAGATCAAATTACTTATTTTAGACGGCTTTCCATTGTTAGCAGGTTTCCACTTTTAGTAACTTTCTATTTTTAGTATGTTCCACGAATTAGTAATTTAAGGTTCATATTCACAATTAGTCAAATTAAAGTTAATGTAATAATTTATTGTACTTTAAGTTTTAAAATGTAATTAATCCAAAATTTGGGTTTAAAGTATGATTTATCAAGTTTTAGAGTATAAATAAATAACTACAAGGTTTACTATTATAAATCTCATATTTTAGGGTGTACTTATGCCAATACAAAAAGTTCAAGGTTTGTATGCAACAACGACCAAAGCTTTGGGTATAAAGCGTAACTAAACTTAATTATTCAATATTCTCAATATGATATATACGTATCTACAGATTCTTTTAAAGTTGATGAAAATGCTTCACAATTCATTTTACATATGCATGTTTCGAACCATATTCAAGCTCGTTCGCGGTTCAACCGATTAACATTTACGACCAAGCAAAAATATATTATGATTAACCCCCGGCTTGACTACCCCGACACACAATTAAAATGTAAAACGGCTCACCCATTTGCCCCGCAATCACCCTTAAAGTTACCCCCTCGCAAGACCATGCGAGACATCCCTTTTCACTTAAACTCATTATCGAACATGACTAATCATGCATGCGATAATAACCACCCATGAGACTCATGAAAATTCCATCGAAAAGACACATCCCTGGTTAGCCACACACACTGCATGAAAAAAAAACCTCACACATTCAAGCATACGTTAATATATATATAATATGTTTAAAAATAATTTATACAATTTCATGAATATGTTGACGTGAATGAAACACCACACAAGGCCCATGCATGCAATTCATTATCTTTTGTATGACCTTATTACAGAAACATGACGAAATCGACTCGCACTCTTCATTACTTGCTCCCAGATTCTTGTTAAATTTGATCATCTAAGTTATGTGTTACGACCCTTGAGAGATCGACACCAAACTAGACCCAACGCCCCATTCGCTTTAACCACTCTTTTATTCAGGTTTAACATGTTTCGAAAAGCAGATTTAGAGGCTCGTTTTAGAGATTCAAATGGTTGACAAAAGGGACAGGTAACGTGACATCCACAACAGCCCGTAGAACCGACCCTAACACAATGATGTATTGGCGTAATCATGTATGATTTCATGTGACACGTATTACATTCGTATACTTATAGTAACGAGTACATAACGGCGTGTTTACTGAATATTTATTAGCTACAGTTTTACTTTAGGTTGTAACTATATGAGGTGCGTCGTCTGGAAAAGAGAATGAAACGGGTTTTGGTGGTACCTTGCAACGTGAGAGCGGCAAAAACGTGACCAAAACAAAGCAACTCGAGCCTCCTTGTCTATCAAAACCCACGACGGCCTCCTTGGCTTAGAGAAACCCACGACAAGAAAATAAACCCAAAGACCAGTTTCTCTTTCGAACCAACCTGATCGCCACCTTTCTTGGGACATCTTTCTTGCTCTAAAATTTGAATGGAATGGAGAGATGATGGTGTTGCCGTGTCTTTGATAGAGAATGTGGGGAATAACTTTCAAAGTGGAAGTGAGGAATAAAGTGGAGTTTGATTAACTATTATTGTTAGGAACCTACGAACAAACTGATCTTCAAACACTAGTCGGCGTGCTCCTAGTTTATGGAGAATGATGGATAGCTTTTTGATGTTGGTGTGTTTTTATTTGAATGGGAAGCAAATGGGTGAGTTAGTCAAATTCAGTTATTAAAAGAAACGAGATTAGGGGAATATTTTAATCAATATTGAAGTTGTGTGTCTAGGTGTGATTGAGAGGAAGTTAAGGCATGATGGCCCAAATCTTATGGGAAATCACGAAAATCATGGGGAGCGCTCAATTACTGTAAATGGGTAACAAGATTAGACCAAATCAATGATATTTAATTTACCAAGATTACAAATGTTTTAGTTACATTTAAATGTTTTGTTAACTTGTACATGAAATTAGTCCATATAACTTATAATGTGTTATATTTATTTTGTAGATATAAGTGTAAGTTGGTCATTAATATCTTGCATAAATCATTTGTAAGTTAAGTGTTAAATGTAGTTATCGAGCTCGACGTGTTTTAAGAATTTCACAAATATTAGCTCGAGGGCAAAATGGTCATTTAGCACGTTACGATTTTAGGGTTTTACAACTCTTCCTCTAAAAGAAAATTTTAGTCCTCGAAAATTGAAGTCGCAGAGGTACACGTGAGACGCAAGTTCAAGGCAGATGTAGCAACCATAGTCTCGCACATGATCATAACGACTCAGGTCCAATGCGTATAAATTTATACGTAATGATGTTGACGAAAATCTCACAAATAGGTATGTAATTCCAAACGGACATGAGGGTTGAAAAATAACGGATATAAGCCCTATTCCATTCACGTACCAACCCTGCATTTCCCAAGATGTCGATGATTTCAATAAGTTCAAATTATATGATCTGGTATTATCACGCTGATCAAAGGTCATAATACTTGCATCACATAACAAGTTCTTATTGTCATCATATTCTGTCTCGGGTCATGGCAAACCTCATAACCAATATCACACAAAACATATCACATACAGATATCAAGTAACATACCAAAGCAGACCAAATACACATTCATGCAACATATAACATATCAAACAACTTACCATACCACAAAAGAAAAGAAGGCCACCAACTTGCTCGAAACGGTTCCTCATGACTCATTACTGACGATCCAAAAGAAAAGCTGAGATATTAACAAAATGCCAAACGATAAAACTTCACGATTCAAACCGAGTTCTGAACAAATCAAAGAAAAGTGATGCCGATTAAAATCACATAGCAAGACATCAAACCACCTCAAAACGCATGACAAACGAATCGGAGTAACACAAGTCGCGCCTAAATCATATGAAGTAGATGAACCTTCACACCATCGGTTGAATCTTGTCTCCGTCAAGGCCTTTGGTTGATCCGTCCGAACTTCCTCCAACAAAGATCCCGATGTCTCCGAAGACGGCGATCGGGTGCGGCTTCCGCTTCACGAACCTCCAAATGTGGATCCGCTTGCGAACGCATAGGTCAAGACCATCGTCTTCGACTTTACGAGTAGTCTTCACCTAACGATCGACAAATGGATGTACGAAGACAAAATAATAAAATCAAATGCGAAGAGAAGGAGACCAAAACAGTGAAGACAAAAGACTATCAAAGTCAAATCTGAACGTAAGTCAAAAGGAATCGTAATAGATCACAACAGACGGAAGCCTATTGTCTACCCAAATCCTCACAGGTCAATCCTAAGGTCAACAAGACGAAACCTGGCTCTGATACCATAATTGTAACACCCCAACCCGACAAGGGTAGAAGTGTCACATTCGGTGTCATATCGTAACATACAAATAAAATCTTACCAATAAAGCCTTAAAGAATAAAGTACCAAGTCATATAGATGAATGACTTACAAGGAAAATACAAAATCCAATATGTCTAAAATAAAATGAAATCTCAAACAATAGCCCAACAAAATAGATCCAATTAATAAGGTAACTAGGTTTAGTCCACTAAGATAATCCAACTCTCAACCCATCGAATGCCCATCTTCAAACCTAAAACCCGCCGCAGAAAAGAAATCTTGGTGAGCTTAAAAAGCCCGGTGAATGATATAACAAAACGAAAGCTAAATAAAATCAAATGCGAAATGAAACAAAGGAAACGGATAACAAAGTCGTGAAATGAGAGTAATGAGTCAACGAGGATCCTGCAGAATACAATTATCTGAGATATCCAAAACGAGCAGATAACAAGGAGAACGAAGCAAAGCAAAGCATCGATGACCTATAAACAAGCACATACAAACCGGATATACAAGAATCAAACATAAGCAACATATTAGGCGTAGCATCCACACAACATATATTGCATACAAACAATTCAGAAAATCTACAAGAAAGCGGAAGCAATTAATTAATAAGTGAGCATGGCAATACACACAGGTCAAAACCCTTAGTAAAAAACATAACCAGTATCATAACCTCAGAAATACTAACAGAGTCAAAACATGGCAGTCACACGTAACAAGTAGGAAATACAGTATGAGCATTATAATTAAATGAATCAAAGACATAGCAGAGCTACTAAACAAACTAACAAGTCAGACGTCACAAGTTGAACCGTTTACCCAATCAAACCGTAGCATAGACAGAATTGTAAACATGGCAGGTCAACAATAAGCCGATAAGGACACAACGAATAGTCACAGTCCACGAGATTAACCTACGAAGTACACAATATAAATAAACAAAACTATCGATTACACATTAGCATGGTCAATAAACAAATGCAAAGGTTCACGTAACAATGAGATCACATATCATCAGATGAAAACAGGTAACTCAGATAACCGCATATTAATCACATCATAGCAGGATAATCGGTGAGACACATAAAACGTAAATAGCATAAACAATCCAATAAACATATAATAACCTTGATGACGTGAATGGAACGATAGTGCGAAGTGTGAAATGAGAGTGTAATAGATCAAAGCAATGGAACATATATATCTTGGTAGTAAAGTGAGTCATATAAGGGTATTGGGTAAGGGCGATCAATTGAATATGGTGCGGTGGGGAATCCTAAGGTACAATATAGGTATATCAAAGTGTAAGGGTTGTCGAAATATATCCCGAGCCAACAAAACAAACCATATCAATAAGGCAATAGCGACCAAGTAACCAATAGTAACCATTGTATTCGGAGGTGACATCGAATACCAAACCAATATGAGGAGACCTCGGTGAAAATGGAGTAGCTAGCTCCCAAAATGCGAGGGGTGTATTGCACACGCACCACATCACCAAAACAATATATCAATATCAATACAATACAAATCTAGGATGCATCCATACGCCCCGCAAAACAAATAGTGGCCATACAATATATCCAAAGCGCATAATCAATACAAATATGGGACGGTGTGCAACATCACCAAGACACCTGAGTCATGCCATTGGTGCATCAATGACACGGACATGGAACCCCATGCCTAGTTAATGGCTCGGTATCAACCGATGTGTCAAAGTGTACAATATATATAGTTCAATCAATATCAAAGGGCCAATATTAGCAGTTCACAAATCAAATCAGTAGTCCAATATCAAAGGTTCAATTATCAAAGGTTTCAATAGCAAAGGATCAATATCAAAGGTTCAATAGCAAGCAAAGATTCAATATCAATATGGCAAGAGATCAAAGATGCAAAGAGATCACGAGAAACCTTAAGAGAAAGGTCAGAATATCTGTACCTCAATCGAAGCAAGCAAATAGAATCGTAAGTCACACGAAATCCCGCCGTCCGGCACCTATATGAATTTGATAACGCTTATTAAGATCAAATTACTTATTTTAGACGGCTTTCCATTGTTAGCAGGTTTCCACTTTTAGTAACTTTCTATTTTTAGTATGTTCCACGAATTAGTAATTTAAGGTTCATATTCACAATTAGTCAAATTAAAGTTAATGTAATAATTTATTGTACTTTAAGTTTTAAAATGTAATTAATCCAAAATTTGGGTTTAAAGTATGATTTATCAAGTTTTAGAGTATAAATAAATAACTACAAGGTTTACTATTATAAATCTCATATTTTAGGGTGTACTTATGCCAATACAAAAAGTTCAAGGTTTGCATGCAACAACGACCAAAGCTTTGGGTATAAAGCGTAACTAAACTTAATTATTCAATATTCTCAATATGATATATACGTATCTACAGATTCTTTTAAAGTTGATGAAAATGCTTCACAATTCATTTTACATATGCATGTTTCGAACCATATTCAAGCTCGTTCGCGGTTCAACCGATTAACATTTACGACCAAGCAAAAATATATTATGATTAACCCCCGGCTTGACTACCCCGACACACAATTAAAATGTAAACGGCTCACCCATTTGCCCGCAATCACCCTTAAAGTTACCCCCTCGCAAGACCATGCGAGACATCCCTTTTCACTTAAACTCATTATCGAACATGACTAATCATGCATGCGATAATAACCACCCATGAGACTCATGAAAATTCCATCGAAAAGACACATCCCTGGTTAGCCACACACACTCGCATGAAAAAAAAAAACTCTCACACATTCAAGCATACGTTAATATATATATAATATGTTTAAAAATAATTTATACAATTTCATGAATATGTTGACGTGAATGAAACACCACACAAGGCCCATGCATGCAATTCATTATCTTTTTGTATGACCTTATTACAGAAACATGACGAAATCGACTCGCACTCTTCATTACTTGCTCCCAGATTCTTGTTAAATTTGATCATCTAAGTTATGTGTTACGCACCCTTGAGAGATCGACACCAAACTAGACCCAACGCCCCATTCGCTTTAACCACTCTTTTATTCAGGTTTAACATGTTTCGAAAAGCAGATTTAGAGGCTCGTTTTAGAGATTCAAATGGTTGACAAAAGGGACAGGTAACGTGACATCCACAACAGCCCGTAGAACCGACCCTAAAACAATGATGTATTGGCGTAATCATGTATGATTTCATGTGACACGTATTACATTCGTATACTTATAGTAACGAGTACATAACGGCGTGTTTACTGAATATTTATTAGCTACAGTTTTACTTTAGGTTGTAACTATATGAGGTGCGTCGTCTGGACAAGAGAATGAAACGGGTTTTGGTGGTACCTTGCAACGTGAGAGCGGCAAAAACGTGACCAAAACAAAGCAACTCGAGCCTCCTTGTCTATCAAAACCCACGACGGCCTCCTTGGCTTATAGAAACCCACGACAAGAAAATAAACCCAAAGACCAGTTTCTCTTTCGAACCAACCTGATCGCCACCTTTCTTGGGACATCTTTCTTGCTCTAAAATTTGAATGGAATGGGAGAGATGATGGTGTTGCCGTGTCTTTGATAGAGAATGTGGGGAATAACTTTTCAAAGTGGAAGTGAGGAATAAAGTGGAGTTTGATTAACTATTATTGTTAGGAACCTACGAACAAACTGATCTTCAAACACTAGTCGGCGTGCTCCTAGTTTATGGAGAATGATGGATAGCTTTTTGATGTTGGTGTGTTTTTATTTGAATGGGAAGCAAATGGGTGAGTTAGTCAAATTCAGTTATTAAAAGAAACGAGATTAGGGGAATATTTTAATCAATATTGAAGTTGTGTGTCTAGGTGTGATTGAGAGGAAGTTAAGGCATGATGGCCCAAATCTTATGGGAAATCACGAAAATCATGGGGAGCGCTCAATTCTGCCGTAAATGGGTAACAAGATTAGACCAAATCAATGATATTTAATTTACCAAGATTACAAATGTTTTAGTTACATTTAAATGTTTTTGTTAACTTGTACATGAAATTAGTCCATATAACTTATAATGTGTTATATTTATTTTGTAGATATAAGTGTAAGTTGGTCATTAATATCTTGCATAAATCATTTGTAAGTTAAGTGTTAAATGTAGTTATCGAGCTCGACGTGTTTTAAGAATTTCACAAATATTAGCTTGAGGGGCAAAATGGTCATTTAGCACGTTTACGATTTTTAGGGTTTTACAATCTAAGACCATTTAACCGATTCTGAGCATTTCCCTGTTCCACCACTTGAGCTCTGTTGTTATTCCTACCCACAAGATTAAACCTTGACCACCGCCCATCCGACGCACCATAATCACGATTCTCGAACTTCAACACGCCCATTGTTCACGTCACCGAGTCCGTGTGTTAGATGAGGAACGAATACGATTGTTGGATTTGTTGGTGTAACGCCAAAAGCATTAGCAATCATCACAAATCCTTGTTGCAATGCTTGAATGGATCGATTTCAAGAGTTTAATCGACATATGCTTGAGCATTGTCATTGTATGGGACCAATTGATTTTGTCGAGGTTGAGGTTGTTCTTGTGAAGGTGTGTTGGAAGCGATTGGTTGAGTTCTTTGGTCGAGAGGATAATTCGCTGAGCATACAAGGCAAGTTGTTGATTGTCCGGTTGTGATCGCTAGCAATTTGAGCACGGAGAATCCTTTCCCGATCAACTTCCTTTTCATGAGGCTTCAAGTAATCGTACAACAATCCATAAGTAGAATGATGCATGTTCTTCGGCCGACGGAGAAAATGACATACTTCTCCCATTCGGACCAAGACTACTCAGAACTTAGTATTCACCGCAATTCTTGGCATGATGATGTTGTGTTTATCCAAATCATTGATGATGTCTCGAAAATCGGTGATGATATGACTCAAGTGTCTCTCGTGTTCAATCATGAAGTGTTCATAAGCCAAGTAAATTTTGGATTCCAAATCCTCCCGATTGAGTACAGATCCTTCCATAAGAAGATTTAATATGATCCCACATTTTTGTGCGATCTTTGAGCATCAACACTACGAAGAATTGGGTTTGGTAATCCCAAGAGGATGTATTCCATTGCAAGTTCATCGACCATAGTGTAGAAGTTCAGAGGATTTAAGTCCGCAATGCATAGCAATGTTGGTTTGTTCATCTCGTGGAACAGCAGATTGGATCTCCGGCACAATGACGGTAGGCATCTCAAATGGACCTTCCAAGATAACCTTCTTTAAGAACTTTCCATGTGGCTTCTTCGCATCACAGAACCTAAAGAACCTTATCACCCATTGATCGTAGTTTCTGGATGAGCATTGGAGGTCTATCAAGTGATCCAGCTTCATGAATTGATTGTTGGTCGCTTAGAGCTTCACACATCTTTGCAAACCAAGTGGGTTCCTTCATAGTGCTTCGTGATGGATGTTGATTGAAATCGTTTGTGTAGGGTAGAGTTTGAAGACTTGGTGGTGGTTGAACCATTTGTGGTTGTGGAATTGCACCAAGTCGTGGAGTATGTTGTTGATTAAATTGTTGTTGATAAATTGCTTGTTGTTGATTCCATTGTTGATGTTGCGGAGTTAATTGTTGTTGTTGTTGATGATTATAATTGTGAGGAAGTAGTTAGAGTATGGTGGTTGAGACATGATGATAAACTTGTGTAGTAAGAATGGATCTTTGTAGTCGAATGAACCTTTGTTGATGAAGTATCCTTAGGCGTAGAAATGACAAGAACCAAGTAGCACTTATGCGTAAAAACACCAAAAGTTACGCGTAACAAGAATAGTTACGCAGAGGATTTAGCTTACGGCGTAAGTAGGAAAAAGGACTAAAGTTACGCGAAATGTAAGTTAGGCGAGAAAGTTAAGCGAGGATTACCTTATGCGTAGGACTAAGTCTACGCGCAAGATGAATCTTAAGCGTAATATTTTCTACGCGTAAGCTTTATGCTTAGCCGCAAGATTGTGGTTTTATCCTGTGATCTTTTACACTTCACAAAGTGCAAAATATATCCGAGTCGACATATTTTCGGACTTATCCAAGTAAGAAAACACGGAATAAACCGTAAAATCAAGATCAAACCAAGGAAAGTCTTACGCAGAATTTAGGGTTTTGTTACGCTGTAAGATTACTCGTAACTTTGATTCTATCCAAATTTGTTTCTAAACCGTTTTGTGTGTTGAAATAGCTTCAATAACACCAAAATAACACAAAAGTGTGAAACTTGATGATCCAAAGTACTTAAAACAGCTTACGCTGTAGGATAACACTTGCGTGACAAAAAACAAGCTTAAAAACAAGGAAAAACACGAAAGTTCCAAACTTTTGCCAAAACCAATAGTTTAACACCTAATAACGTTGAAAGTACAAGAATCTTGGATTCAAAAGTGTAAAAATCAGTTTTAAGCTTAACCAAAGATTGTGTTATCTTTACGCGTAATACCCAAAACCAAAACTTCAAAACAAAGTGTACACCCAACTATTTGGCGATTGATACCACCGTTAGGTCACTAGTTTTACAACACAAGCTTATAGAGAAAGAGATGAAGGCGGATGAACAAGCTAAACACACACACACGTAATAGTAATACGGTTAAGGGAAAGAGTGAGTGAAAGAGAATAACTTGAACAACCAACCTTCAAATGAAGGTTATTACAATGTATTTATAGGCAAGGAGCTAGGGCAACACCCTCTCCTTCCCTATTCCTTATTGGGCTTGGATCAAGCTTATGGGCCTTCTACATAAGCTTGACCTTAAAACAAACATAAAGGCCATAACAAAGCTACCTATTACATATGAAATATAAATACTTGAAATCTTGTTTAGGAGTGATTCCAACAAAGTATATATAATTATAAATATGCATTTGTGGATTAAAACCGTAGTTATTTTTAAAAGTTTTGGCTAGCGAATGCAAAGACAAATCATAATGATGTTTTAAGCTTGACGGGGCTTTCGCTTTAGTAGACGTGAATAATGAGATTATTCGTCAATGAGACAGCGGAGCAAACTGCGTGCGATGATCGCATAATAGTCAATAAGGTATGCAGTTTATTAACTATTGAATTTTCAAAGTTTATGCTGATTTAATTGGTATTATGATAACAACAGCTGGGGTATGATTTATTAAAGTTGACCAAACAACATAGGATGCAACTTGTTGTTTAAGCATTATTCATTTTAAAACTTAGATAATAACATACCAAACTTCAAGAAAGAAATCTAGGAAAAAACTTGCTAAAAAACTACTTGAACACTTGGTTTTAGGTATCAATAAGCTTTCCACTATTATTGCTCTTCATAGTCATTTATAAGAGAACTCTATATGTTCATAACTTGCATGATTGTTAGGATATATAACTCGCAACGGTTCCACATCTCGCTACTATTGGTGGTGCTAACGATAATTCCAAATTGATGTGTTTTTTTTTCTCAGAGGTAGCTTTGAAAACCGTCGTCTCAATTTTTTGTGTTATTTGTAATTGCTAATTATGGATTTTTCTTTATCCGTCTTTTTTCTTCCTGCAATTTTGTAATTATCTCTTGCATATTTTCATTAGTATTTGAATCACCATCCTTCCCTTATAATGAAAACAAATTTGGAAATCACAATATAGAAAACATATGAATGTGTACTATAAAAAGCATAGTTAAATGTTAATGTTTGTGACTTAAAATATGTATATATTAGCAAATAGGGAAAACCATTACTATAATATTGAAATCATTCTTTTATTTGGAAATATTGAAACTTGCAGATCAACGTTTTTCTCTTAAAATAGGTTTGTCGTATGAAATTCAGAATCAAAAGTTATGGTCAATTCATTGCTAACCTGAAAATAGTTAATCAACTTTTCTAAACTGAGGAGTTTTCGATATGGCCAACATTTAGTTCCAACCGATCGACAATGCACTTTAAAAAGAGACGAACCAACATTAAAGTATTTTGCAGCTCGGTGTAAGGGCATATGAAAGTAGTGCAAGATGACCTCCCTGCTGAATGACATAGGTTTAGACTGCCGATAGCTGATTTTTGTATGATAATAAAGAAGTTGATATGTGTATGTTACTGAGAAAAGTTAGTTTTTAAATGCCTCATCAAGCTTTTGAACTTACTTGAAGTTAATAAAGGATATGTAACTCCTAATCAACCATAAAATCAACTTATTATATATTTATGTGAACATTTGTGCATATTATTAATATTGTCTGCAATAATAGCACTTGATGAGTATGCAGTTAGGTTTTGAGGTTATTTCATAAGTCAGAAAACAATGCTCTATGAATAATTATTGGTGGTCAAAATTTATTATGTGTCTTTTAACATGGGAATACAGATAATGGACACCTGTTAAGAATTGGAGCAATATTATAAAGCTTAGGAGTGTTTGTGGCAAATAATCAAGTAGTAATAAATAAATGTGCTTAACTATGTATAGGTGTTGGCGTTCAAATTTTATTACGTGTATCTGAATATGGAAACACAAATAATGTATATCTAAAATAAAATGTACCACTTTATTATATTTAATATTTGAACATTACATAAATATGCTAAGATAGGTTACTGAAAGCTTATTTGAAAACAATGTTACGTGTGCGGCTTAAGTCTAGGGTCTTTGTCTTCAATCATTAGTATCTTAAGGCCAGAGTGGTAACTCTAGATAGCGCCACATAAAGTTGTCCATGTGTGAACACAAGAGTAGCCAACCTTATCATGTGGTATTCAACCGAACTTTCACATGAATCACACCAAAACGCCCACCCTTCCTAGTAGCTCCTTTCTTGCAACACACCTCCACATGACGGAAAATTCCATCCCTTTCTAGTACGCATCATCAATCTTGGCCTTACATAGGAAAGTCGCGGACTACGTAAATAAAATATATCAATATCATGCGGTTTAAGGAGGCTACATAGGCGACGGGGGAAGAAACAACCATCATTTTTCCGATTGGGCCCACATGAGCGATTCTCTATTGTCCCATCTTTTGGTTCGTAGATGTGTGCACCCAAATATGTTGTTGAAGACATAACACTTCTAACAAACATGTAAATGATCTTGGTAAGTTGATAACAGTTTGAATCTTATCAATTATAAATTTTATATTCAAACAATTTCCTACCCGGCATCTTTTTTCAATGCGTTGATTGCAGGGATGTCAACATAATCTAGTATTTGTGTGGCTGAACTACTCGATAAATAGAGCTTATCTGAGAGGTAAAATTAAAAACCAAATTAGCATGATAAAGGTGTCTACTATGGAAAAGATAAATAGCCCAAGCCGACTCACTGTTATAATGCTTTGCAGATGTGGACGTCACCACAACAGCGCACATGCCTGTATATTTTGCTTTCTTTTCAATCAACATATCAGCGAGCCCTCCCCATAGAGTCACCCGTATTGATTGGCCTTTGATGGCACGGGGAAAAAATAAACAAACGGTTAGTTCCTTAACACATATTGGCCAAAGAAAAGTTATAAATTTGTCAAGATCAAATGCAAATAACATCAATACGAACTTTGATTCGCTGTGAAATCAATGTTTTTGAGCTCGCTTTCGTATGATTCATCCTTCCAACATTCGTCGACAACCTGCAACATCTAAGAGGTAACAATTTTTATGGCAACAATATTTAAGGCCAATTTAATTGAATAAACATACAAATTAGTAAATTACCAATGAGATATTTGTTCTCCGTAGGCTTGATTTGATCTAAATCCACCAAATTTGAAAAGGATGCCCGACAAACCCTTCGATACAACCAAGCATTTTCTTATTGACGTTGATCCATCAAACTCTATCATAAAGGTATCATCCTTCCTAACTCTAAAGTCTTCCTTGTTATGCATGACAACAAAATTTTAATGATGTATACACCCCTCTTGTAATCTCAAGAAATTGTGAGCCACGGTTGCCTTGGCGGTACAATGGATAACATTACCTCCGCAACAAAACCATGTTAAAAGTTGTTGTTAAACAATACGTACATTTTTTATCCTTTATTATCTATTCTTATAACTTAGGTATTGGGAGGTATATATGCATATACCTTTGCATCGAAAGAAGAAATCGGTGCTCAGTATCGGCTGCTAAGATTTACATCCCACATTCTACACAACAACACCACAATGGTACCCGCTTGCATCAAGATTCAATTCTTTCAGAACAATTCACCATTTGAGCATCCAACTTGTGTAGCCATGATAATACACGTAATGGACCTTGTTGGTTTTATTCCTATTGGTCTTCATGCCTCATTTATGGAGTTCCATTTAAGAGAGATGTAATTGATAAGTTGATTCAGATTCTTTAAGGCATAATCTGCAGCCTTTTGTGTTCCAATGCATATGTTGTACCAAATCATGTATTCATGTAACCACCAATAAGCTTGTTGAGCTTCGCATTCATGGCATTATTGATTTGTATCCTTTGAACTTAAGATTTTGGGAACTTTTCGCCTCTCTAACAAATTTAGACGCCTTCATTGAAGTTTACATATTTCAATACTCAACATTCAAACATATAGCTTTACATGGTTTGTACCGTACAGATTATTGTGCACAAACCCTCTTGCACATTAAATTAAGGGGTTCAACTTTATAGTAGTATAGATATGAGATCATTCTATAAGAGATACATATGGGCTAGTGATGCGCGCAAAACCGTCAAGTTCCCTCACGCAAGCGTAAGAAAACTTAAAACAGCCTAAGCACGAAATCAATGAAGATCCGAGGAGTATAGAGTCTCCCTGTCGTTATGTCCCAAATAGTCATGCAATGGATCACCCTAACGATAGTGATCGCGAGATTTGAACGGAAAAGGATTTGTGAATAGATTATAACTACGTAAAAGCCAACAAATAAAAACGGCTAAAATGCAAATGAGAGGAAATTAAAAGATAAAACTTATTAAATAAACGCTATCACTATTTTTAAAGTGATGAACGCTTAAAACCTAAAACGACGTTTAAATAAAAATTACGTAAACGCATAAAATAAAAAGTGAAATCTAAGAAATAAAAGTCCTAAAATATGAAAATACATTTTACAAACCTAATGATAAAAGAAAATTTATAGAAAAGAAAATTATTTTTATAACTAATTATCTAATTATTATTAATTAAAAACTATTTTTAACTATTTAATAATTAACCAAAATACAAGAAATTAGGAAACAAAGCTAGAAAAATAAAATTATGAAATGGAAAAGTCTAAAATATCAAACTAGAATTTTCAAAACTATTTTTGTATTTTTCTGATTATTTTTCTATTTTCTATGAATTTTAAACTATTAAAAACTAATTAAAATATTGAAAAATACAAATTTAACTAAGAAAAATATGGAAAAATATGTTTTTGGCTTTTTATATTTATCTTAACTTAATAAAAATGAAAAATTATTTTTTTTGATACTTTTCTGAATTTTTTGTATTAAATACTATTTAAAAAGTACTTAAAAACTAGTTTAAATTAAGAAAATTAGCAACACACCTTAGAAAAATCTGAAAATTTCAGGAAAAGTCTAAAGTAATATGGAGAATCTATGAAAAATGGAAAAACATGGGCTTGTGTGCAAAGAACTGAAACTGCAGTGAAATAGCTTATAAACAAGACTCCACAATAAGCTAGAAGTCACAACAAGCCACCTACTTTCTATGTAAGCTAAAATATACTAAAACTACTTAAATGCAACTAATCTCCACCGCTTTGAACCTCTATATTGCAACTGCTATAATCTAGATGATTTGACTAATGTACTTAATTAGCTTTCTAGCCTCTACTTTGAGCTTAAGCACAAACCACAAAATAAGTGAAACTAGAAAGTAAAAGTTTGAACCTAAACTTAACCTGGCTGGGACCTTGTAAACCAAAATTGAGACTAAGGAAAGCTCTTATACTCTTGGCGCGAGGTCCGAAAGTTTCACTTTTAACCTGCAAGAATTTTAATTGCTCGCAGTGGCACTACTCACCTATCTTCCAATTTTAAAAATAAGCCACCGAACAATACCGAAACCTAAACCAGATGTTGCGTCTCAAGATCACCTAGCAAGCTACAACTAAACCAATTTTAGACTTCAACTCACTCAAATGAATCCAATGCAAGGTCCGTAAGTTCGAGAAAAAACCGCTTACATGGGCTTTGACTTTTATCACGTAATGAAAGGTTGACTTATGTGAGGTTTGAATCAATCCTATTGGTGATAAGTGATGTCTTAAGGTTAAGAGATACCTAATTGAACTAACCCTTGTTATTCCGAGCAAAACACTACAAATTCCACCATCGAGCTAACTTATCTAATCACAAAAGAGATTTATACCAATATTGACTTTGAATGTTCTGAGATGCAAAAAAATGAACCTAAAGACTCTAATTCACCTACTGGAGCCACTGCAATGCAAAGCATCCACTACACTAACCTCTAATTCAGGTTAACCATTTGATCCAAACACTACTTCTAAACGCGAACATGCCACTTATTATTCTAAATCAAGGTTCTGACCCACTGCAATGATAAATCTAGGTTGATTATGAGAAATGACTACTAAATGCAATAAATTGCACACCTAAATTACACTAAAACAGAAATGAACTAGTTTGGGTAACTAAGACGAAAATGCAGCAGTTATGAAAACACAAACAAAGAAAATACTAAATGTTATCTTAGCAATCTAAACTATTGAATCTGTGTAGAATAAGAAAGCTCTAACTCATATTGAATCAGACATCGATATCAAGCAACAAATGATTTAAAAGGAACTATATCTTACACCACCCAAATACGATGGTGGCTTGCCCAACACCCAAAGAATCAAGCAATGATATGCATCTATTCAATACCCAAAGTTAACTACATTCCACCCCATTTCGAACTCTATCGACTTTCATGCCCATTTCACCCAAATTTCGCACTTTTGACTTTTGTTGACCTGTGGATCGATTTTAGTGTACAATGAATAAGAACAGGTTATGAGTTCACTAAAAGCTAAAATGAGCTTTAGTGCACATCAATGAAGCAGAGCTTAAGCTATTAGAGCTCTAACAAATATTAGTAAATAAAGTGAATTTCATTAAACTTTAAACTGAGATTACAAGGAGATCAAAAGAAAACTTAAATGCTTGAAATGTAAAAACCAGAAATGAGATAAACAATAAACTACTGAATTTTAAAAAAATACAATGTGCTCAAAACTAAAAAAAATTAACTACTAAAACTAAAACTAACTACTCATCATATGGCTTCTTTCTTCTCTTTTTATAGCTCAGTGAGCTTTCTCTCATCTCTAAGAAAATCCCACCATTAATATTGACCTTTGGATTAATGAAATGATCTTGGCCGCTTAAGGCTTTTTGGCGCCAAAATTGGATTTAACAATTGTAGCTTGAGATTGAGTGGAGTGGTGAAGCAATGAGTGTATCTTGGATTGTAGTTGAGGGTGGAGTGATAAGGTGGAAAAAGTGAATGGAGGAGGGGGTTCATAGGTTTGGCGTGGTTTTTGTGATGATGGAGGGTGCTACCCGTGAGTGGGAGGAAATGAAGTCAAATGGGTGGTTTGATCTGGGATATTAAAAAGGGGGGTCCAAAGGTATAAATGGCAGGGTCCAATTTGGGTAGGCAGGGGGTCATTTGGGATTTGACAAGGTCATAATAGGTTTAGGGGCTATTAATTATCAAGGACCAATTGTGCAATTTCTGAAACTGTAAGGACCTAGGCTGCCAATCTTGCAAAGTTGATCCAAGGGCTGAATTTGACAAGTATCAATAGTACAAGGACCAAAGTTGCCATTTTCAGATTTTCCAGGGACTAATTCTGCCAATTTTCAAAGTCAAGGACCATTCTTGTAATTTTTCAAATTTTGATATTTTTCACCAAAGGACTAAATTTGACAACTTTTGATTTTAAAAGGACCTTTGGTGACTTTTCTTTGAAATTATGTACTGTGGACTGCTTTTTGACAAATTTTGAAACTTGGGGACTAAAACGCAATTTTGCAAATTTGATATGTTTTCATCCGATTTTGATATTTTTGCATTTAAAACACATAAAACACTGATTTGTGATATTTTGATCATTTTGATGTGTTTCGAGTGTTTTCGATGATTTTGCGCTTTATATTGTACAAAAATGATGAGTATTTAGACACTCATCAATCCCCACACTAAGATATTGCTAGTCCCTAGCAATGATTTGAGAAAACATAATGGATTTTAATCTCTTTACCAAAAGCCATTACTCGAGTAGCCAAATGTTTCAGTTCAAGTAAGAACCATGGTACACTGATAACCATGTGATTTTGAGCAAACCACCGACTTTCAACGGATTTGATTTTGTCTTTACCGTGCCGCACCTTTCGGACTAGCCAACTCTTAGATAAATTATCAATATTATCTTTGGTGAGTCGATTACCAATTATGGATTTTCCATCGCCTTTACCACAAGCCATAAACTTGCATGCTAGCCAACTCTTCACTTTTAAGGATATGGTGAAATAATACCATACAATTTTGGGCAAATTGCAAGTCGTCAACGGATTTGAGATATCTTTACCAAGAGCCGCTTGCTCTCGGATTAGCCAATCCTTTTGTCTTACTGACATGGCGGATCGATAACCTAATGAGAAAGTGTAAAACACTTACTCCAAAAAAATTTTGGCCAAAAACGGGGAATTAAGTTAATTATATGATAAAATTCGTGAGAATTTCCACACTTAGAAATGAATATTGCCCTCAATATTCAAAGTACCTGCGGTTATGCTAAAACAAAGAACGAAAAGGGAAATATTACGCCATTATTAGAAAGATTTTTTTTTTTTTTTTTTTTTTTTGAAACATGCGGGCAACCCCCACACTAGGATGGTAGAAAGAGGTGAGAAGATGTAAATACGGGTGAAACCCATATTGCATGCTATCGTTTTTGATTTCGAGTCGCTAGCTTGACTCGACCTCAATTCATTGGTTCATGGGAAGCAAAGTGGAAGAAACAATCTCCTTGGACTTTCATTCAAGATGTTTGGACAAACATTTGAAGCACGTGAAAGTTCCACACCGATGAGATATATGAGAGAAAGACCCTCACAAATGATAAATGAAAATGCCGGGTCAAAGATAGTGTCCTCACTCCCGAAGGAGTGAAGAAGAGAGAAGTCACATCATAAGTGAGGAATGGAAGGAAGATGTTTATGACAATTAGGATCCATTCGTCATCCTCAAGTGTAGACATATCGGGAGGAAGGGTGAAGGTAGTATCATTAATAAGCAAACTCTTATGATAGAGTACACCTTCCTCCGAGCCAATATCATCCTCAAGATCAAAATAGAAATGATCATATTCGGAGGAGATATGTCATGAGAGAGTTCACCGGAGAACTCTTCATGAAGAGAATCATTGGAGAAAGCCTCAAGTTCGTGAGATGTTTGGGCTTGTCCAATGTAGAGTCACTATCCACAACGGGATAGGAGATGAAGTCGACTTAGCACGTAATGATTCGATCTTAGAAACGAGGAGATTTATATTGAACAATTGTTCACGAAGTATCTCGTCCTCAATTTCCGGATCATCGAATTTCTCACTTCTTCTAAGCTAACTAGCTCGAAGGTAGCTCCTCGACATAATCGATGTCTCCATAGGATAAAGAATCGCCAAACGAGATACAATCGTTGTCGAATCGGAGAACATCTCGACATGATCATATGGAATGTCAAGAGGAGGAGAAGAATCACCATTAAGAGGCTCATCACACATACTACGGAGATAACCTCGAACTCACTGGGATTGGAACAAGGCTCTCAACACTAGACGATTCCATTTCGGAATAGTGCTAAGAGGCTCGCCCCCATTATAAGAGAGTCAATGGGAGCTACGGTGTGATTTCATTGACAAGCTCTCATAATATTCCTTCATTTGAATGGAATCCTCATCATCATCGAAATGAAAGTCTTGCGATATTGGGCTGGTGTAGCATTATAAACCTCGTCATCGGTAGCTTGACAATCGTAAAAGGATGGGGACCACCACAAATATCACATCTTTCAGAACGGAATCAACGGCTCGATTTTTGCTTCATGCATCGAATATCATCGGAAGCTCACCCATCTCAATCGGTTTGTTTCTTGATGTCGGAACTTTCGATTTGTTATCGATGATAATCAATATATCCCTGGGTACGACATAAGATATTGCCACCCATGGTCAGATTGAGTGAATCTTGATCGGGTTGCATTAAAGCATTGTAGAATATATCGATCCGAGTAATTCCGAGAAACCATGATGCGGGCATTTCCATAGGAGATCTTTGAATCTTTCCCATGCCTCACCAAACTTTCATCACAACTGTTGGAAATTCGTAATTTCGTTCTTAAGATTTATCGTTTTAGAATAAGGAAAGAAACGATTTACAAATTTTGAAACGAGATCCTCCCAAGTAGTGATCGATCGAGGGGGTTCTTTATCGAGCCAATTCCGAGCTACCCCCTCGAGAGAAAATGAGAATAACATCAACTTAATTGTGTCACGAGGAACATCCTTATATTTGACAGTCGAAATTAACTTATCAAACCATCGGATGTGAGCATAGGGATCGTTCCTCTCGAAACCATAGAATGGATTTGACATAATTAGTTGAATTAAACCGTTTGTATCTCGAAATTTTCGGAAGGAATCTCCGGTACAACGATAGCATCTTCGTGACCCTCGGCGGGTACTTGGAGCATTTCCAATATCGTACGCGTGTCCGCCATTAGAATTAAACATATAGAGGGATAAGAGAAAAGAATTAAACGGTTTTGAGGTTAAAGAAGAGTAGAATCAAACGGTACGAGGGGGTAAGAGAAATAGAATCATACGGATAAGAGGAATGAGAAGAGTATTTTTGTATTTTTGGATAAGAAAATATAAACATATACAGATGGATGGTATGAACAAAGAGTGAATATCCAAATCACTAACTGCTAGACGAAGATAATCAAAGACAACCCAAGCATGGCGCCAAAATTTGATGCGCAAAACCGTCAAGTTCCCTCACGCAAGCGTAAGAAAACTTAAAACAGCCTAAGCACGAAATCAATGAAGATCCGAGGAGTATAGAGTCTCCCGGTCGTTATGTCCCAAATGAAGTCTGCAATGGATCACCTAACGTATAGTGATCGCGAGATTTGAACGGGAAAAGGATTTGTGAATAGATTATAACTACAGAAAAGCCAACAAATAAAAACGGCTAAAATGCAAATGAGAGGAAATTAAAAAGATAAAACCTATTAAATAAACGCTATCACTATTTTTAAAGTGATGAACGTTTAAAACCTAAAACGTACGTTTAAATAAAAATTACGTAAACGTACAAAATAAAAAGTGAAATCTAAGAAATAAAAGTCCTAAAAATATGAAAAATACATTTTTACAAACCTAATGATAAAAGAAAATTTATAGAAAAAGAAAATTATTTTTATAACTAATTATCTAATTATTATTAATTAAAAACTATTTTTAACTATTTAATAATTAACCAAAATACAAGAAATTAGGAAACAAAGCTAGAAAAATAAAATTATGAAATGGAAAAGTCTAAAATATCAAACTAGAATTTTCAAAACTATTTTGTATTTTTCTGATTATTTTCTATTTTCTATGAATTTTAAACTATTAAAACTAATTAAAATATTGAAAAATACAAATTTAACTAAGAAAATATGGAAAAATATGTTTTTGGCTTTTATATTTATCTTAACTTAATAAAATGAAAAATTATTTTTTGATACTTTTCAATTTTTGTATTAAATACTATTTAAAAAGTACTTAAAAACTAGTTTAAATTAAGAAAATTAGCAACACACCTTAGAAAAATCAAAATTTCAGGAAAAGTCTAAAGTAATATGGAGAATCTATGAAAATGGAAAACATGGGCTTGTGTGCAAAGAACGAAACTCAAGTGAAATAGCTTATAAATAAGACTCCACAATAAGCTAGAAGTCACAACAAGCCACCTACTTTCTACGTAAGCTAAAATATACTAAAACTACTTAAATGCAACTAATCTCCACTGCTTTGAACCTCTATATTGCAACTGCTATAATCTAGATGATTTGACTAATGTACTTAATTAGCTTCAGCCTCTACTTGAGCTTAAGCACAAACCACAAAATAAGTCGAAACTAGAAAGTAAAAGTTTGAACCTAAACTTAACTCGGCGGGACCTTGTAAACCAAAATTGAGACTAAGGAAAGCTCTTATACTCTTGGCGCGAGGTCCGAAAGTTTCACTCGTAACTCTGCAATTTTAATTGCTCGCACAGGCACTACTCACCTATCTTCCGACTTAAAAATAAGCCACCGAACAATACCGTAAACCTAAACCAGATGTTGCGCCTCAAGATCACCTAGCAAGCTACAACTAAACCAATTTTAGACTTCAACTCACTCAAATGAATCCAATGCAAGGTCCGCAAGTTCGAGAAAAAAACCGCTTATATGGGCTTTGACTTTTTATCACGTAATGAAAGGTTGACTTATGTGAGGTTTGAATCAATCCTATTGGTGATAAGTGATGTCTTAAGGTTAAGAGATACCTAATTGAACTAACCCTTGTTATTCCGAGCAAAACACTACAAATTCCACCATCGAGCTAACTTATCTAATCACAAAAGAGATTTATACCAATATTGACTTTGAATGTTCGAGATGCAAAACATGAACCTAAAGACTCTAATTCACCCATGGAGCCATCGCAATGCAAAGCATCCACTACACTAACCTCTAATTCAGGTTAACCATTTGATCCAAACACTACTTCTAAACGCGAACATGCCACTTATTATTCTAAATCAAGGTTCTGACCCACTGCAATGATAAATCTAGGTTGATTATGAGAAATGACTACTAAATGCAATAAATTGCACACCTAAATTACACTAAAACAGAAATGAACTAGTTTGGGTAACTAAGACGAAAATGCAGCAGTTATGAAAACACAAACAGCAAAATACTAAATGTTATCTTAGCAATCTAAACTATTGAATCTGTGCTAGAATAAGAAAGCTCTAACTCATATTGAACTGTATTACTGATATCAAGCAACAACAGATTTAAAAAGGAACTATATCTTACACCAGTCCAGCCACGATGGCTTGCCCAACAGCTCCAGTAACCGAAGCAATGATATGCATCTATTCAATACCCAAAGTTAACTACATTCCACCCCATTTCAGAACTCTATCAGCTTTCATGCCCATTTCAGCTCCAAATTCTGCACTTCTTGACTTTTGTTGACCAGGGATCGATTTTAGTGTACAATGAATAAGAACCAGTTATGAGTTCACTAAAAGCTAAAATGAGCTTTAGTGCACATCAATGAAGCAGTAGCTTAAGCTATTAGAGCTCTAACAAATATTAGTAAATAAAAGTGAATTTCATTAAACTTTAAAATCTGAGATTACAAGGAGATCAAAAGAAAACTTAAATGCTTGAAATGTAAAAACCAGAAATGAGATAAACAATAAACTACTGAATTTTAAAAAAATACAATGTGCTCAAAACTAAAAAAAACTAACTACTAAAACTAAAACTAACTACTCATCATATGGCTTCTTTCTTCTCTTTTTATAGCTCCAGGAGCTTTCTCTCTCATCTCTCTAAGAAAATCCCACCATTAATATTGACCTTTGGATTAATGAAAATGATCTTGGCCGTTTAAGGCTTTTTGGCGCCAAAATTGGATTTAACAGTTGTAGCTTAAGATTGAGTGGAGTGGGTGAAGCAATGAGTGTATCTTGGATTGTAGTTGAGGGTGGAGTGATAAGGTGGAAAAAGTGAGCCTGGAGGAGGGTTGCAGGGGCTTTGCGTGGTTTTGTGATGATGGAGGAAAGCACCAGTGGTGGGAGGAAACAAGTCAAATGGGGTGGTTCGACCGATATTAAAAGGGGGTCCAAAGGTATAAATGGCGTGGTCCAATTTGGGTAAGTGGGGTCATTTGGGATTTGACAAGGTCATAATAGGTTTAGGGGCTATTAATTATCAAGGACCAATTGTGCAATTTCTGAAACTGTAAGGACCTAGGCTGCCAATCTTGCAAAGTTGATCCAAGGGCTGAATTTGACAAGTATCAATAGTACAAGGACCAAAGTTGCCATTTTCAGATTTTCCAGGGACTAATTCTGCCAATTTTCAAAGATGAAGGACCATTCTTGTAATTTTCTCAAATTTTTGATATTTTTCACCAAAGGACTAAATTTGACAACTTTTGATTTTAAAAGGACCTTTGGTGACTTTTCTTTTGAAATTATGTACCAGGGACTGTTTTTTGACAAATTTTGAAACTTGGGGGACTAAAACCGCAATTTTGCAAATTTGATATGTTTTTCATCCGATTTTGATATTTTGCATTTAAAACACATAAAACACTCGATTTGTGATATTTTGATCATTTTGATCATTTTGATGTGTTTCTGAGTGTTTTCAGATGATTTTGCAGTTTATATTGTACAAAAATGATGAGTATTTAGACACTCATCAGCTAGGCTTAAGTACAATAAGAAAACTATCAGGCCTATGTACAAGAAACGGTTAATACTCTCCCGCAGTTAGAGTGGGAGGAAGCCGAACGCTCAAATTGGACCTGAATTCTTCAAACAAGGTTGAGGGAAGACCCTTGGTGAAGATATATGCATACTGATAACGAGAGGGCACGTGGAGGACACGAACCTGACCAGCAGTAACCATGTCACGGACAAAATGTATATCGATCTCAATGTGTTTGGTCCGTTGATGTTGAACAGGATTAAGAAGCCATGCAGTCTCAGCTACAACATTTGCAACACCCCGGTATTCAGCTTCGGCACAGCGTGAAATGGTGTGTTGTCGCTTGGAAGACCAAGAAAGTAGATTATCACCCAAAAAAATACAGTATCCTGAAGTAGATCATCGTGTGGATGGGCAACCCGCCCAATCAGCATCAATATATCCAACAAGAGAAGTGGTCCAGATGAATATAGGTGAAGTCCAAACTCCAAAGTCCCTGTGTGTATCGAGAATACGCTTATGGTCGCTAAATGCGGCTCACGAGGATCCCGCATCTAAAGGCAAATCATTGCACAACATAAGAAAGATATGGGTCGGTAAATGCGAGGAATCAAGACCACATGCAAGATTGCGATAGAGAGTAGGATCCGAATTCGAACACCTTCGGACCCGCTTGATTCTGATTAATCGGCGTTCGAGAAGGGTTACATTGGTCATGTGAGCACGCCCAATACTTTTGTTGAGATAAGAAGAGACTTGTAGATTGTCGAGTAGCAGAAATACCAAGAAAAGAATTAAGTGGCCCGAGATCAGTCATTTCAAACTCACAGTGAAGAAAAGTAATTATCTACTGTAGGAGGGCAGTAGAGGAGGCTGTAAGTATAATGTCATCCACATAAATAAGTAAATAAGCCACTTGAGAGCCCTGTCGAAGATTAAATAACGAAGAATCACATCGACTATGAGAAAAGCCAACTCGAGTAGCATAACTTGCAAATCTGGAACCAAGCACGAGGTGCCTGCTTTAGACCATATAAGGATTTCTGCAGAAGGCGGATATGGTGAGGTACCGAGAATCAACAAACCCGGGTTGATGCATATATACCATCTCAGATAAATTCCCGTTAAGAAAGGCATTCTTAACGCAAGTCGATGAATAGGCCACTGCATAGAGACCGCAAGACTAAGAACGGTGCGGAGTTGTGTGGCTGTTTTGGTATGGTGCCTTGAGTTATCGTCACATCGCCTTTTAACATTTCAACCGAACACCCAAAGAACACCCCTTATCAAAACCCAACTATAATCGAACCATAACGCCACATTTTGTGCCTCCCTTTAAAATAAATAAATAAATAAAATTCAACCCTATAACTAATATTTTCATTCATAACATCACCTCGTAATTCATTCATTAAAGTCTATTACAAATAAAAACATACGAAATTTAAAAACATACGAAATTTATAAACATACGGAAATTTAACAAACATCAAGTTAAAAGCATACGGGAAATAATGGAATTACAAATACTTATTCATCTTCTTCTTGTTCTTGTTCTTGTTCTTGTTGTCGTTGAAGATGTTTTTGCCAAAGATGTTCCATAATGTCTTGTTGGAGTCTAGTATGTGTTTCTATGTTACGTATTTCTTTTGCCTTTCGACGATGGGCATCACATCTATCGACCCATGATTCGTTTTATAATATATATATATATATATATGATAAAGATCAAATAAAAGACAAATATCCGTAAAAGATAAATTTTTTTTTTAAGTTTTGAAAAATTCCCAAAAATTTCACAAGGTCGGTATGATGGTGCATGAAAAGTTGTGAAAAACTTTTTCTAAAAGTGGATATTTTTTCGAATTTTTTTGAAAAATACTTTAAGCATTAAATCATTTTTGTGCATCAAAATTTGGTTTTGCACCCAACTTCTTTTTACTTTTTCATCAAAATAACATTGCGCATCTAACTAGAACAAGTTGAAAATTTTGTGCATCAAAATTTTTTGTGCATCAAAATTCCTTTTTGTGCATTAAAAACGATCAAAACTCAAAATTATAAAAATATTTTCACAAAAGTTTTATGCACCAACATACCCGATCTTGTGGAATTTTTAGAGAATTTTAAAAAAAATTATTCTTTTTACCGATATTTGTCTTTTTATTTTAACTTTACCATATATATATATATATAGTGTGAAGTTATTTTCGTAACCAAGTAAATTATGAGAATCATGAGAACCTATCTCGCCATTAATTATTTGATCAATGGCTAAAACTATTGTGGCGTAATTGTAATAAAGTCAAAGTGTATGTATTATTTTGATAGGAATAATGGGGCATTAACGTAATTTTGCATTATTTTTTTCCCAGAACCTCCCTATTAAATAGGCAAATTAATATGTGCTTAGGTTAAATTCACATTCTCTCTCTCCCGTTCACAATCGCCCAACCTTTCTCCCCTAAGAATGAATATCCATAATGATCTTAATTTCACCCCTAAAAGGGTGGGAGAAACTGCTCATTTAGCAATTACGCTCCTCTCTCCTAAAACACGAAAACCGCCTAAAAAGGAACAAAAAAAAAAAAAAAAAAAAAAAAACCGCTATAAACCGTATCTCACAAACCCATACCGCTGCAAACCTTATTTCATCTTCTTCTTATAGTTATAACCGTAAAAGATTTATCGCTCCTTGTTTTTGCACCCTAATTTTTCTTTGAAGCGCAACCACAAAAAAAATCAAACAAATCCTTTTTGTTTCTCCCACAAACGCAGCTACCAACAAGATATCATCCCATACTCTATTGATTCGAACCACAACCTTGATTTTTGTTATTGAAAATTGATTACCGCCAACGTAAAATACATAAACGAGTATGATACAAAGTAAGTTATGATTTAATTTGATTGTATATGGTAGTCCTTTATTAGTTTTAAAAGACTTTGTGGATTTGGCTCATTATGGTGTTGCACTTGTGTTTCTTGAGTTTCATGGTCAAGTTAGTTTCACCGACCGATATTGTTAGTGGCTACTTGTTTAATATTTTAGGTTTAAGGGTCCCATTTATATGAAAGTGTAAAATGAAAAGGTAATTGTGAGTCTCACGTATGTTGTGAAATGGGTCCAATTGTTTTTGTTTGTGAAGACATGTACATTATTTCCTATATGGTTAATTGTTTTTGTTTATGAAAACATATATGGATTTCAAAATCAAAAAGAATAAGAATGTTTAGATTGGTCGGACCTTGCACCTCCATGACATTTTAGTCAATCTATCTATTGCCATTTTTCATCAATGATGTGCAAATTTTGTCTCAGTATGAACGCATATATTTATTTTGTTTATTAAATGGGAAAAAGTAATTTTAAGTAATGGTGCATACGTGTTTTGAAGAATGGTGCATACGTGTTTATTACGGATAAAAAATCAATTTAGAAGGTGCATATGTGTTTTAAGGCGTAAAAGTGTGTGCATATGTGTGTGTCAAGGCTAATTTAAAATTAGTGTAATGATACATATTTGTTTCAAGGTTAATATAAGATTAGTGTACTGATGCATATGTGTTTTTATTGTTGGTATAAATTTTTTGAAAGAGTGTGCATATGTGTTTTATGGTCGATATAAAATCAAGTCATGCTTAGATGTTTTTATTGGTCGTGCAAATTAAGTCATGCTTAGATGTTTTATTAATGTCTCTTTTAAATGATGACCTATTTTGCATCTCATCTTTATATCTAACCTTACAAAATTCATGCAATAGTCTAATTAGTGTATATCGGTGTAACAAAATAATATGGTTTTTTATAATCACATGTCTCTTTGATTATTTCATTATTTGAAGATTTAAGGATGATATCATTAAGACGGCAATGCAAATGTATATAGTTCCAAATTAGCGCATCTATCACTTAAGATTATGATGAAAATGCACATATGCATACGTGAGGTGCATGATGAAGAAATGAGTCAAAGCACTTTGCAGTCCTAAAAGAAATTATTCTATGCTCATTTTTGCATTTTAAAATTGTATCAACATTTAAACATGTAATAAATTTAGTTGATTATAAACTTTAGAAGTTCAACACGAAACATGTTCATGTAAATTTGTTTTAATAAAGTTTTGTTGTTTGTGTAAAATTGCATAAATGTATTAATAAAATTTTGTTTTTGTATACATATTTATTTAATATTTTTATAGATACATGTGCAAATACAAAACACATATGCATAAACGGAAAATACAATTATCACATAATGCAAACACACATGCACACAATGTTAAAATAATAATAATAATAATAATAATAATAATAATAATTTTACCATTATACCCTTTTGAATTAAATAATAAAAATAATATAAGAAAAATCGATTGGTTGAAGTTGGTTCTCAGCTCGTGATTTTTCTTGGTTCAAAATAACCTTCCATATATATATATATATATATATATATATATATATATATATATATATATATATATATATATATATATATATATATATATATATATATATATATATATATATATACTACTTTTCAAGCTCGCCAATGTATATATATATATATATATATATAGTTTTTGTTGTCACCAATGGCGGCATGACTTATAATTATTTGTTTGTTGTTTTTGTTAACTGAAATACATTTTTTAATTGTCAAACAACATTATAAAACAATTATTTCTTTGGTTTTAGTTGTTGGTTTTAGTTTTTTTGTTTAGAATTATAAATAATTGTTTGGTTTGCGTGGATGTAAATTATAAAAACATACAAACTATAAGTAACTAAGTTTAGTGTAATACATATAAAAGATAATGAAAATTTTTGATTCTTGAGTTCGACTTAGTCTTAAATACGTAATGTATCATGTATAAATACAATATGTAGACAATAATCATCTTAAATTGTGTATGAATCTTGAGCGAATAAAAATGGAAAAGTAAAAAGTAAGCTATCTCATCAATCAAAGTGTTTTATAGCTTATAATAGTGAATTGTGCAATTTTGAGAATAATAGTCAACGCAAATGGTATAGATGAATGAGAAAGGAAGATGAAAATAAAGCACTTACCCAATTATCGTAGAAAGCAAGAAGAGGACCGCATCACGCATCAGAGGAAGAGTCCATGGTGATCAAAATACATCCGACCTACAAAGCTTTTCCATTATCGCTCAAGACCTGCTTAGTCGTTCAACAAGATAAACACGAAATGACCACCCATCGCACCATCTTTTATAATTAGATTAAAAGTCAAGGTTCAATTTAGATGCCATGCAATTGACACAAACCGATACAATATCTCATTATAAGTCGCTTGTGGGGTTCTATAAAATAAGCAAAAGAATTCATTTTAATGGTTTTGACTTTGGTGCTCAAGATTGAAGGTCATTTTAAACATTGCGTCAATAAAACTTCTTCAACTTATAGATCTTAAGGATTCACGAAAGGTTAAAAGCATATTCACAAGGTTATAAGATCCCAATTAAGGGTTCACGATGGTTAAGGTCTTATCTAGCGGGTTCATTACTCGCTAGAAGGCCCAAGGTTTCATTGAGGGTCATATATAAGATCCAAGGTTACATAAAATTTTAAACTTTCTACTATTAAGCATTCCACCATTGCATATGTGACCAGAAACCTTGTGGCCAAAGTGCAAATAAATAAACTTTATATTTTACCGGTCCTAATTTTGACCCGCTTTCCACCCAAATCAATCCATATTTTGGGGTAGTGTAGCAATTGACCAATAAATTGATTAGGATACATTAATTAAACGAAATTTAAGTATCAATTTTAACTTATAAAAAATGATTTTATCTTCAATTTTGCCCAAAAAACATGTGTATGATAACTAAATCACTAATGAAACCTTAACTGAATTCATTTTTAACATGAGAATATCATCAGTTGGGATTATAGCTTTGATCTAACAGTGTATACATTTAAAAAAGTACTAATACTGAAAGGTAAATGACAATCATACTATGAAACACTTCATTACAAACAATCATACTTTGGGAGTGTACCTGAGATAACTACCATTGACTGAAATGGATTGAGCCATAATCACTTGGTAAATGATTAACGATCAACCGTGCATGGGAAAAAAAATCATAAATAAATCATTTAAATGCACATGAGAATAGATGCGGAGAGATATGAGCTTTAGATCACCTTCTTAGCTGAGTGGCAATTGCTTCCTGCTCACCGGACCTCCTAATTGCAGGAAATGGTTAAATTGTTAGAATCATAGTAAAACACTTAAATTGCAGAAACAATGAATATTCATAATCAAGATGGCACTCACAAGGGACACTAAGTGACTTTATAAGTAAAAGATGCATATATGAAACAAGAGTTTCGAGAATGCAACCTGTATGACATGATTAAAGATGGAGAATGGTGTTGGCCAACCGACCGGTATGTCAAATTCCCAAAATCGATAAATTTTACAAGGCATGCACTTATTGAAAATATGGAGGATAAGGTTGTGTGGAGTGTGGACTACTAAAATGGAGATCACAAACAATACAAGATCGGCCTTGTTTGAGAGATACTATTCCCGAGTACAATCCTGTCCGTTCAAGGTGGTATGGTTTAGTCAATATACTCCAAAGAACTCATGTATCTTACGGATCGTAATTCATGAAAGATTACATACTCAGGATAGGATGATGAAATGGTTTGACAACAATAATCTACTATGCCCACTGTGCAAAATGTGTAGTGACTCTCACAGTCATTTGATCTTCCGATGTGAGTTTGCTAAAGAGGTATGGGAAGCTTTAAAGTCAAAATGTGATGCGAGGATTTACCAAACAATTGGAGACAAGCAGGTGGAGATCTTAAGTGGAAGGCAGTGCAAGAGCAAGATTGGAAGTATCCTTAGCGGTTGGTGTTTCTTTGCTACAATATACTATCTATGGAAGGAAAGGAATTTGAAAGTTAAGCATAGTGCCTTTGATCAAGATAAAAGATTATATATCGTTGAATGATATTGTGAGGATTTTTGTGCTAAAGCTCAAATCTGTGAAAAGAAATTACAAAGCGTGGATCAGAAGGAAAAAGAAAATAAAAACAAAGAACTGATCATGCTCTAGTTTTAAAAAGTCGTGATATCGAAAGTAATTAATAGAATTATATAAAACATTGTGCACAACCTTGTCGAGTGCGTTGTGATGAGTGTGTAAATACTCATCATTTTGTTAAATCGAACTGCAAAACGCTTAAAATGCTCAAAATGCATCAAAATATCGAAAATATTCCAAAATTGCATTTTATATGTTTCAGATGCAAAATGTTCAAAATCGATGAAAATGAGCAAAGTTTGCATAATTGGCGTTTGATCCCCAAGTTTCAAAAGTTGTCGAAATAGTCCCCGAGCCATAATTTCAAAAGATAAATCACCAAAGGTCCTTTTAAAATCGTAAGTTGTCAAAATTAGTCCTTTGGTGAAAAATATCAAAAGTTTTGAGAAATTACAAAATTGGTCCTTCAAGTTTCAAATTTGGCAAAATGGCCCTTGGAAAATTGGAAAATGTCAAGTGTAGTCCTTGTACTATGGAAACTTGTCAATTGTCGTCCCTTGAAACAACTTTGCTTAATTGGCGCCTCGCCCTTGCTTTTCGTAAATTACACAAATAGTCCTTGTGTTATTAAAAACCTTTAAACCATTTCGCCTTGTCAAAACTAGTTGTGACCGCCAACCCCTCTTGGACCCCTGCTTTGAACCCTTCCCTTTAATATTAAACCCCACCAACCTCGGTCAAATCCAACAAACAAACACACCCCGCCATCTCCTTTCCCCATTTCCTCCCCTGCATCGCAAACCACCCCAACCAAGGCAACCTACCAGCCTCCCTCTCACCTCTCCTGCTCCCCACCTCCACCAAACAACAAAAGCAATTAATGCATCTCTTACCCACCATCTCAACCCCCATCGTTAAAAATCCAAGTTTGGCGCCAAAATCTCTTTTCAATGGCCAAGATCATTTTAGCCATCCAATGGCTATCAATTCTTGGAACCGCTTTCGAATAGAGAGAAAGAGCTTGGAGTATAAAGAGAAGCATTGGGAAGCAAGAGGAGGAGTCTACTAGTTTTAAATTTTAATGAATGTCGCTTTTAATATAAAGTTTTTAGTTAAGTTTAAAATCAGAATCCTTTGTTGTAATGTACTCATGTTAAGTTATTTGATCAATAAAACCAATTTCAAGTACCAATTTAAGTCATATTACCATTTCACATTGTTAAGCCTCTGTTGCAATTGTCATTTCAAAATCATATAACAAAGCTTGTAGTAGCTTAACTTTAAGCTTCAACAAGCTTATATAAGCTCATTACAAAGACTTTACAAGGTTACATTCAAGGTTCAAGTAATTTTGGTTCTTGGTCAAGGAAAGTCAAACCGCGAAAATGGCAATGGAAATGGAAATGGGTGATGCTGAGGTAGATTTGGGGTGATTTAGCATTCATTGGGTTGATATATAGGATAGTGGTTCTCTGGTTACTTCAATTCAAGCCATTGTGGCTAGGACCATTTGTGAGTGATTTTCTAGAATTTTGTCATAATCAGACTCATGGTTTATTTTGGTTTTTATCGTTGCTTAAGTGTTATTAGGCTCATTAGAATCGGTGTTAGTATCCGCTCAAGTTGGATCGAGTTTAGCTTAATTAAACCGCAAATCAAGACATTAAGGTGTGTTTGGAAGTCTTAATCTGTGTTAGAGGGTAGCTCATTGGTTAAAACTTGTTACTTCATGTTTGTTAAGTCCATATTAACTCTTATCTGTCTTAGTTTGTGCTCGCAAAACAACCAAAGTCAAAATTAACTTAAACTGTCTCAACAGTTTAAGCTGAGATTTTTGCAATTCAAAATCTGGTTTTGTGTTTAAAACTCATAAACATTGGTTGCATTAAGTTTGTTTTATCATAATACATCATTATCAGTCCTTAAAATTGAATCAAAGTTCAAAAAAGTCAAAGTTTCATTTTCACTTCAAAAGTCAAAAGCTTGAAATACCTGTTTTGAGCCAACTGAGAGGGATTTTTCATTGCTTCAGTTCTGAACCAAATAAAGTGAAACTTGGTATTTGAAAACTTCCCTTGGTCTACTTTCTTGTCATCATTTTTATAAAATTTTGTGAATTTTTTAGAGGCTTCAAAATGCTCGTTAATATGGTTCTGAATCGCTCGCACACACTCGATAATCGAGAGTGCACAGTAGTTTGTGCGATCTTGCAACAAGCTCAAAAGCGGTTGTCTAGGTCTCACTTTGGATTACAAATAGCCAACCTGGTCTAGATTAAGCCCCAACTTTGTTTTTCATTCTTAGCTTATTTTGAAGCTTGTGATCAAGTCGCAAACAGACTCCAACTCATTTTAGCACATTTGCTCAACTTCATCATATCTGCTCAAATCACTTATCGAGGTCAAGGCCTGTTAATACTTGTTGCATTTGGTTACTTTAGCTTATTTTAGCTTGTGTTATCTCATTGGTGGTCCTTGGTGTTCTTTTGGCTTATTTAGATTGCTTATTTATAAGCGGCCCATTCGACCTCCAATTCCTACACATAAGCACTGTTTTTCCATTTTTATTAGATTCCTAATATTATTTTAAGCTTAACTTGAATTTTTCAGATTTTTCCTGTACTGTTTAGTATTTTTCTTGATTTAATTCAGTTTTTAGCACTTTTTAATTAGCATTTAATACAAAAAATTAAGAAAAGTTTCAAAAAAATAATTTTTCATTTTTCTCAAGTTTAGATAAATATAAAAAGACAAAAAAAATATTTTTCTAGATTTTTCTTGGTTAAATTTGTATTTTAAGTAATTTAAATAGTTTTAAATAGTTTTTAATTCCTAGAAAATCCAAAATATTCGAAAAATATAAAAATAGTTTTGAAAATTCTCTTTGATATTTTAGATTTTTCCAAGTCATAATTTTATTTTTCTAGCTTTATTTCCTAATTTCTTGTATTTTAGGTAATTATTAAATAGTTAAAAATAGTTTTTAATTAATAATAATTAATTAAATAGTTTTAAAATAATTTTCTTTTCTAAATATTTTATTTTATCATTAGGTTTGTTAAAATATCATTTTCTTATTTTTAGGATTTATATTGTTTAAATTTTACGTTTTCTTGTACGCTACGTAGTTTTAATTAAGTTTATAAAACATAAAACAAAACATCATTTTGCAAATAGTGATAGCGTTTATTTAATATTTTTATCTTTTTAATTTCCTTTAATTTGCATTTAAGCCCCTGTAATTTGTTGGCTTTTTCCGTAGTTATAATCATTCTCAACTCTTTTCCTGCTCAAATCTCTCGATCACTATATCGGTTGGTGATCCATTGCATAGCTCATTGGGATATAACGACCTGGAAACACTATACTCCCCGATCTTCATTGCATTCGTGCTTGAGCGTTTTAAGTTTGTTACGATCGGCCATTCAAGTGGTCGGCTTGAGTGATAAAACTTGACGGTTTGGCATGGATCACGTTGCAATATCTTTGTGCCACAAAAATTAATTTCAGATATTTAAGTCAAACATCAAGTTTTTCATAGAAGTCAAATATGTCAAAACTAATTTCATCTTAAAATGGTTTTCTCGGCCACAAGTAGTTTTAAGTTATTTTAAATTGTTATAAAAATTTTAAAAATTAAAAATAGCAATTTCATTAGGTAGTTTAACTTGTCTCAAAAGGAAAAAAATCAAGAAAATCGTTTACTTAGGCTGCTTGTAGCTCAAAGTTGGTAGTTTGGTCTTATAATGCCCTGTGCACCATCAGTATCTGTCCTATTGCTCACTTTTAAATTCAGCTTATCTGCTTATTCTTTAGGGTTTTTGGCTTGCTTTTTGATCCCTCTAGTAGCTCTTAGTTTTAGCTTAATCAGTTTTCCCTTAGAAGCTAATTGAGTAGCTTAATCTAGTTGCAAAGTTCCCTTTTACCTTTATCTCGTTGTTGTAACAAAGAATGTCATGTAGTGCTTTTAGGCTTATAATGTTGCTTATCTCTGCCCCTATTGCTTATTTAGGTCTCCCTTAGTCGTTAGCTTTTTTCCGACCTTAGAGTAGCTTTAGAATAGCTTTTAAGAATTCACATTATCATTCTATGATTTTTTAGAATACTGCAGCTGACTTTGTTCCTTTTGCCTATGTGATTAATATAGCATGACTAATCGATCCCATAGCTTTAATTAGGTCTCTTATAGCTTATTAGAATTTCCTTTTACCCACAAGTAGCTTATCCTATTATGTAGCTTACAAATAAACCGTAAAGGTGGTATATCCATCCTCTTCCGATTCATCCGTGATGGCGCACACTTAAAATCGCATAGACATAAAAACGTAACATGAGTACTATGAATAAAATCAACCCAACTCATTATCCATTGTTTACAAATGAGCGTGGACACCATTGTGAACAAACTTGTTCCTTTTGTTTGAGACATCGATGATTGTGATCCAAGTCCACTCGTTGGGTTCAATCTCATTTTTGACAATGGTTGTCCTCTGATGTACCTGTAAAAATATTGAACTGATTGTTTCACCATTGTAGTTATCAAGAAAAGATCACGTAAATGAATGCAGCTATTTGACACGACTGTCCGATTTAAATTAAAAACCATTATAGTCTAACAAAAAAGTTACAATAAAGTATGCAATAGAAACAGAGATGCAAAATCTGAAACTCTCACTACAGTATTCAGATATGAGAACTTACCATACAACTAAGGTTATAAAAAAAAGTATTTACCTTCCACAATAATTTTTCCATGTCTAGTCGTATATAATCAAACCATGAATCATAATTACAGATTCTTTCTAACTTCCTCGGCCTCAAGTCCGTGCTTAAACTTGGAAGCCTCGTGTCTAGCAAGTTCGGGAGGCAATGGACTATTGCTCGCATAAGCATCGCTTGAGATCATAAAACACATTAGTATCATCAAGAGTCAAGAAAGTAGTAGTGCACACATTTGTCCATAATCATATAATCAAGTAATATTTGAATTACAATACTCGAACTTAAAGCAATTAAAACTCGGATAATGAGGAGAAACTATCATCCAGAAATCTTCTTAACTTTCAACCCAAAATGATTAAGAAATTGAGCTTTAGCTGCAAACTAATTGCATTGATTTTATGTTATCAAATTTGAAATTACTCGAGATTTGCGTTTATAGTAATAGATCATAATCCCGTATTCTAAATGATGCCTTAGGATGCTAGTTGGTTATTTTAGTATACTATATTCGTAAGAATGCGGTTTGAAGCTAGTGGTTTACATTCAACAATCTTGATTGGAGACTCAATTTTATGGCTAATATCTATTTTGTAATGAAAGCTACAGCCATCTCGCTCAAGGACCCGGTGGACCATCTACCTCACATGTCCTCATTCAGTTCACATCATGGTAATTTAACATTAGGTGCCACGCCTACAACTTCAAAAGTTTCTTCACCATCGCTCGACGCCACCGCAACACATTTTCAACCGGCTTGAGGTGCATCAAGAATTCTCGTAACATCGGTCCACAGTGCGAGCTCCAGACCATCTCCTCTTAATACAATTCAAACTAATTCATTTCCTCAGCCCATTTTATGTTACTTATACCTCTAATCCTCCCATGATGGCCCCACCTGTGGAGCCCGGCTCCGGCCTGCACCGGTGGTGGCTTGCCAAGACCCCTGTTTTACCATATCCTCATGCTATTCATGGTTCTTTTCCTATGCCAACTCAAGACATGCCACTCTCCTCAGTCACACCATCGATGCTCGACCTCCGGTACTTCATATGGGGTTCTGGTGTGGCTCTATATCACCGCAGCCTCTAACAAAGATGCGACCGGTTGGTTCTGAATGTTGCATTACCTCCGAGAACCGGTATGTGTGAAATTTTGTATAAACGATAACTTAATATTGCAAGTTGAGTATCTAATTGTGTTTGTCTATTAACTTTCATAGACAGTAGAAAGAATGCGAGTGTTGTTGGTGTTAGAGAAGAATCAGTTGCTGTTGAGCAGGTGGATGCATGGTCAGCCCACAGGACTGAAACAGGAATCTTATACTATTATAATGCTGTGAAAGGACAGGCGTGTATTTCATGCTGGAGATAAATATTAGGAGGTTGCTGCATTAGTGACTATCTTTAGATAATTATGCTGATGTGGAAAAAACTTATTCATATATCATATAGGTATAGTTATAAGATAAACATAGAAAGTCTTCAGAATTTCACTTGAAAAATAGGATTTAGCATAAGTGGTTCAATTTAATAACATCTGAATCTGTTTATATGTACATTGTCCAAGTAAAAAAAATCACAACAATCAGAAGACAAGATTAGAGTACACAATAGAGATTCTAGAACTGTGGTTATAAACCTCTAAAACCCTTCATTAATCGTAGGATCATCATTTTGTCATAAAATTCTAACAGATAAATGTTGAATTTAGAAATTTGAAACTAAATGAAGTTCATTCTCCTATGTCATCTCTATATATTATACTTAGCGCATATACAAAGACAAAACTAATGAAAATAAATGACAAGTAGAAAGTATACATACGAGCAAGGAAAGAGTCTCACTTTTATGGATGCACAAATTGCATCACGATCGACAAGAACCACCCTGCCTATCAATTCCCTGCATAAACCGAAAGTTTCAAACGACCTCCTTAACAAAGAACACCATCTGCAAAGCCCCCCACTTGATCGAGTACTACAATAACTGCATGTCACCAAACGTGATAAGTAACGTTTTAGATTGTTTGGCAGCACAAGATGTTGTGAGGACTGATATATTGGCGAGAAATTGGAGGTTTAATTGGAAAAGTTCAAGTATCTTTAAGCTTATAGGTCTCCTAAAACTTGAGGAGCTTCAAATTTTTTGATGTGCCAATATAAGACTATGTTTGCTTTTTGTAATTCACTTATTTATAGAATGTTTTTCTATATTAGTTAAAAGACTTGATAAGGGTTTTTAGTTATAAAAGAAGCTTATAAACCTGCTAGTTATAACCCTTCATGAGAGTGAGTCCTCGCAATTTCTTATCCAAATGTATAGCCAGCTTCATGTTGAGAATTTGCCCAGCCACCTCTGTCATTTGGATCAGACCATAAGAGGTCGCACATCGGTACTTCATGTGGGACCTACAAAATCACCCACCAAAATATCAACTATCAAATGCATGTCACGTGGGAAGAAACAAAGGACTAAATGTGTCCACTTTAACGGTTAACTTATATATATGTATCAATTTAGCTTAAGTTTTATCGAAACGGACCAAATGCTAACCAAAAAGGAAACAGGGGTAGTTGTATATTATTTTGGTTTAGTCTTGCTCATTTGCATGGTCATATTGTATGGTTTGTTTTGTTAGTTAAAATATTTAGAGTCTCAAGGGGTCTTGCAATAATGGCTTGTTACAACAAAGAAAGGGAAACAGTTCAATAAATCCACAGAGATCGCAAACCTATTGCTTTCTTTGAACTTGTGAAGCCCATATGGATATGTACTACACCTGTCCTTAAAACTATAATTCCTTATTACCACAATCTTATAGAAATTAATCATATCGCAATATGGAATTAATGTACAATCATAAATAGTTCATCAAGTTTAAGTACACTACCAAACTCTCATTATCTTTACGTTAAATTTAAATTATACCGCACCATGAATAATTTTCATTAAGATAAAACTAAAAAATAAACACCTAAAAAATATCAAATCGGTGTTCTTGTGCCATAATCCTGGCTCGAATATGAGGTTATTTAAAGCGTGATAAACACCTATAGCGTCCTGAAAAATGGTACCAACAGATTCCTAATTTGCAAAGTCCGTCGTCATTAGCAAAGAAGATAGTGTTAAATGAAAAATTGGAAATGGAATTATGGTATTAAAAAGAACAGTGACTTGCAACGGTTTACATACTAACCTTTTATTATTCTGTTTGTGCGCAGACATAGGCAATGATGTGTAATGCTAAACGATAATGTAGCTGCAGAAGATGATAAAATGGATGATGTAGGTAATAGAAATGGAACTCTTACACTAAAAATAACATGATAAAGAACTTTCATTAAAGAATGCATTGAAAAATATTGCAAGATTCTGATATGAAAAGAACACAAATATGATTATTAGTTGAATGAGACATGTTAAAAAGAAACATGATTAATTTGCCGATTTAGCAAGAGCCTACCTCTTACTCATTGTTACCATTTGCGTTTGTGTCGGTTAAAAGAGCCTTTAGAATCACAAACAACACATTATAGCTCTTCTCCTGGGTAGATCACATTCTCGCAGACAAAACACTCGGCCTGAGATGAATTATAAGAATCAGTGGACAATCTTTAACGCGGATCATTAATTCAACTCTTGCACATCTTTTTCATGATATATCACATTAGGTAGTTTTTTTTTATTATTCTCTTCTTAGTTTCTTATTTAAACCATAATCTTATTATATTACACTCTTGATTACTATCAGAGTTTTGAGTTTTAGTAAATATACCTGTGGCATTCGACCTCGTATTATGCCCAATGCGTGGTTGACGTGACGGTTCACCTGTACAATTCAAGGGAACACGAAAATACTATCAGCTATGGTACTTAATCCACAGAAACATATAATGAACTGAGACTACGAAAAAACACCATTTGAAAGTAAATCTGTATAGCTACCTGTTACAAACTAATTTATATTCGTAGCACATGTGGCTTGTTTAATCAAGTTATTTAAAGCATCTGAGGCTCAATATTACCAGGGAACTTTTAGTAAACGTAACACCAACAAACTGCTGTTATGTTTTAACACTCACAGAATGTGTAATCATTCATTTCATTGGTGAATGATACAACCTAATGAAGTTAAAAATTATTACATCTAAGGTTCAAATTCATACCACTATCAAATGTAGCTTGTTACGTAAATATTTGCCTTGTACCTTTTTATGTGAATGGATATGGAATATTGTCATCGATTTACCTACTATATGACAATAAAATCAATACCTTATATCAATTCCAAATTCCAAAATGACGTGAATAAAACATACATTGATCGTTCATGTAAGAATTATACAATCGCTTGATGCATTCTTACAATATTCAATCGAGGGTCTTAATACAACACATTCATTTTGCTCCTATGAGTATCTATGATCCTAGGGTTTCGATTACTACATAGCGTAACAATGTTATCACACTACATTATTACTATCTTTCATATGCCATAAGAAAACAATCACATGCTATAATGTACAACATTTATATCAAAATATTATAAGCAATACTACATTGTAACAATTCTTTTGAACTGTGCATGAGCAGGCGAAAACGTGAAACACCTATTCACATGAGATGACTCGTAACCTTTACACTCATTAACAAAGTGAACAACAACACGATCTAAATCAAGAGACGAAGGAAAATGACATATTCCAATAACACAATGTATCTTTCTATACGCATGAAAATCCTCCCATCCACTCGGTTTTGATTCACCAACGACGTATTTAAAACGTAAATAATCGTTATCCCAAGGCTGCTGTTTAAAAGGTGATTTCTTTTGTCTTGTGTAGAATGAAGTGATGGATGAGAGTACGTTCTATGTTTTGGTGATGGTTAAGCATTGTTATGTAGTTGCGAAAATTTGTCTTTTCTCATCGAGTAATCGATATAAATCTTACCTCATCAAAAGCCTCAAATCATCAATAATTTTGGGGTTTGGTGAATGGTACAAACAATTGTTAATCTGTATCAAGAGTATTCTTCACAACGCTACCGACAATGGCGGATGATTTTTTATAAGGTCTCTCATCATGAGTGTGTAAATACTCATCATTTTTGTACCAAATAAACTCGCAAAATCATCTCGAAAACACTCTAAACACATCAAAATGACCAAAATATCACAAATCAGTGTTTTATGTGTTTTAAATGCAAAAATATCAAAATCGGATGAAAAACATATCAAATTTGCAAAATTGCGCTTTAGTCCCCAAGTTTATAAAATTGTCAAAAATAGTCCCCTGAGCCAAAATTTCAAAAGAAAAGTCACCAAAGGTCTTTTTAAAATCATAAATTGTCATTTTTAGTCCTTTGGTGGAAATCTAAAATTTTGAGAAAATTACAATTTAGTCCCCTGAAAATCCAAAATGTTCAAAATTAGTCCTTGGGAATTTTAAATGTCAAAACTAACCTTGGATTATTTAAAGTTGGCAATACCAACCCTTGACTACATTTTCATAAGTTACATATTTGGTCCTCGGTTTGAAATGTTACATCTTTGGTCCTGGTGCTATTTCCTAAACAAACCAAACTGACCTAATTTAATTACCCAAGCCCAATTACTAAACCCCCGCCTAAAACCTTTACCGGTCCGCTTACCCAACCCGACAACCCAAACCCAACTTTTAAAATAAACAAAACCCCCCTTTCCCTGTCCTCCCGACCGCTTTATGCTGCTCCCCACTGTACCACCAACCTCCCATAGTCGCCTACACCACCAATTGTCCCCCTCCTCACCAACCTTACTAATGCATTAATTGCACCTCTTTCCCGTCCCGGATAATGTAACCAGAATTTGGCGCCAAAACAGGATTAAGGGCCAAGATTCATTCTAGCCAATCAAGGGTGGAAATTGCAGCTGGGAAATACTCAGAGGAGTGAGAAAGAAGCTTGGGATTATAAAAAGAGGCCAAGAGAAGCAAGTTGAGAGTTAGTTTTAGTTTTCTTAAAATTGTATGTCGTTTAATAAGTATTGTGTCCTAATTAGCTTCGATTTGTACCTTTAAGTTATTTTGTACTCAAGTTAATCATTTAAGTGTATTGCAACTTAATTTCAATATCAATTCAAGTTTTAAGTTCAATTTCCAAATCTTTATGTTATTGTTGAAATTTTAATCTCAAAATCATTGTTAAATCTTTTAGCGCAGTAGTTTTAAGCTCAAACAAGTTCCATTGTTTGTTAAAGCTTAGTATAAGCTTACATTCACCTTTCATGCAACTTTGGGAATTAGTCAACAAAAGTCAAACTTGGAGCACAAATGATGCGAGGGTGATCCGGGTGATTCGAAAGTAAAATGGGTTGAAATGGAAGTACTTGGGTGGTTTACATAGGATTAGTGATCTTGGGTTCTTGGTTTCACAGTTGGCGAGCCATAGTGGTCATTGGACCAATTGTAAGTTCAAGCTTATTTTAGCTTAATCTTTTCAAGAGTATTCATAGTAGAAACTTGTTTTAATAGCAGTGTTTAAGCTAGCATTAGTCAATTTGATCATAATTTGTACTTGTTTAAGTGTTAGCCTAGTTTCAATTTGCATAACAGTTTATAAGGGGTGTTTGGTTTGCTGTCAAAATTGTCTCACAAGTAAAATCAGTGTTAGTTTTTTTTATTGCCTCAAGTTGATGTAGCATAAGTAAACTCATTTGAGTCAAAAAATTGATCTAGCAACTCAAAAAGTCAAAGTTTCTTGTTAATCTGTTTACTGTTAACTGTGTGGATTTTTAGAATTGCAAAATCTTGATTTGTGTTTAAAAGTCATAAACAAAGGTTGAAATAGCTTCATTACATCATAACAAATCAATATCAGTCATTAACTTGGATCAAAACTTCACCAAAGTCAAAGTTCATGTCTGTTTTAAAAAGTCAAAATTGTGTAAAAGTTGGATTTGAGCAAAACTTGCAGCAGTTGCACAGGTGCCATTAAAGGTTTTCAAGGTCTGAGTTTTTGGTTACAAGTAGTGCTCTAGGTGGTCTTTAAGACCTAGTATCTGTTTTAAGCTCAAGCCCTCTGGTTGAGCTTCTGCATAAGCTCAAAGTGAGCCCCTTTTGCCCTGCTCCATAACTCAGTGTCAGCTGAGTTTTTCTCAGCTTTATACAAGCTTGCACAGAGTTTGTAATAGCTTGTTAAGGGCTAGTATTTTGGTTAACAGTAGCTTCCTAGGTCTAGTTTAAGTCTTGATAATTGGATTTTAATTTGTAGCTTATTTGGGTGCTTAATTTTGGACTGCAAGTTGACACCATTTCTGTTTTTAGCTAAATACCAAAAGCTTCAAATCTGTGTTATTTGGTTGTTCTGTAGTTATAGCTTGTTGATTACTGTTTCATTTGGTCACATTCAGTATATTATAGCTTCTGTCAACAGTAGGTAGCTTGTTTTGATCATTTGCTTATCAAGTGCTTATTTCAATAAGCACTTGATTGATCAGTTTCATTTTTCTCCACATAGCACTTGTTTTTCCAATTTTCATAGCTTCTTATCATTATTTTAGAATTTTCCTGAAATTTTCAGATTTTTCCTAGCTGTTTTGCTATTTTTCTTGATTTAATCTAGTTTTTAACCATTTTTAAATAGCAATTAATACAAAAAATTCAGAAAAGGTTCCAAAAATAATTTTTCAATTTTCTTAGGTTTAGATAAATATAAAAAGTAGAAAAAGTATTTTTCCCAATTTTTCTTAGTTAAATTTGTATTTTTAAATATTTTAATTAGTTTTTAATAGTTTAAAAATCCTATAAAATAGATAAATAGTCACAAAAATACAAAAATAGTTTTGAAAAGTCTATTTTGATATTTTAGACTTTTCCAAGTCTTAATTTTATTTTTCTAGCCTAATTTCCTATTTTCTTGTATTTTAGGTAATTAATTATTAGTTAAAATAGTTTTAATTAGATAATTAGTTCTAAAATAATTTTCTTTTCCATAAATTTTATTTTATCATTAGGTTTATAAAATGTCATTTCATATTTTTAGGGTTAATATTGAATTAGTTTCACTTTTTATTTTGTACGTCGCAGATTTTAATTTCGCTTTGTAAAATCATAAAAACAAAAACATCATTTTAATTTTAGTGATAGCGTTTATTTAATAGATTTTATCTTTTTAATTTCCTCTAATTTGCATTTAAGCCGTTGTAATTTGTTGGCTTTTTCTCGTAGTTAATCTATTCACAAATCTCCTTCCGCTCAAATCTCGCGATCACTATATCGTCGATAATCCATTGCATAGCTCATTGGGACATAACGACCGGGAGACCCTATACTCCTCGGATCTTCATTGATTTCGTCTTGAAGTTGTTTTAAGTTTTCTTACGCTTGCGTGAGAGAACTTGACGATTTCTTGCGCATCAAATTACAGGCGCCACGGGAGTCTGTCTGATTTATCTCCGTTTTAGCAGATTAGTTGTTTGAATCCTCACTCATTTGTTTATATCATCCATTTCGTATATATATATCCATATTTTCTTCTAAAAATCCAAAACCCAAAAGCGACCAAAAACGATAAAACAAAAATATTTTCTTTTGTTTCTATATATGTATCAAAAATAAAAATACAAAAGAATCGCTGCTTTCTCTAATAATTAACAACTTAAAAGATTACCACGAAAACCAAGGCGGTGCACTACCTAACTGGGTGCGACCATAATAAGTTCCCGAACTAAAGATATAAAACTTGCCTTTGTGTCCTTGTGATTGGTGTACCTTTTTCAAAGAAGCCATTCATCTTGGATTATTGGTTAAGTTCATCGTTGATTTGCCTCGATTTTGTGTTAATTGATTTTGTTGTGATATCGACGCTTCGTAACCGAGAAAACCCATAAAGATTCTTCTCACCGATTTTTATAAAACGTCTTCATAATTCTCATTCTCATCCGAAATATCTTCATAATTCCATTTCTCCTTAACTCGAGTTTCCTTAGAGTTAACTCTAGTATGCGCACTGCTCTTCTAGATCATTGAGTCCTTTGCGTGATCTAGCGAAATTCCAAGGAGACGTTCTCAGAGACGTCGCCCAAATAGTCGAACCCGAGATTCGCACTATTTCAAACAACACCATGGCGTATTTAACGCATTTATGGCGAAATGCTCCGTGCACCCACCGAGGGTTATGGAGATGCCATCGCTTTACCCGTTATCAACTCGATCACTTTGAATTAAAGACACATTTGATCCAACTTGTGTCTACAATCAATTCCGCTGGTCCGATCGAGAAGACCAGAGCACACATCCGTTGGTTTAACAAGTTAACCTCAACTATCAATTTCAAGGATGTACCTCAAAAGTCATCAAGTTGATGCTTTTTCCATTCTCTCTTGAGGGACAAATTTGGATTTGGTGGAAAAAGAACCCCTCGATCCATGAAACTTGGGAGGATCTTGTTCAAAAGTTTGTGAATTACTTCTTTCCTCCATCAAAGACGACTAATCTTAAAATGAAATTTGGATTTCGTCAAAATTTCGATGAAAAATTTGGAGAGGCATGGAGAGATTCAAAGATCTCCTCAGAAATGCCCCATCATGAATTCACTGAGCTTCAACAAGTAAATATCTTTTACAATGGGTTGAACGGTAATGATCAAGATTCCTTGAATGCAGCCGCAGCGGAAATATCTTGAATCGTAAACCTAAAGATGTGATTGAGATTTGCGAGCAAAATCAAAAGTTCCTATTTCGCAACAAAGTCAATGTTCCGAACACTCCTGCTTCCTCATCCAGTAACTCTTCCGAGTTAGCCGCTCAGATTAGCCGCTCTAACGGACATCATCCATTGTATGATAAAAGAGGTAAAGGAAATCAAAAGCGAAATTCATAAGCGGAACCAATCAAAGCCGTAAACAAGGTGTGTGAAACTTGTAGTGGTCCACATGCGATTATGATTGTCAAGCAACCGATGCTTCCTTTTACCAAGCTCCGTAGCTTTGTAAACCACAATCAATACCGACCACAAGGCGATCCTCATTACTGCACCTAGCGGTATGACACCACCTGGTTTTCCTCGATTGCAAAACCATGGCAATCAAAACCATGGCAATCAAAATCGCTTTGTTCGAATCAAGGCAAAATTTCAATAACTCTCAAAATTTCAATCAAAACCGGAACAATTTCAACCAACCTCAACCATATCAAGCTCCTAATCATCAAAGCTATCAACCACCTCCTCAAGCTCCCATTCAATGACTTCATGAAAATGACTAAGTCAAACATGCGTTCTATGCAAACTCGGATCAATAATATGAGAGTTGAGCTTAAAAGGAGATTGATACCACAATGTCTCGGCAGACAAATGAGTTAAAGAATATGATGAGCGGCTTCATGAACATGAATATGAACAAAGCTTCACCATCTTCCGGAGGACTCCCAAGCAATACTATTCCTAATCCTAATGCCGAGTTGAAAGCCGCCACCACTGTGGTGGTAAGACGACAATGGACCTTCGACTCCTATGCCCCTCCTCCTGTGGCATTTAGTCAAGTTACCAAGGAGACAACGGACAAGGTGCATTATTCAAGCCCACGGCACTGACACGTCCAACCGGTAGTCCAAGTTTCAAATCCGAACCCGATGTTCCGAGGAAAATCCGAGCGAAAACACTTCCATCCCGGCTCAAAAGTCTAGTCGACTTCCTTACCCATCAAGAATGAATGATGAGAAGCTCAAAGACAAAAACAAAGAGCAAATGGAAAATTTTTCCAAATCTTCAATGAGCTTCACTTTGATTTAAGCTTCGTTGATGCTCTCGTTCTAATGCCTAAATTTGCATCCACGCTAAAGGCTTACTCACCAACAAAGATAAGCTATCGAGTTGGCTAAACTCCTCTCAATGAGCAATGCTCGGTGCCATTCTTAATAAGCTTCCCGAAAAGCTTGAAGACCTGGCGGTTTCTAATCCGTGTGATTTCTTGGGATGTTTCAATGCTCCGCCTTGGCCGATCTTGGCGCTAGCATTAACCTAATGCCACTCTCAAGATGGAAGAAACTATCTCTTCACGAACTTTCATCCACTCGTATGACACTCGAGCTAGCGGATCGCACTCAGCAACTCGTCCACTGGGATAGCCGAGGATGTCGTGATGAAAGTAGGAAAGTTTCACTTTCATGCCGACTTTGTTGTAGTAGACTTCGGCGCGGATCCTAGAGTTCCCTCATCTTGGGAGAGCTTTAAGAACGAGTCGTGCTCGATCGATGTGTTCTGTCAAGAGTTGACCATACGGGTTGACAACGAAGAGCTCACATTAAATATCAACAAAACTCCAAACCTCAGACAAACAGAGTGTTGCCACAATTGATAAAAATCGAAGATTCAATGCAACACTCTCAAACTTCACGGTTAAGAGGAGTTTTCAAAACGTACGAGCTCAAAGCTTTGAAAATCACCCCGGTTCAAACAAATGGTTTGAAAGCTGTACTGTGGAAGTCAAGAGTGTTCTTGATGATGATGACGATGATCTAGAATCGGAGACTTCGCCCAAGTGGTGGAAACCGCTAGCTCCAAGAGCACACCACTTGTCCCACCTCCGCATCGGCTTGTCGCATCGAGTTTGTTAAGTCCGTGGATGAAACCAAACTCTCTTCTGCTTCATCCGAATTGGACGATGATGTTTGTGATCCAATGGGAGACATTCTTCCCATTGATGAATCGCTCAAAATGATCCATCATCTTCTAGTCCTATTCCGACTCTTCCATCCTTCTCTCACCCCGATGAGGAGGATGACAACTTTGGAATGAAGTCGATGCATTTCTTAGTGATGAGTCAATTCCAATGGAATTGATAACACTTACCTTGATCAGGAGGAGACATTCTTTTCCGGAAAGTTTGTTGATTGAAGAACCATTTCCACCCTCCTCCGGACATCTTCTTGACAATCACCATCTAAGCTTCAAGTTTAAGCTTAAAGATGTCAAACCGGTGATTTGCTTCTCTCTCACGAGGAATGGACATGCATTCTCATGTACGCCTTTATTCCATTCTTCACGGATGGTGTGGTTGCTCTTTCCTTTTCTCTTTCGGGAATGAGGACACCATCTTTGACCCCGGTATCATCCTTTATAGTTTCTACTATTAACAATACGCGGTTATATCTCATCGGTGTGGAACTTTCGATGTTCATATGTTCATTAACATTGTGAACGAAAGTCCGATCGAGATTGGTTTTCCGCTACTTTCCCATGAACCAATGAATGCGGGATCGAGTCAAGCTAGCGACTCGGTAATCAAAACGAAGAGCTAAACATGGGTTTTCACCGTGTGTACCACCCTAGTGTGGGGAGTTTCCCATGTTGTATATATATAAGTTTTCTAAAAAAAAAAAAAAAAAAAAAAAAATCCTTTCAAATAATGGCCGTAGTATTTCCCTTTACGTTCTTTGTTTCGCATAACTGTGGGTACTATGAATATTGAGGGCAATATTCATTTCTAAGTGCTGGGGATTCTCACGAATTTTATCATGTAACTATACCGCCTAATTCCCGTTTTTGGCCAAAATTTTTTTTGGAGTAAGTGTTCTACACTTACTCAATTGGTTATCGATCCGCCTTGTCTAAGACAAAAGGATTGGCTAATCCAGAGCAAACGGCTCTTGGTAAAGATTTCTCAATCCGTTTATATGGCTTGCAATTTGCCCTAAATTGTATGATTCTCAACTCACCATATCCTAAAAAGTGAAGAGTTGGCTAGCCCGCAAGGTTATGGCTTGTGGTAAAGGCGATGGAAAATCCATAATTGGTAATCACTCACCAAAGATAATATTGATAATTTATCTAAGAGTTGGCTAGTCCGTATGGTACGGCTTACGGTAAAGACAAAATCAAATCCGTTGAAGTCGGTGGTTTGCTCAAAATCACATGGTTATCGATTGTACCATGGTTCTTACTTGAACTCAAACATTTGGCTACTCGAGTAATGGCTTTTGGTAAAGAGATTAAAATCCATTATGTTTTCTCAAATCATTGCTAGGGACTAGCAATATCTCGATGTGGGGATTGATGAGTGTGTAAATACTCATCATTTTGTACAAAATAAGCGCAAAATCATCCGAAACACTCGAAACACATCAAAATGACCAAAATATCACAAATCGGTGTTTTATGTGTTTTAAATGCAAAAATATCAAAATCGGATGAAAACATATCAAATTTGCAAAATTGCGGTTTAGTCCCCAAGTTTATAAAATTGTCAAAATAGTCCCCGAGCCAAAATTTCAAAGAAAAGTCACCAAAGGTCTTTTAAAATCATAAATTGTCATTTTAGTCCTTTGGTGGGAAATCTAAAAATTTTGAGAAAATTACAATTTAGTCCCTGAAAAATCCAAAATGTTCAAAACTAGTCCTTGGGAATTTTCAAAAGTGTCAAAACTAACCCTTGGATTATTTAAAGTTGGCAATACCAACCCTTGACTACATTTTCATAAGTTACATATTTGGTCCCTCAGTTTGGAAATGTTACATCTTTGGTCCTTGGTGCTATTTCCTAAACAAACCAAACGGACCTAATTTAATTACCCAAGCCCAATTACTAAACCCCTGGCCCAAAAACCTTTACCCGGTCCGTTTACCCAACCCGACAACCCAAACCCAACTTTTAAAATAAACAAAACCCGCCCCCCTTTCCCCCTCCCCCCCGACCGGTTTATGCGCTCCACCACGCCCACCAATGACCTCCCCATAGTGCCTACACCACCAATTGTCCCCCCCTCCTCACCAACCTTACCAATGCATTAATTGCACCCTCTTTCCTGTCCCAGATAACAGAACCAGAATTTGGCGCCAAAACAGGATTAAGGGCCAAGATTCATTCTAGCCAATCAAGGGTGGAAATTGCAGCTGGGAAATATTCAGAGGAGTGAGAAAGAAGCTTGGGATTATAAAAAGAGGCCAAGAGAAGCAAGTTGGAGAGTTAGTTTTAGTTTTCTTAAAATTGTATGTCGTTTTAATAAGTATTGTGTCCTAATTAGCTTCTGATTTGTACCTTTAAGTTATTTTGTACTCAAGTTAATCATTTAAGTGTATTGCAACTTAATTTCAATATCAATTCAAGTTTTAAGTTCAATTTCCAAATCTTTATGTTACTGTTGAAATTTTTAATCTCAAAATCATTGTTAAATCTTTTAGCAGTAGTTTTAAGCTCAAACAAGTTCCAATAAGCTTGTTAAAGCTTAGTATAAGCTACATTCACCTTTCATGCAACTTTGGGAATTAGTCAACAAAAGTCAAACTTGGAGCACAAATGATGCAGGGGTGATCTGGGGTGATTCAGAAAGTAAAATGGGTTGAAATGGAAGTACTTGGGTGGTTTACATAGGATTAGTGATCTTGGGTTCTTGGTTTCACAGTTGGCAGGCCATAGTGGTCATTGGACCAATTGTAAGTTCAAGCTTATTTTTAGCTTAATCTTTTTCAGTAGTATTCAGTAGTAGAAACTTGTTTTAATAGCAGTGTTTAAGCTAGCATTAGTCAATTTGATCATAATTTGTACTTGTTTAAGTGTTAGCCTAGTTTCAATTTGCATAACAGTTTATAAGGGGTGTTTGGTTTGCTGTCAAAATTGTCTCACAAGTAAAATCAGTGTTAGTTTTTTTTATTGCCTCAAGTTGATGTAGCATAAGTAAACTCATTTGAGTCAAAAAATTGATCTAGCAACTCAAAAAGTCAAAGTTTCTTGTTAATCATTTCTTCGTTAAGCATGTGGATTTTAGAATTGCAAAATCTTGATTTGTGTTTAAAAGTCATAAACAAAGGTTGAAATAGCTTCATTACATCATAACAAATCAATATCAGTCATTAACTTGGATCAAAACTTCACCAAAGTCAAAGTTCATGTCTGCTTTAAAAAGTCAAAATTGTGTAAAAGTTGGATTTGAGCAAAACTTGCGTGTAGCTTACAAAGTGCCATTAAAGGTTTTCAAGGTCCGAGTTTTGGTTACAAGTAGTGCTCTAGGTGGTCTTTAAGACCTAGTATCTGCTTTTAAGCTCAAGCCCTCTGGTTGAGCTTCGCATAAGCTCAAAGTGAGCCCTTTGCCTCGCTCCATAACTCGTTGTCACCGAGTTTTTCTCGACTTTATACAAGCTTGCACTGAGTTTGTAATAGCTTGTTAAGGGCTAGTATTTTGTTAATGTAGCTTCCTAGGTCTAGTTTAAGTCTTGATAATTGGATTTTAATTTGTAGCTTATTTGGGTGCTTAATTTTGGACTGCAAGTTGACACAATTCCTGTTTTTGCTAAATACCAAAAGCTTCAAATCCTGTGTTATTTGGTTGTTCTGTAGTTATAGCTTGTTGATTACTGTTTCATTTGGTCACATTCAGTATATTATAGCTTCTGACAACAGTAGGTAGCTTGTTTTGATCATTTGCTTATCAAGTGCTTATTTCAATAAGCACTTGATTGATCAGTTTCATTTTTCTCCACATAGCACTTGTTTTTCCAATTTTCATAGCTTCTTATCATTATTTTAGAATTTTCCTGAAATTTTCAGATTTTTCCTAGCTGTTTTGCTATTTTTCTTGATTTAATCTAGTTTTTAACCATTTTTAAATAGCAATTAATACAAAAAATTCAGAAAAGGTTCCAAAAAATAATTTTTCAATTTTCTTAGGTTTAGATAAATATAAAAAGTAGAAAAAGTATTTTTCCCAATTTTTCTTAGTTAAATTTGTATTTTTAAATATTTTAATTAGTTTTTAATAGTTTAAAAATCCTATAAAATAGATAAATAGTCACAAAAATACAAAAATAGTTTTGAAAAGTCTATTTTGATATTTTAGACTTTTCCAAGTCTTAATTTTATTTTTCTAGCCTAATTTCCTATTTTCTTGTATTTTAGGTAATTAATTATTAGTTAAAAATAGTTTTTAATTAGATAATTAGTTCTAAAAATAATTTTCTTTTTCCATAAATTTTATTTTATCATTAGGTTTATAAAAATGTCATTTTCATATTTTTAGGGTTAATATTGAATTAGTTTCACTTTTTATTTTGTACGTCGCGTAGATTTTAATTTCAGTTTTGTAAAATCATAAAAACAAAAACATAATTTTAATTTTAGTGATAGCGTTTATTTAATAGATTTTATCTTTTTTAATTTCCTCTAATTTGCATTTAAGCCGTTGTAATTTGTTGGCTTTTTCTGTAGTTAATCTATTCACAAATCTCCTTTTCCGCTCAAATCTCGCGATCACTATATCGTCGATAATCCATTGCATAGCTCATTGGGACATAACGACCGGGAGACCCTATACCCTCGGATCTTCATTGATTTCGTCTTGAAGTTGTTTTAAGTTTTCTTACGCTTGCGTGAGAGAACTTGACGGTTTTGCGCGCATCACTTACCATCAAATCATTGGTCACAGTCGCTTGTAGAGTTATCTACTTGCTTAGGCGCATCGATATTCATATATAGGCAAATAGGGTGACACCTGAAAATACATGAAAGAATGGTTATAAGTTACTAACTAAATTGAATATTGCGTACCCATATTATACTATTATATGGAATAAGGCAGAGGTAAAGGAATGTAAAATTAAGTGAAAAAAAGATTAAATATGGATAGCAATTGATATTGGTGCGTTCGAGAGCATGGTGTGCACATTAAGAATGAACCTTTAATGATTTTAACAACTGATTTACCTGCAAATGCATGTCAGAATCCTTTACAATCAGTTTTGTGCACAAAACTTAAGCAACAAAAGAGCCATATGAAGATATGTATACAAAACAATAAACTTTACACACGTTATTATTGCCGAACTCTTGACTTACCAACTAATACTACGAAGGACAAATCCAAAACGTAAATTAATAAACCTTCTCTTAGGCTCCATTGATACACTATAATCATTAAACAAAACTTATATCAAATTAAAAATAAAGTTAGATTAATATACAACCATGATACGAACAAAGTTTCTTGATAATAAAACAACATAAAATTTATACGAAAATTAAAGAAACAACATACATAATGAACGATCATATATACCTTAGCCACCATGATTGGTTGATGAATTTTTATGTAGATCATGCATTAGGGATTAGAAGAAAACATGATATTAGGGTTTTAAGAAAACATGATATTATGAACTCGATTTTTTTCCGTGATATCATATTTTTATTTTAAGTAAAGATTTATAACAATTGTATTTAGTATAGGATTCCAATATAATTATAGGCATTTATAGATTATAATATGCAACATAATTATCAAAATAACTTGTGGCCTAAGTGGTAAACACACGTTATTTATCCAAATAAACAAGGTTCAATCCTTGCAAGGCTCATTTTTATAAATAATTTTCAAAATATTTAATAAAAATCCAAATTTACAAAATAATTATTAAAAATACGAAATTTACAATTAGTGCTTAGGTGAATTTAAAAATTGCTTAGTTGGACAACAAATGCTTATGTGGCATTGAGGTGGCATTGACGTGGCATTGAGGTGGCATTAATGCCAAATGCCTCCTGTTATATATAATATAGAGATATATAGGTTTGGGTTATTATGAAAAGTTTCTTATAATGAAAAGAATGAGAAGGCATGTGGAGGTGACATGTGTCACCTTTGCCACATCACCATACCCCACCCCCACCCCCGAAAAAAAATTTTTTGGGCAAAAAAAAAAAAATTCGCCAATTTTTTCTTGCATCACAATTATGAATTTAGTGCATCAAGGTTATAAATTATCGCATCACGGTTATAAAGTTCTTTGCATCACAATCATAATTTTAGTGCATTAATGTTATAACCTTGATTTTAGTGCATCATAGTTGATGCACTATTATCTATGATCAAGAACTTATAATAAAGATGCACCAAAACTTATTAGTGCATTAAGGTTATAAGTTCTTGCGTCACAATTATGATTTTAGTACATTAAGGTTATTGCATTACGCTTATAAAGTTCTTGCATCACAATCATGATTTTAGTGCATTTAAGGTTATAACCTTGATTTTAGTTCATCATAGTTGATGCCTTTGAACTATTAACTATGATGCGATAACTTACCAATGGAGCATTAGTCCAATGGTTGGAGCACTTGTGCTTGAGTCAATTGACCCAAGTTCAAGTCCCATCCTTGGCATTTGCTTCATATAGGTACCCACATCCGCAAAACCCGTGGGCACACCGGAGACTTTATGGAATAAGAGCTTGGGGTCCGAGTCTTGGCTCGTGCTCACTCCATTGGTGCCCACTAGGCCGTGAGAGTTCTTAGGAGCTATTCCTTGTGGGGTGGACAATGGTGGTGCCAAAAGGCACCCGGTCGAGGTGTTCCCACCAATCTACACCTTTTGTGGAATGATGCAAGAACTTATAATAAAGATGCACCATAACTTATTAGTGCATTAAGGTTATAAGTTATCGCATCACGATTATAAATTCTTGCATCATAATCATGATTTTAGTGCATTAAGGTTATAAATTCTTGCATCACAATTATGATTGTGATGCGATATTTATTGTGATGCGATAATAAATTTTGGCGGAAATTTTTGGCGGGAAAATTTTTTTGCCCAATTTTTTTTTTTTTTTTTGCGGAAAAAAATTTTTTTTATGGGGTGGGTGGGGGGTGGGGTGGGGTGACACATGGCATGGTGATGTGGCAAAGGTGACACATGTCACCTCCACATGCCTTCTCATTCTTTTCATTATAAGAAACTTTTCATTTTAACCTACCATATAGGGAAGGGTTATTTTCGTAACCAAGAAAATCACGAAGCACATGAACCAAAGATCAACCAATCGATTTTTCTTATATTAATTTTTATTTTTAATTCAAAAGGGTATAATGGTAAAATTACTTTTTTTATATTTGATTTTTTTACAAAAACGTTTTTGGTTCCCGTAATTCTATTTTTTTTTTTTTTTTTTTTTTTTTTTTTAACATTGTGTGCACATGTGTTTTGCATTATGTGATAATTGTATTTTCCGTTTATACGTGTTTTGTATTTGCACATGTATCTATAAAAAACATTACATAAGTATGTATACAAACAACAAAACTTTATTAATACACTTATGCAATTTTATACAAACAACAAAGCTTTATTAAAAAAATATTACATAAATATGTTTTATTACAAATATATGAAGCATGCACATGTGCATACTACAATGTCTTCAATAGTTGGTTCATCTTTTAGGCGTGCGCATGTATTCCTCGTCTTGTTAAAAAACCCATGAAATATACACATGTGTTTTTAATACTTGTGCACATGTGTTTTTCCTCATTGGCCACTCTCGATCTCTTTGTATGCATATGTGCAGTTGAGTTCGTCTCATATGCCCTTATATACACGTGTGTGCATTCTTCATATTGCTCATTATACTCGAACCTCTAATCACAAACAAATAATAGAGAAATTATTTAATCATAATAACTAAGAAAACATATATGGACAACCTTTCATAACAACTGAAATTAAACAAAAGAAACAAGTTCATGAAACTGTAAAAACACATATGCATAAAAGGTTTCAAATTCACAACTTTAAAAACACATATGCAAACTCAAAAACACATGTGCACACCGAGACGATAAGAGTAATAAAATGTAAGATTTGAACCGTTGCTTATTCCACCATTAGCAAACAAAAAAAACTCATGATACCAAACCAAAAATAATGAAAACTATTTAATTGATATGATTATGAAAAGAAACTACTAGCAAGTGAGAGAGAATAGATACTATCCCCAAAATAATGAAAACTATTTAATTGATATGATTATGAAAAGAAACTACTAGCAAGTGAGAGAGAATAGATACCATCCCCAAAATGACCAATCAGGCGAAACAATATCCAAGCTCCAAAGGTCGACACAATACTTGAACAACGGTGGAGGGCCAGGAATCGGCCTCTTGAAGTACTTTCCTATGTTGAAAGCTGGTCGATCATCACAATCAAACATAAGCTCTAAATCAGGAACCCTGCCAAGATACAGTCTTAGCAACTGTTGAAAACCCCAATCAGGAACCTCGATGGCACACATTTTTATAAAAAAAAACATTCAAATCACCTACTGTCATTATGAATTTGAAACATTTTATATAAAGATTAACAAAACAATTTTAAACTATAAAGCCTAATTTAACAAAACAGACACAACATGAGCCATAACAATTCAATAACTATAAAGCATAATTTGAACACAAACATAGGACCAAACAAAATCCAAAAAACGAACTAAAAAACACATCTACTGTACACACTATCATGAGCCAATAAAATCAAAATTCAAGAACTAGAAAACCAAAACACTAATTTGATTCATATATAATGCAAGTCCAAACACTAAAAAATTAAACTATCAAGAAAACAATAAAGAGTCATAACCACAGACCAGTCAAAGCTACACAAATTAACCACCACTAAAAAAAATGGTTTATGAAGTTCTCGTCAAATATAAAAAGCAAAAGAGGATCTAACAATTTATAGCTATAAGAATTAAGGCAACAATGAAAAAAAATGCCAACATGCACATAAATATTTAGAGCACGGCTTGAATTAAAAAAAGAATATCATATCCACACAAAATAGATCAAGGCTTAAGCAAAACCATATCTTGGACCAGATCTCGTAATAAAGGACTAAAAAAATCATATAAGGCCAAATCTATTTTTTTAAAATGATAAACACATTTAAGCACCAAACTTTTACCTTTATGATTCTAGATAACAAGATCTGAGAATCGGCTGGACACCCACAAACTCTCGTTATGAAAAAGATATAGATTACAAAGATTAATATTTCGGTCGGAGATCAGTGTTGCCATGGCACTGTTTATTTTTTCCGGTGACTTTGAGAACCCAAAAGGGAGAAAGGCGGCATATTTTTGGGAGAGTGGGAGAAGTTGAAACCCTATAAATAAAATCACAAAAATAGTGCGTAATAGTTATGGGACGGTTATTTAGGAGATGACTGCAAAATTACTTTAATGCCCTTGTTGTTCTTAAGATAGACACCTTTGAATTTTAATTATTTACATTTATGCCACAATCATTTGTATCCATTGATCAAATATCTAACGGTGTAGATTGGTTACATCGGTTCTCGACCTTTTCTAGTTCCGAAAATAACTCCACACACTATATATATATATATATATATATATATATATATATATATATATATATATATATATATATATAGGGAGGGTTAATGTGAGATCAAACTTAAAGTTGTAAAAATAAGATCAAATCTAAAAATCACTAAAACATTTATAAATAACAATTTTAGCAATCATACACAAAAAATAATATTTTAATACAAATTAACATTTTAGCAACTAATAACCAAATGATACATGAGTTTTGATTAGCGATACACACGATACACATTACACTAATAAATATTCCAAAACCCGATACACATACAAAAACGATACATTAAACTTCTAATCAAAGTGTATCACCTAGGTTTCGTAAATTTTAAAAGAAATCTATCGAAACTTTAACAATTTTAGTTGTAGTAAATAAAAAATTATTTTTATTGTAAGGAGAGTATCTCTTGTCAAATTTTATATATATATATATATATATATATATATATATATATATATATATATATATATATATAGAATCAAGATCAAATAAGATAAAGCTTAAAGTTGTTAAAATGAGATCGAACTAAAATTTGAGAAGAGATACTCTCCTTACAATAAAATAATTTTTATTTACTACAACTAAAATTGTTAAAGTTTCGATAGATTTCTTTTAAAGTTTCTGAAACCTAGGTGATACACTTTGATTAGAAGTTTAATGTGTATCGTGTTTGGAATATTTATTAGCGTAATGTGTATCGTGTGTATCACTAATCGAAACTCATGTATCATTTGGTTATTAGTTGCTAAAATGTTAATTTGTATTAAAATATTATTTTTGTGTATGATTGCTAAAATACTTATTTATAAATGTTTTAGTGGTTTTTAGATTTGATCTTATTTTACAACTTTAAGTTTGATCTCACATTAACCTCCCTTGTATATATATATATATATATATATATATATATATATATATATATATATATATATATATATATATATATATATATATATATAGCAATACTTAATCGACCAATTTAGTCAATTCGCTCTAACCAAGAGTGAAAATCCCAAATAGTCAAAGAAAGCCAAACTATATATATCCGAAGTAATTAATATTCTCGGTCGTTAATGTCCCAACAAAGTGTGAATGGAAAATCATATTCGATTCGTGATTGGGTGATTGAATAATTGAGATATTTTGGATTTAGGACTTAGGGTGAAATTTATTTAGCAATAGGGTTTAGGATGTAACATATTGATTTCACATACACATCAAATCACTAACACAAGAGGCGACAAGATGATTTTTAGAGAGAGAAAGTTAGAGGTTTGGGAACTTTAGTGAGAGAAAGAAAATCTTATTATGAGCTCCAACTCTACCTTGGGAGGTAGAGAGTATTTATAGTCTTACAATAAAACGCCACCGACGGGTCGTGGATCGTGCATACAGTGGGTAAAGACCCGTCTGTCCTCCACGGTGTTACTTAACTAAATACTACTTAACATTAAATAACTACGACTACGAGCTTTTAACGGATACATATACTTGAGGTGACCGACACTTTAATACCGGATTTTCTAAATCCTAACAATCTCCCTAAGGAGGTCACCTCAAACACACATTACAATTACATAGAATACAAACAGATATTACATTGAAATTGTTCTTGGATTCTTGTTCATGTTCTTTGTTCTGTAGCTCGTAGTCTTTGATTCTTCATTTTGCATGTTTGGATAATCCGAGTGGAGGTCTTTAACCGATCCACGTGATAATCGAGTTTTGAGCCGCCTTTGAGATCATCACCACAAGAAATCGACTCATCCATTGTGGTGTTGGTATTATGTGATGTTGTGACATTTGGACCGACATGCTCACATTCGGATCATGATATATTCTTATCGAGTAGCGGAAGCTTTCGTTGATTCATGATATTGGCGCAGCAGTAGCGTAAGCATGGAGTGATAATATCGAGTCATTGATGCACTAATCATGATTTCTTGGAAATGAATGTGTTGTGTGAGCATGCGGCTATGGATTGACCGCTTCATTCGATCACCGCAAACGCCGGGTGTTCCCGCATAAAACAGCTTAGCAATAAAGCGCACAAGAGTGTCTTTGATCACTTTTGTTGAATTGAGGTACACGCCCACGGTTCCTCGCTGATCAAGACAAGTATCGCTCGTGATCGTATAATTCAAGAATTTCCTTGATGTGGTTTCGCAATGCTTCTAGTCGTTCTCAAACCGAACGCCTCAAAGAAGACAACACGGAGTGAGTGAACCAATAATTGAGATTCACCGATTGATGAAAAGAGATTTGAAAACAATCGTATCGCTCAATAGAAATTGTTTTTGCAATACAACGAAGGTTTTAATGAAAATCAATTATCAATCATAAACACCTTTATTTTGAAATATTAGTACACAATCGATGTGCTAAAGAAAAGAGTTTTTAAGCACAACGACCGGTTTTTCAAAGGTATCCGTCAATCCATAACTCGAACTGTGATTGATTCAAAAGATTGAATCGCCCCATTGTTTCGCTCTCATTGTCACATGGTTGATCTATTGAATAGATCTCACATGCCACCCACCGTGAGCTTGTTTGATGTTGGCTCCGTAAGGCTTTCCATCTTCATTGTGAATATGTTTGCATATCACTCGATGTTCCGCAATACCACAAGGATAATGCGAGGACTCATAAGATATAATCTCTTCCACATTGTGTGAAACAGAGAGTCTTCATTGAAAGTGTCCTAATGAGATTTATAGATGATCTCGTGGCTCTAGACTCAATTGTGCATATTTGGTTCCTAAGCCGAGACTAGGAGAGGGTCTCCTTCTTCAATATCAACAAACTCTAAGAGAAAGTCGATAGATAATGTCGGTTCCCGTGAGAATGAAACAAGTCCTTTTAAGAGGAACTTGAGTGGTTTGGGAAGTTGTAGTGCAAGGCCACCGGGTCCATGACGCCTTGTCTTCAATACCGATGTTACCTTGGTAACCACCAAGAGTATATGAATTGAACCCGGTTTCGCCCTAAGGTTGAATAAATGGAGGGCTATTTCTTTTCACCCTTTTCACATTCAATTCTTTTTCATTCTTCAACCCTTCAAGCTTACCGAAACTTCATAACTAGAACCTTGTTGGGTTTATTCCAAGACTAGCTCTCGCCCATCCGCACTCTTCCCATATCTCATTTTTCTCCTTTTTCAATATACCTAAGGACTCTACACTATCAAGTGGTTTTGTCCTCGGTAGATCCCTCCCGCTCGGCGGATCATGGACCTCAACCTAACCTTATCATCCTTATATCACCATGCATAAAGTAAAGTTGGTCGGTCTTTTGATATAGTTCTTCCGCCTTGAAACCAATTGAAAACCATTTGAAAATCAATCAAGATACTTGTGATATAAAATCAAAGTATTTTGTATCTTAATTGTTTTGATATTTTAGAAATGCTCCCCTCAACATATGCATAAAATTCGTAAATTGTTTAGCACATGGAGGCAAGAGATCTTTGAAATCGTTAGATTAAGAATGAAAGGTCCAATCTTTTGATTAACATTTTCTAAAATGATCATCATCACTTCCCAATCAATTTGAGTAGATAAAACATTTTGAGGAAGGATGAGGTTTTCAAAGTTTGCTCCCCTCAATATGTGCCTCAAGTTTGAAAGAGTTTTGCACATATTAGAGGAACCCGCACTTAGAGACAATTCAATCACGCTTCAATAATTTAAGGTTTAAAGTAGATGCTCCCTCAACATGTGCATGGAAAATTTGAAATCGTTTGTCACATGCGGGAGGAAAACTTGCTAAACACTTATGAACCCATTTATCGAATTATCGCTTTAAACCAATTTAAATCACAAATTCTCCCCGATCACAATTATCAAATCATTTGAGATTTGTGATCTCTCAGAGATTTAAATTGATTTTGAAAGCTTTTAAGGAGAATTGTGACTTAATTATGAAAAAGTTTTAATCGATAAGGATCGGATTTTGAGACTTTAAACTCCATAGATTAAACATGCATGATTTTCTTTTGAAAACAATTGTATGACAAATAACCTTTGATTTAATTGAAATCATTCTCCCTCAATCAATGACATAAGTTGTTGATTGAGAGATAGATATTTTGACAAAAGTTAAGTCCAGATGATTTACAAAAATAGAGTACGAGTTATTTTTCAAAGCAATTAGTTTTCATTAGATTGAAAGCAATTGTTTATAGAATCGAGCATGAGATTTGAAAAGCAAGATAAAGCATGGCTCGTTTTTTCTTTGAAAAGCGGTTATCGCTCAAATGACAATAAACCATATATTTCACTTTCTCCCAAATTTTTTTTTTTTTTTTTAAACGAATATGTACATTCGACCAACATCTAAAGACCCGTGTCACTCTTTGACTGACAGCACAAAGACCGTAGATATTAATCGAATCAAGAAAGATATGACAAAAAGACAATATTTTTGAGATTTTTCGAGTTTTTCAGATTTTTATGGATTTTATGAAAGATTTTATATTTTTCTATTTGCTTTTTGTAGGTTTTGTAATTTTGTATTTTGCTTTTTGAATAAATATGTACAAGAGATGGATGAAGATAGACCTTTACTCCTCGACTTCCTCCCAAGACGCTTGAGTGTTTTCGTTGAAGGCTTTTCAAGCCAAGTCGTGGAAGAATAAACTCAAAACGTTCTCTTGGAAGAGCTTTGGTGAAGATGTCTCGCTAACCGGTATTCGACTTCACAAAATAGAGTTCCACCACACCGCTTTCCACTTGCTCCCGGATGAAATGATGTCGAATGTCGATGTGCTTTGCTCTTGAGTGTTGAACATTGTTGCATGAGAGAGCAATAGCACTTTTATTATCACAAGACAGAGGGATTTTGTTGAATTCAAAGCCATAGTCGATAATGGGATCTCATCCAAAGGATTTGAGCACAACAAGATGACATGGCTATGTATTCACCTCTGAGAGGAAATAGAAGTACTCATTTGCTTCTTTGAAGACCAACTCACAAGCTTATCACCCAAAACCGAGCACCTCCCGACGCATTTCGACGTGTATCTTGACATCCCGCATGATCAAGATCGTGATAGGTCGTTAGTGACATACCGGTGTCCTTCGGTACCATAGTCCCATATTGATGGTTCCTTGAGATACCGAAGACCCGCTTAACCGCTTCAAGGTGCTTTTTAGTAGGCTTAGCTCGATATCTAGCACACATGCACACAACGAACAAGATGTCCGGTCTACTAGCCGTGAGGTACATCGTGATCCAATCATACTACGATATTTCGCTTGATCTACCATGATCCCCGAGTGGTCCTCATCCAACTTGGTACGCTCAATCATGGGAGTGTCAACGGTGTCACATGAAACAAATCCAAATTTCTTTAAGATCTCATTTGCATATTTAGATTGATTTATAAAATGCCTCCGGACTTTGTGAAATTTGTAATCCCAAGAAAATGACATTTGTCCCATCATTGACATTTGAAATTTGGAACCCATTTCTTTTGAAAACGATCACATTCATTGGGGTCACGAGGCAAAGATAATATCATCAACATAAATTGAACGTGAATTAAATGTTTGCTCGACTTTTCGGTGAACAATGTCGGATCAATCGCTCCCTTGTCAATCCAAGAGATAGAAGAAACTTTGACAACAGATCATACCATGCTCTAGGAGCTTGCTTCAAACCGTAAAGGGCCTTTTTCAAGCGATAGACATGAGTAGGATGCTCGATTCACAAAACCCTCGGTCGGTCGACGAAACCACCTCTTTCAAATCACCATTAAGAAAGGCGTTTTCACATCCATCTGATATACGACCATGTTCTTACTAGCCGCATTAGCCAAGAAGATTCTGATAGCTTCGATACGAGCAACAGGAGCAAAAGATTCCTCAAAGTCAATACCTTCTTCTTGACGATATCCTTTAGCCACTAACCTAGCCTTATTTTTCAGCACATCACCATGCTCATCAAGCTTCACTTTGAAGATCCACTTTAGAGCAATGATCATAGCACGCCTGGAGTGTACTAATTCCCATACATCTAATCGATCAAACTCATGAATTTCTTCTTGCATGGCATTGAACCAAATTGCCTTCATTCATAGCAGCTTTAACATCTTTAGGTTCGATCTTAGAGAGTACGGAGTTGAAGAAGCACCATAAGGCATCAGAGCAAGTTGTTTACGAGTGGATACGGACGAGAAGGGTTTCCAATGATGTTGTCCAATGGGTGATCATGTGTCCATTTTCTAAGGTGTTCATGTTGTTGTTGTTGTGGAACCAAGTAGCAGAGTCGATGTCTCCGATGAAGATGGTTCGATGATGATTCAGAGCAAATATATTTTCAAATGGAGCATCTTCGTGGAGTAGCAAAGGGATTAACTTCATCATTGAATCGTAAACAATTCCATGATGTACATTCGATGATTGATGGTTTGTTGATGAGATAGATTGATCAGCAGCAGCGCTTCTCGACTTAATGATATTGAAACCAAGGATTGACTTCATTGATGTGGATAGAAGCACCCTCGTTGATGGAATTGACATATCAATAGCACTTGGCTCATAGTGTTCATCAAACATTGGATCAAACAATTTCTTCAAATCATCTTTCGATGGAGGTACATAAGGAGTTGTTGGAGAATGATTAGAAACAAGAGTAGAACCGATAGGACTACTTGATGAAAATTGAGATGGGTCCGAATCGGATTGTCCCGGAGCCATTTGACCGGTCACCATCGAACGTAACGTGAATTGTTTCCATGATATTTCGGGTTCTCTTGTTGTAGATTCAGAACCCTTCTTGTTTGGTGCATAACCAACAAAACTCCAATATCCGCTTTTGCTCTTAATTTTCCTAAGTCTTGACCGTCATTCGTTGGATAGCACAAGGCACCAAACACACGAAGGTAGGAGAGATCAAGTTTTCGTTTATGAACAAGTTCATATGGAGTTTTTCCATGAGAGGTGTGTATAAGGGAACGATTTTGGGTGTAGCAAGCAGTGGCAATGGCTTCAGCCCATAGAAACATTGGAACCTTTGAATAAATTAGCATTGTTCTTGCGGCTTCCACAAGAGTTCGATTTCGTCTTTCAACTACACCGCTCGTTGAGGAGTTCGTGGAACACTTCTTTGATGACCGATTCCAACACTTTCATAAAACCGAATTAAGTCTTTGTTAACAAACTCGTGCCATTGTCTGCTCGAACAATTCGATCGTATTGTTGAGTCGAACTCAAGTCGTTTGATTAGTTTGATGATGACATCCGAGTTTCATCCTTTGTCCTCAAAAACTTTACCCAAGTAAATCGAGAGTAGTCATCAACAACTACTAGAATGTATTTCTTCCCATTTATCGCTTGCACTCTCATTGGTCCGCATGCATCCATATGAAGGGTATGAAGAACTTCCATTATCGAATTTGTGGGTTTTGGTTTGTGGGCATATTTCGTGCTTTTACCCAATTGGCAAGTCGAACAAAGATGATCTTTTCATATTTTAACTGGGTAAGCCCTCGACAAGATCCTTTCTCGAAAGGTTATTAATGGTGCCAAGTTCAAGTGATTGAGACGACGATGCCATAACCATGACTTTGTTTTAGAAGCCTTTGACAAAGAAGCGATTGGAGAAGACTTCATCATGTCTTCGATAGAGATGGTGTATAGGTTAGAACCACGAGTACCTCTTAATAATTCCACACCATCAAGTTCTCTAACGAAGCAAGTATGTTTTCTAAAGGCCACCTCTAGATCGGAATCACGTAATTGACCAACAGAGAACAAATTATGACCAAGACCTTCCACATAATATACCCCGGAGATTACACTTTGCCGACTACATAATCACCATAACCCATAATTGCTCCAAAATGGTCGCTCCCGAATCTAACAAGTCCCGATGAATTTACTCACGAAGTTCATGAGCCGCGACCGTCTCCAAATATATGCTTGGAACAAACTGAGTCCGTGTACCACGTAACGATTTGAACGATCCGCAGCTGAACACGCACAAGAATGGATAATCGATAATTGGGATCCCCATGCAAGAATGGGTTCCATTTGGTTAGTAATAATGATTGGAACACCCACATCGTAAATAGAAACACCCATATCGTAAATAGAAGCAATGGAATCATTAGGAATAGATGCATTGTTAGTATCCAGATTTGACCTATTCAAAGTATGTTCACTTCTTAAAGGAATAGTTCTACCAAGAGGCATCCATTTTCTAGTGGGCATTGTCGATTAACCTTATGGCCAAAAGGTATCCATTGATAACCTATCTTACTAAATGTTCTTCCCGTGGGTTTCCACTGTTTTCTAACTTTCTTACGCTTTGCCTTTTAGCCTTCTTAGCATGATTTTTAGCATTAACAATTTTAATCGGGCATTTGACAAAGATTAGACAAATCATTCATACCACATTCAAGATTAGTAATGTAAACCACGCAATCATCATTACATGTTTTGCCAAAAGTAGTAATTCAATTAATTACAAGACGCTTAGAGCTAACACTAGAATCAACACGATTCGCTTTATTCAAAAACTAGTGTTCCTAGGGTGATCTTCTACTTTCTTCCAATGCACATTCTTAGCTTGCATGAGGTCCTATCATTCCTTGTATTGCCTTGAGACTTTGACCGCCGCTTTAATGTCACCGACACTCTGTAGAGGAATGGGAACATTAGTTGGTTTTGCTACTTTTGCATTTCCTGCTTAGATGTGCAAGGATCCGAACTACTTGAAGGCATACTAAAGTTCACATTCATAACATTGGGCATTGAATGAGTTGTATACTTGGCACTAGGCATAGAACAAGGTATCAAGGGATTGACTTGCTCACCTAAGGTTTTAGGGCATATTGTAATTAAGCATTCTAGAAGTTCTTGAGATCGTTTGGCATATAAGCATGCATGGCCAATTGCATTATCAAGTGGTTTCTCTAACTTATCCTCTTCTACAATCTCACGGAGACATTCTAGGTCGTCCTTAAGGTATGAGAAATATGTTTGAATAGCAAGTTTGTTATTCCTAAGATGAGGAGGAACATATTTCATGCATAAAGCATATTTATTACAACCATGCACCTTTGAAGCACCATTCTCCCATTGGTCATTGGCATTTTCCTTTTACCCGACTCTTCGATTCTCAATTTCCTTTTGCAATGAAGTTATTTTTTCATTATTTTGTTACGAGTGACTTTTATTGACTCAAATAACTCATTGAAATGACGTTAACCTTTTCATTTTCTTCTAGAAAACTCTCATTTTCCTTTTGTAAAGCATTAACCAAGTTTTGAAGATGAAAATTTTGAGAATTCGAGAATCTAAAGGAGGAGGCATTTGGGAGCCACCACATTGTTCATTTCACCCTTTAATTGAGAAATTTGGGCTTTCAACTTTCTCGATCGTGTTACGTTGAGCTTGAATCTGCTCATCACGCTTTGTTTATTTCAAAATCGCATCAAACTCGAACATCCGAGGATATCTTGATGTTTGAGGTTTTAACATTTTCTTTGAGATGTTGATATTTTAGTTGTAAATCAAAATGTTCAACTTCTAGTTTAGAAAAATGTTTTACCAAATTATCGTGATCATCCTGCTCAATTTTCTCACTTAGTTTAGAGTTTTGATTTCAAGCTCAATGACACGATCATGGGAGACTTTCAAAGCAACAGATAATTCATGAAATTGAGAAGCAAGAATAGAACAATTAGTGGCAAGATAGAACACATCTTGAGAAATACAATCGTAAAATCGATTCTCATTTAAGGTATGCAAGTTCTTCCTCTCAATTTCATTATATTTTAATGCTCGCTCATAGTCACTAACCTCAACAATCATTGCATCAAATTCCTTTTCCATTCCTTTAATATCTCAGATCTATCCCTTTTAAGACTCTCAAATTGATCTTTTAGTTGTTTAAAGAAAGGCATGACCTCGCTAAATAACATTCTTTTGTTTGCTCAAAACCCTTTCCCTTCGCTATCCCAGCTGGTGTGATCCTTTTCTTACAAGTTTTCTCAAAGTCAACAAATAATTGAAATATAACATATTGACCGATTAAGGTCTTGCTTTTAGTGGCAATAGTTCTAGGAACTAAATGCATTGGTGTATTTGGAGGATACACGTCAGCAGCATTTTCCTAAGGGAGGGTTTGTTACAACAAGATTTTCTCGCTTTTGCTTATCTAAATCCTTTTTCCGTAACACTTGTTCGGGAGTTAACAACGCTTGAGGCTTAAACTTGTTCAAGGAAATCCAGCTTTTCCTTCTTGTAATCATGGGGTTTGATCGTTATGTTATTCTTTTACATTCGTGATCTTCTAGCTTCTTATTCATTTTCTCCCTAGATGCATCATCTAATTTTCTATCTTCCTCTCTGCACTCAATGCAACTAGGTGTCTGTCTAGGTTTAAGAATCTCATTGCCATCATAGATTACATTTTGAGCAGCTTTTGCTATCTTACCATACTGTGGTTGGATTCCTTTATAATGGGGATACTATGCTTATCACGAGAACTCTATGCTTCGTGATCATGTGAGCAATCAATTGTATTCCTTGTACGCATAACTTATTTTCAAGCTTGTTTTTCAAGGTTTTAGATTAGAAAATCATTCAAAAGTTTTGATTCCTTAGCACCGAATTCTTGCTTAAGCATTTTAACATTTTCTTGAAGTTCTTGTTTTTGCTTAGCGCTTTAGAAAGCTTTTCTTGTAAGGAGTTTAACTCTTGTTTTAATACTTCTTCTCTAAACTTACTTTTTCTAATAGTTTGCACGATTTGGTCATCCATTTCTCGCTCACGGGTGGTTAACTCAAACTTAGCACGTTGTTCATAAATGGCAACTCGCTCTTTATAGGCATTAAGTTCGAGATAACAGTAATCATCGGGGCACATGCAAGTGTATTCATCAAAAACATAGTCATCATTGATCGCAGAAGATGCATCACTTGGTACAATCTCACTTTCACTTTGTTTCACATATTGATCATATGGGACAACATTGATATTACCCATATTTTCAATATCCGACTCAATAGTTTCATTGATTGTACTTTGTCATGCATCTTTGCACATCAAGATCATCGATAGTTTTAATACCTCGTAAATGATTTTGTCTTTGGATGGACCAGCTTGTGGTGATGAAGAGACTTTAGAAGGGACCATTGGAGAAATGCTAGCCATGAAAATTGTTTGTGCAAGAGGTTCATCATCAACGCCGAGTCGTATGCATCACAATCGCCGACTTGAAAGGCATTCGATGATTGTGGCCTATCTCCGAATTGGTCGCTCATCCACATCTCGCATCATATGTCTTGGCATTTCCTCAAGAAGAAACAACAACTCCTCTTCATCCAAAGTCGCACCATTATCCCGAGCTTGCACAAGCAACATCTTATCCTCAAGTACTCTGCATTCTCGAGGGCATTTTGGTGATGTGCGCCTTGCAATATGTCCTCACCACCACAGCTTGTAACACTTGATCGGCTTTGCTTGTCCTTGATTTCCATTCCTTCCCTATTCTCGATTTGCCACATATCCTCTACCAACTCCACCTCTTCCTTGTTCATACCGCCTTTCTTGAACCTGGTTGTACCATAACCTTCCCATCTCGATGTGGCTTGATTGTGTGGATTAGATGCGCTCGAGGTTGTTGTTGTGTGTGGAGAGAGTTCATGTTTTGACTAATCATGAGAGCCGCTTGATTAATGAAGTTTCCACGTGTGCATCAAGATCGCCTTGTTTGAACATTGGATCGGAATGAGTTTGTGATTACCATTACCCATGGGTATGACTTGAGATGCTTTGGTTGTAATTCCAACATTGGTGTAGAAGGCGTTGAATCATTTGATGAACTTGTTTCTCCCCGGTTTGTTTTGAACCGATCAAGAATCCTTTTTCAAACATAGCATGTCTCTCATTTCAAGAAGGAAGGCATAGAGTTGCTCATAGTTTGTATTCTTCAATCCTTTGGTTAGCTTCACAGAGGTGACAAACTTGTGCCATTCGGGATTCATGTTGTTCACAAACTTTGAGTTCAATCGAATGTTTGGCATAGTCATTCGATGTTCCTCATGTCATTAACAAGCTTGTGGAATCTCACGTAATACTCATAGACACTCTCATCCGGTTTCATCTTGAAGTGCTCAAATTCATCATAGAGTTGTGATTCTCTGCCTTCCATAGTTAATTCGTAACCGAGAGAAGCATCTTGACATTATCCCACACCGCCTTGGCTTCGTGTTGTGATTGATAAGCTTGTAGATATCTTTTGGAAGACCTTGAAGTATGATGTTAGAAGCCCCGATATCAAGATCGAATCTCTTTTCTCCTTATCATTGAGCTCATCATATGTCTTTGGTCCGTCTATTCCATAGATCATTGTTCCATCCGCAATGTATCAATTAAGTCTCTTGTAGTCTCAATCGATAAGGTCCTTCATCAATCGATTTGAGAATGTTGACCCCATTTTCCTTTCCAAGACAAGACAACTGATTCTTTGAGCCCAAGAGTCGTAGTCGGCTCTCAGCAAGCATGGGTGGACGAGTATCCGAACCACCGCTTGAACATCCTCGCAACAGTGGAGATGATTGTAGGTACGTTGGTAGACATGTTTAAAGATTACACGGATTTTATAACTCAATGATTAAACCGGAAATAGATTCTTTCACGGATTTTACTAAATCAAGAGAAAACCAGACACAAACAAAAGTCAACCAAGTCGCTAAGAATCCTTGAACTAAGTCGCTAAGAACCAAGTTGCTAAGTATTAAGAAGACAAGTCGCTAAGATCCAAATCGCTACGAATTTTGACAGCAAATCGCTAAGCACCAAGTCGCTAAGAAATCAAGTCGCTAAATAGCAACTCGCTAATGTCCAAATCGCTAAGACCAAGTCGCTAAGAAACTTAAAGAACAAGTCGCTATCAAAATTGAAAGCAAGTCGCTACCCGTAGTGGAGAATCCACTAAGTGTACTGTTTGTCGGCTTGTCTCAAAAGGCAAGTCGCTATGACCAAGTCGCTACCAAAACTCACTACAACTCGCTACCTTTTACTGAAGCAAGTCGCTACCAAGAAATTCACTCCGAGAGCCAAGTCGCTACCAAGAAAAACTTTAAAAACACACTTTTCAATCCAAAACAAGCTCAACCACAGTGATTCAAGCTTACCAAATCAAAACCCAAGCACATACAATGATCCTAAACACAAAAGTACACCCAAAATTCAAACTTTAACACTAGAAATGAACCAAATGATGCAAAACCACTAAACTTTTTCAAACTCAAAACCATCTAAAACCACTAGAAATCCAAGGATATGTAAGAGATGATCTAACCATGGCTCTTGATACCATTTGTAACATATTGATTTCACATACACATCAAATCACTAACACAAGAGGCGACAAGATGAGTTTTAGAGAGAGAAAGTTAGAGGTTTGGGAACTTTAGTGAGAGAAAGAAAATCTTATTATGAGCTCCAACTCTACCTTGGGAGGTAGAGAGTATTTATAGTCTTACAATAAAACGCCACCGACGGGTCGTGGATCGTGCATACAGTGGGTAAAGACCCGTCTGTCCTCCACGGTGTTACTTAACTAAATACTACTTAACATTAAATAACTACGACTACGAGCTTTTAACGGATACATATACTTGAGGTGACCGACACTTTAATACCGGATTTTCTAAATCCTAACAAGTCAACTTTCCCGAATGGAAAACTATCGTGCTCGGTGTCATCACCGACTTATGGAAAGCAACCTTGTCTCTTACTTAATATAGTCTTTAGAAAAGAGACAAAATACATCAAGATTTTGTCTTACAGAAATGTCGCTTGTCACTTAGGATAAAGTTAATACTCATACTTGTATAAATAGCATAAGAGATGAAGTGAAAGGTTTAAGCTTGTGAATTGTAAAACACACACACACACACAAGCCATCTTTCACTCCTCCAAATACAACTCATCCCTAAGATAGCTCGGTGGTTCCATAGTAGTTGTGCTCGACTTAGCCCGAGCTTAGTGAGAGTACCAACCTTTGTTATTTCAATCCCAAGTACTATTCCAAGTACTGGGTAATGTATTCTTTTGATTCATTTATAATAAAGAATATTATGTTGAAAATTTTTCGGTGTGTTTTACTTATGTCATTTAGGTCATTGATTCACTATTAGTTTTTTTTAAATACTTAACTATTTTTATACGATAGTGAATAGGAACAACAAGTGGTATCGAGCAAGGTCGATTATAAAACCTTTAAAGCCGCTCTAAAACGCTTTTAAATCGTGATCCTAATGGTCAAATTGATGTACCCCAACTAGTCGACAAAAGGGTGGAGCTTATTCATTGCTGCCCCTGCACTTGAAGTTGGTAAATTTAATAAATGGGAAAAGCGATGCTTTGCTATTTGATTCGATGGAACCTTATTATATCAAGTGTATTAAAGAAGGTACATTTATCCCAAAGATCATCAAGGTTTGCCTAAACTCAAGCTCGATGGACTCAGGATGAGATGAGAGTGGTCAACCAGACCAAAGACTCAAAAGTATCATCATATCATGTCTTCCCGATGATATTATGGAGTCGATGATTAGTCAGTAGTACAACTAAACAAACTCGGGATGACCGGTCCACACCATGAAGGCCCTTCCGATACAAAGGAAAATAGGATAATGGACCAAACTTGAGTATAACACCTTCGTGGCTAAGGACTCGAAACTATGTCTCAAACTTACACCCGATACAAAACTCTTTTAAATGAAATGTTTAATGACAAAGTGTAAAGTTGTCCAAACATGAAATGAATGTTGGTTTTTTCAATAGTCTCCCCGAGAAGTGATCGAATTTCTCGTGGACTTAGGAATGCTAATCATATCCGTAATCTTGAACTTCCGAAATATATGGAAATTTGTCTATGAGGAAAACCTCATCAACAGACGATACCCCGACTTAAAGAAGTCTCGTGAAGTCAAGAAGTCCCGACCACCACTTCAACACCAATATCAACCGCTTTTTATTCTAATAATGTGGTTCAAGATTTTCGTGAAAATTCGATGATGAGCCCGATGAAAGATCAAGTGAGGAGTACCTAAATGACATGAATATTGAATTTCGTGAAAGGGCACTCCTTGCTAACTCTCAAGGTTTATGAAAAGAAACAAAGTTTTTCAAATGCTAAAGCAAATGAGGACACCGAATGCTTTAAGTGTCACAAAAGAGGTCATTTTGCAAAAGACTATTTTTCAAAACAATTTCGAACCTCTTACAAACCATCGTGGTCAAATCACCATCGCTCTAGCAAATTTCAACCAAAAATCTATCGCCTCATCAAAATTTTCAAAACAAATATGATCAAAACAAAACTATAGATTTTGAAGCTAAGTACAGGAAAGTCAAAGCTAAGCTTGCATTGCTTGAGGCCATCCCTCGTAAACAACAAACAATGTTAAATATGTGCAGGTAAAAACAAAGGCCTTGTTGTCAAACCTTCGACTAGGATGAAGAGCCGCCTCATCCGATGATGAAATGGTGCATGTCAAGCAATCGATGGCCCTCTCGTAAGAGGACAAGCTAGTTGTTGGAAAGAATCATGCCAGAATGGAGAGTGGGTCAACATCACAATGAAGAAGGTAAATATTCTACTTTCTATGGATGATGACTCGATTGGCGCCTTATATGAACTATATCAATGTTGACCTTAAGTTTGTAGAAGAGCAACGATTAAATCTTTTTCAAAATATAACAAGCTAAGTTTTGAACCGAACAAGTGTAGGGATGAACCGCTTTTAAAACAAAATAAGCTTGAGGCTATCACTTTGCAAATTCAAAACATCGAACTAGTTAAAAAATCGCTCTTCAAGATGAACTTAAGAAAGAAAAGGATATCATTGCTAGTTGGATCGCTAAGAATCCAAGGGTCTTTGACGTGGGAGCCGCCAAGAGCAAAAAGAGAGTCATAGGTGAAGATCATCTCCCGACTCTCACGACAAAGACCGCCTCCCAAACTATTTGTGTCTGTGGCATGATTACCAATGTGTTGACTATTCCCAAGCCCAAGTGATTGGATTGAACAGGTTAATCCCGAGTAAGCTTCCAAATTTCCATTCGGAAGGATACTAGAGCTCGAAAGCCAAGCTCTAAAGAGCATGCTTGATTCTCGATGTGCTCGAGTATCGAACACATCTCCGAGTCTCGAGAATCTAATGCATTGCTTCCACCCCGAAACCTCTTTAGGTGCCGCCCTAGCTCGAGCTTACTCCATTACAATTCAATCCTCACTCACCTAAAGAAAGGTTTGGACTTAGTAGAACCATCCTAAAAAGACCAACAAAACCAATCCAACAAGAGTCTACCCGTTGAGACTTCCACATCCTCGGTCCCCCATCAAGCCGACCAAATTCAAGAACTAACCGAACTTGTGAGGAAGCTAACTCGATAAGATGGAATCCATCAAAAGGTTCCTGAATCAATCAAGGAAACAAAGTCAGCCTACTCTAGTTCCTCAAAGTCAAAGTCAATCACCAAACCCAAGTGGTATGTGATCTGTGCCACTATACCACCATACCATCAATATTGCTATAGAATCCTTTTTGTATGATCCGCAAAAGGATGATCACAGAACTTCGCTCACTTACAATATGTAAGTTCACCAAGAAAGCAAACTATACCAAAGTTGGTCATCGTGATGCTTCAACTTCCAAATCGCTCAAAAGTTTAGAGCAAAACCCTTTTCCACCTTGCCCACACTGTGGCTTTAATGATCATCATCCTGATGATTGTCTCATGAACACATGCTGTGATATTTGCGGAAATTGTGACAACTCGCAATTTCAGGTCATTTCTCGAAACAATTTATGCTTCACCATTTCAACATTTATCGTAAACTAGGTTTGCGTGTTCCAAATTCGCGTAACCTTAATGGTTTAGCGGCAAATTCATGATCATATCATCACGAACGTTTCATATGGACTAAGTTTAGTCTACATTTCATTAGCATCATTTGCATCATGTTAGTTCATTCATGACTTTACATTTCACATTAAACGCGTAAATTTTATATTAAATAAACGTTATCGCGTAAATTATTATTTTGAACATTTAATCCGATACCTCCAAAAATGATCCCTATATATTTTTATACTTACATTTAGTTTATAAAAATAATATTATGAGTTTACCCAGTGTTTTAAATTTATTTTGTATATAAATGGTTAAATTTATATTATTACGACGGTTTTCTTAAAAACTACACGATAATTATTATATCACTCAAATTATGCAAGAAATATATTTTTACAATTTTTATGACATCAATATGTTTTATTTTGACCCGTTAAAAATTTATTTTAGTTAACGCTACCTTAAATACTCAAATGTGTATACAAGTTACCTCAACTTATATTTATATTACTTACACCTTTTTACTTACCCATTTATATACATAATAAAAAAAATTATTTTGTTGAAAAACATTCCCTAAAAACCGGCCAAGGGGAGGGTGAATGCATTAATGAGATTGATAAATTTTCTTACATATATCTACACTCAATCTCACATTCATTCATACACTCAATTATTCAAGTTAGTCAAAAGCTTTCTTTCTCTTGTTCTTCATCCTAAAACCGGCCACATACAAGGTTAAGAAGGGATCATCCAAAGTTTTCCATTTTCAAGTATTTTACAATCTAGATTACACTCTTATTAAGGTTTTGAAATAAAAACCTAGGGTGTTTAGGTTAATCCTTGTTCTAATCACCTCATCAAGTTTACTAGTAAGCATATCATTTTCATTTACATCTTTCAATTTCATTTCACATGTATTTCTTCATTTTAGAGCAAAACATGCAAGACTTGTGTTTATTTATACCATTTTTACATTGATTTTTAGAGTTTAATATATAAAGTCATCCTATAATTATTCCCTTGTTATATTTTGGTCTTGATGATGTTTAGGAACCCATGACACCCTAAGAAGGTGTATGGTAGGATTAGTATAGCTTTGGAGTTGATTTGAAGGGATTGGAATAGGTTTAGTACGAGAAAAACTATTTTCGACAAGTATATATAGTGGTCTGTTCTTATTTTGTTTTTCTCGAAAATCCGACAAGAGGCACAAATTTTGGCCTTGATATTTAGAAAATATACTTTAAAACGAATCCGTGTCAGCTTGAACGGATTAAAACGGAGCTATAACGAAGAAGTTATGAATTTTTCAAGTTTGACGACTTAAATATACATTTTCGTAAAATTTCAGCAAGGTATTTTTACTTTATTCGAGTCAAAAGCAGTCCTAAGCTTCACAAATTATTTCGACTTATCAAAATATATTAGTATACTTTGATACGAAGCTAAGGACGATAATACGAGAAAACGGATTTGAAACGACTAAGATATACACGCTTTCATAAAATTGCAGAACTATATTTTTAGAAAACTATATTATTTATACGAGACAAGTGTTACGGTAACTAAAACGACCATATTGAAGGTCGTTTTTAACGATGATGTAGAACTTTTGTAACGAGATGTCTTCTAATAAAATCAAGATCACCAAGCATATTTTTCAAAACGACCAACCGTTTGTATAGCGGAGTTGTAATAAATTATTTACGGTCGCTTAAACTTTGCCGAAACTCACTTTTACACAACATTTGGACAAAATCACCATCTTTAACCTTTATTATCTTTATGTTCGAGACCTCTATGACGAAAACTCATGTAATCGAAACTTCTAGATTTTGATACAAGTTTCCAAAACCGTCGAGTTCGTTTCCTAACGCTCGACGTACACCATTTTACGACTAGCTTTTCGAAGCCATTTTTGTCCCTTTCATGAAATTTCCAACGACATTATTTTACGACGTAAAGTTAAAATTTCACAATAAATCATTACGAAACTATTGTAGGATGACATTTTGACGTAAATACTTGTAAAGTAATTTAAGAATGGTCAAGACGTCAAAAGAGTATTTTTCGACGATAAGTATTATTTTCAAAACTCACAAATGGTATAAATAGCATACGAAATGCATGCATAACATTACATCACAACTCATTACATATCATATCATTCGTAATAGGTCAAGGTCAAGGTATCACGCTATACCTCAGTGTACTCACTCTTGTCATCATACCGGTTTATCAAGTGAGTTTTCATAGCCCGATTTATTCAAGTTTTACTTATTTCAAACCTACGGGGAGAATACATTGCACAACATTTTTATTACGATACCAAGTATGTTAAATTCATTTACATTGCTTAAGTTACCACGTTGCGCTAAATGTCCCCATTTCATATGCATGAGCCGTTAATTTCTAGAAGCGTGTGTGAGTGGATAGATCTATCGAGGTGACGCCCATCCGGGTTGGTGAATCCCAACTAGTCATACGGATGCATTTCATTCATAAACATTATTAGAGTTGTTTGGCAAGACACTCTTTGGGCTTAACATCACCGGAGTTTCAGTATCATGCGCTTAAGCAATTGTAACATTTTATGTGACATGATTGTCATACCAAGAATATTTTATGTGACATGATTGTCATACCAAGAATATTTTATGTGACATGATTGTCATACCGATCTATACTTGCGTAGTCGTATAAAACATATACATAAACCTATGATTTCTCACCAACATTATTGTTGACCGCTTTAGCAATGTATTTTCGTGTAACTAAGGCATTATCATCATGGCATGGTTAAGGAACCACCTTTTGAGTCAAGGCCGACTTATATCATTGTACATTATGGCACTTTATTTTAAAACATCGCTTGGACTTGTAATATATTTATATTTCCGCAAACTTTATAAACTTTTGGGACCTATACTTTGTAACTCGATTATTTTATTAAATCAAACGATGTATTTTCCAAACGACACTTTAGGTCGCTCAATATAACTCGTGATTGTGATGCTATGCGGTCAATCCTGTGAATTCCATTCCGTTGCAAAATGTAATTTGGGGTGTGATGAATCCAAATTTCATGAGACATCCCAAAGATGACAAAGGTCATCCAAGCAAGGAGAAGTTCCAAGCAACCCGAATCACCGAGTCATCCTCGGCCCAAATGCAAAACTTGTGGTAGCACAATGCACTCAACCATCGACCATGAGTCAATTGCCAAATTCAAAGACTTTAGACCCAAACCCACTAGTATGCTGGTCAAGAATAGAAACTAATCTAGTTTACTATTTGTGCGAGACAGCAGTGAGCCTATTTGGCATCTAGATAGTGGATGCTCAAGAAGCATGACCGGTGTTAAGGAGTATCTACACAAGTATGTAAAGGAACCAGACCCAAGGTAGTATTTGGTGATAACTCATCATGTCCCATCAAGGTTATGGTTCAAGATAACGCAATGGAATAGTTTTCTAGAATAGCTTATGTCAATGGTCTCAAATACAATCTCATCGGTGTTAGTCAACTCGTGATGCTAAGTACATTGTGCAATTCAATGACAAACAAGGCACCATTTTCAATGCCAACAAAGAAGTTGTTTTGATAGCTCCTAGAAGAGATGATGTTTATGTCTTAGACATGTCAACACTCTCTCAAATGGAACTTGTCTCTTTGCCAAAGCCACCGAAACTATCAACCGGTTGTGGCACAAGAGACTCACACTTGAATTTCAAAACATCAACAACTGGGCTAAACAAAACAAGGTCCTGGCTTACCATAACCGGTTTTGCAAAAGATAAACCATGCTCACTGTGAAAAGGCAAACACCAAAGAGCATCTTTCAAAACAAAACAAAATTTCTCCACAAAGTCGCCTTCACCTCTCGTGATATGGATCTCTTTGGACTTGTCACCAAGATCAATCCAAGATGAGAAGTATACACTTGTCATTGTTGATGAGTTTTCAAGATACACTTGGGTATACTTTCTTTCCAAAAGAGTCAGCGGTGATACAATAATGTCATTCATCGTGAACATTGAAAACCAAATGACATTATGTTAAACAAATCGAATCGACAATGGTAATCGAGTTCGAAATGAAGAGCTTGAGAATTTCTTTGATGAAAAGGAATATCCCAAAAATTTCATTTCCTTACACCTCGAACAAAACGGGTAGTTGAAAGGAAAACAGAACTCTCATTGAGGCTAGTAGAACCGTGTTAAATGGCTCAAGATTATCAAAACATTTCGGATCAAGGTCAAAACAAACTGTTACACTCAAAACAGTCAATCATTGTCAAAAGACATAACAAAACCCTTATGAGATATTCAAAGGTAGACTTCGATATCGCCTACTTTCTTGTGTTTGGATGTCCGTGTTTATTCATAACCACAAGGATCATCTAGGCAAGTTTGATGTTAAAGTCGATGATGGATACTTTCTAGGTTACTCACTGATCTCCAAAGCCTTCAAGGTATTTAACACAAGGAGACAATAAGTTGAGGAAACCTTTCATGTCACCTTTGATGAGAGTTCGAGAGCATCAGTTCACCAACACCTCAATGGAGGAAATAGGAATTGATAACTCATCAAGATATCCTCCCGATGAGTATAACATCAAATCAATTCCTCATACCAAGCCGATGTCGACATCTCATATTATGTCTTACCTCACAACCTTCCCCAACCAACTATCGGTGAATTCATTGATAAACAATCACCCTCGCTGGATAGGTAATATCAACCAAATGTTCAGAACACGTGATTCAAGAACCTCACCTAAACAAGACATCTCAACAGATGATCTTATTGATTCGTGGCTCGTGACCGAACCCACCCCGAGTCTCCAAAGTGACCTCTTCAAGCTCGGATCATAGACCACAAAGTAAGTGGACAAAATCTCGTAACATTGAGCTTGTAAACATCATTGGTGAACCCATCGAGGCATGCTTACAAGAAGCATGGTCGCCAAACTAATCGCAATTTCAAAGAAATGAATGTCTATATGCCGATTACCCATCGTAAATAGAACCCAAAAGTGTCATCAAGCCCTAAAACATCCATCCCGGATTCAGCCATGCAAGAAGAACTTCAACAGCTTGATAAAACAAGGTCATGACCTTGATCAAATGTCCTCGGATGTCATTGTCATAGGAATGAAGTGGGTTTTAAACAAAATCGTTGAAAACGGCATTGTCATTAAAAACAAAGCCGGACTTGTAGCCAAACGTTACGATCAACAAGAAGGCATTGACTATGATGAGACATTTGCTCTGTTGCAAGAATGGAAGCCATCAGATCTTCCTTGCATTTGCTACCTACATGAACTTCAAAGTTTACCAAATGGATGTAAAAAGTCCATTCCCGAATGGTGAACTCAAGGAAGATGTGTATGTTCAAGAACCTCCGGCTTTGAGAGTAGTGAATTTCTAACTATGTTTGTAAGCTTGACAAAGCCCTTTATGGACTTAAACAAGCTCCTGTGGCATGGTATGAAACTCTTTCACCTTCCCGATTCAAAACAATTTTGTCGTGAGGAAAGATAGACAACACATTGTTTATCTACGTGACAAAGCAAGATGTGATACTAGTCCAAGTATATGTTGATGACATCATCTTTGGCTCAACAAACTACACTCTTTGCGCATAGTTTGAAAAACTGATGACAAAGAAGTTTGAAATGAGCATGATGGGTGAACTCACATACTTCCTTGGACTACAAATCAGAAAACCGATAAAGGAATATCCATCACCAAGAGAAATACACAGAAATCTCTTGAAGAAATATGAGATATCCGATCAGGCTTCGGTGAAGACACCAATGGTCCCTCCTAACAACCTTGGACCCGATCTCATTGGCAAATCACCAATCAAACCCACTTCATGGGATTGTTGGCTCACCGATGTATCTTACGGCTTCTGCACTGACATACAATTCTCAACTGCCTAATAGCAAGATATCACCAAATCCCAAAGAATCTCATCTCACCTGCACCAAAAGAATACTCGGAGACACCGGGAACTCCAAGCCTTGGACTCTACTATCCAAAGTGCTGTGGTTTGACCTCAAAGGATATTCGACTGATTATGTTGGTCAGAATATGGACAAAAAAGTACCTCGTGGTCCTGTCAATTTCTTGGAGGAAAACCGTTTGTTGGAGTGCCAAAAGCAATAATCGGTGGCTATGTCTTCAATCAAGCCGAGTATGTTGATGTCAGCAGGATGTTGTGCTAATGTCTTATGGATGAAAAGTCAACTCAGGTGACTATGACATCCATTACAAATGGTACCCATCTTCGTGATAACACCAAAGCTATTGCAATCTCCAACAACCCCGCCCTTCACCAAAGAACCAAACACATTGATATCAGATATCATTTCATCAGGGACCACATAATGAAAGGAGACATAGAGCTTCATTTCATCCCTACTGAATATCAACTTGTTGATATCTTCACCAAACCCTTAGATGAACCTACCTTCAGGAGACTAAAAGCTGAATTGGGAATGCTAGACATTGAAAGTCAGCAACCTGAAAACCAATCTCAGTAAGTTTTCCCTGAAAAGGCTCATCCTCCCTAAAAAAAACCCCAAAACAACCCTCTCACTGAATGAGTAAGACTCATTCAGGAACCATGAATTTAGAAATTGAGCATTGAATGAGTAACTAAATGCACCAAGTATCAGTTACTTAAATGTCCTAGGTTGGTAAACACACCAATTTAATAAAGGAATATATGTCTCTTTATCTTATTGTCATCCAAGTCAAGGGTCCCTCTAAACTTACCTCGTCCCACTTGGCATTAAATGCCTCCTCTCACATGAAATATCTTGTGGATATTTTATTACTGCAGAATGCACTTTTACTGTACACTACAATTGTTCCCTTGAAAACCGAGATTTTACTGCGGTTAGTGGAGTGGTGGCATTAAATGAGGAGATTCAAAACGTTCTCAAAAAATGAATTTACAAATCCTCATTTATACAAGATTTACCCCTCTCACCACTCTATAAATACCCCTCTCAAAAACACAAAAAACACACACAAAGATTTTCTGCCTCTAAACTCTGTCAAAATCACTTCTCAAAATAAGAAATCTTTGTGTTCTTTAATCCTTAAACAAGTTTTTCACTAAGATATTTTCTGTAAACATTTACAAAAGGTTTTTCACTACAAACTTAAGAGATTCAAACTCTTTGATTGTTCTTGTCAAGATATCTTTTTCAAAAACCCTAAAACTTTTAATGGAAATGGCAAGAACACAACTTCTTCACTTTGCACCACAGTGGGTAGGGGATCTAAGTAATGTTGAATTTAAAACAAATAATGTTATAGGCAATTTTAAATACCCCCAAATGTCCCAGCCTATAAGGACATAATGAAGTTTTTATTCAACCGCCTACTAAAAAGGCCTTTACTCGGTCCCCATCATTATGTACCAAAACCTCCTCGTGAAGTTTTGGGCTACAGTATGCCTATGACCCACACCCTCAACTCGATGAGACCGACCTCGACACCCTCGTGAAGTATCTCATCAAATTCATCTGCTTAATGGGAAAGATTAGTCACCCGGACTATAAAACTTTTGTACTTCAATAGGGTTGACTATAATAATGGGGTCTATGTTGCCCATCCCGAACCCTCCACAGTTAAGGATGGGTTAAAACAAATTGTTTTGGATCCAAAATTTTTGGACATGACCCCTGTCACCAAGAATTCATTTCCCGTGGCTTGGAGAATCCTATTCACATTTGTGATTCAGGTTCTCGGCAGGAACCACTCATCCACTAAACAAGTTAACTCTATTCAGTTGATGATGGCTTATTGCTTGATGAACGGGGTCACTGTCGACAATGGGGATATCATTTACAGTGATCTCGTAACCAAGCTATTGAGCAAAAATAGGACGAAATATGTTTCGTATCCTAGGTTTGTCTCATGTGCTTTACAAGTGTTACTGGGTTGCAATTATCCTCAGGAATTTAAATACATTGCTTTACCCGTGTCCCGAGTCAATCAAATTTTCAAAAGGACCCATCCCAAGTCATCGATATTGAATTGACGCCCATATGGTTGTCAGAACAACCAAAGGGACTCGGTGTCTCCAAAACCCGCTCCTAAAAGAGAAAGGGAAGTCTTAGATCGACTAAGACCAAACCCAAGTCTCAAGGCCCCGAGGCTTCGGAGCACACTGAAATGCAAAAGAAGCCCCAGACTGATCTGCCACCCACTGGTGACCAAACAACATCCACCCCGGTGACAACGAAGGACATTGATACATCACAAATCAGTGGCCTTGGTCCCAACTACTACTCCCCAAGATCCAGAGGGAAACATACAACCCACCGGTAGGGAGCGCCCACATTGCCCAAGGATGACATTCGCAAATCACGCCTTTTGTCCGAGGGCCAATCAATGATCCCAAAGACTCGGAGGAACTAAACAACCCACCGATAGGGATCTCACCGCCATCGCTTTAGGGATAGCACTGAAAACCCATCGTGTCTTGAAGGAGCAACGGGGACAAAGACTCGAGGATTAAAACCACCACCGATATGGAACCCATCACCACCACCGGTATACCGACAGATTATGGAGGTTAATGAAATACTTTTTCTCGATGAAGAACAAGTCGAAAGTGAAGATGAAATTTATCGCAGGAGAAGAAGTGGACGATGTTCAAACCGAACAAGAGCATCACCGATCCACAAGAGCCTAAAGAGTCACCTAAAGAGGATTAAAACCTAAAGAGGATTAATCCTAAAGAGGATTAAAACCACCACCGATATGAAACCCATCACCACCACCGGTTTATCGACATTCCATGGAGGTTAATGAAATACTTTTCTCGATGAAGAACAAGTCGAAAGTGAAGATGAAATTCTATCGGCGGAGAAGAAGTGGACGTTGATGTTCAAACCGAACAAGAGCATCACCGATCCACAAGAGCCTAAAGAGTCACCTTTCCATCAAGATAATGACTCGACTCTTCGCATCTTCCCGTCTCAAGAATTCAGAAAGTTTGATAATACTATTCCACTAACAGAGGCAACTTGTTATGTGGATCACTAAAGCTTTAAGGAAGCTATACCTGGGTTATGAAACTTTATGGGATCAACACATCAAGTCCGCCGCTAACTATGCGATCTGAAGGCCGAGGTACATGCTTTGATGCAAACACCGATGAACATGGGATCTCATGTACCAACATCTTCATAGACCTGATGAAAATCAAGTTAAATTTCTAAAGCACCTTCTGTGTTGTGGGACAAAGATTGATGAAATCATGGACTCGGTCAAAGAAGACCCAAGACTCAACTCCAAAGTGTTGGAGGCCACCGAGGCGCATTTGAAAAATTCCTCGTGTCTCACCGAACTTATCACCATGCTCAAAACCGCCAATGTTCGTGGTCTTCAATCTTCGCCCGGCCTCTTCAGCTACACTGGGTTCTTTGGATGCTCAGTGACTACTTTGGCTAAGGCATCATCTTCAATGGATTGGAATCTTGGGCCTAGAATGACCGCTGGAACTCTCTCAAAGCTAATCTAGCGCATAAAGTCACCGATCTTCGAAGGATACAACCGACATTAAGGCTATGGTCACGAGATCTACCAAGCCTTCAAAGGTCAAGTAAGATCAACTCCCCAAAGGTCCGAGGCAAATCTTGCCCTTACTAATGTTGCGGCAACAGTTGAGGAGGAGAAAACCACTGAAGAGACTTCCTCTCACACTGAGGGGGAGCCAACTCAACCAATCTCTGCAACACCTATTTCATCACTCCCACCAGTTTCAGCTACACCCTTATCATCAGTCCCACCAACAACAACAATCATGACGACAACACCACCATTGGTAGCATCATCTTCTTCAGGCCAGGACAAAGGAAAGGCAATAATGCAAACACCGAGCTCGAAAAGATCTCCTATATGATCGGCAACATCGAGTACCGCCACCCACAACAACTAAGTGCCTATCTTGCTAAGGAAGAAAGGAGAAGGAAACTAGGCGAGGAAGAAAGGAAGAGCAAAGAAGCATTGGTACAAGTTGTTGCTGAGGAAGCTGAGAACATTGGAATAGATCCTAAGAAGCTTGAAAAGGGTCAGCAGATGTAAGTTCAAGGATGCTCAGCAAACTAAAATGGTGAAATGAGAAAGAAGTTAGATGAAAAGAACAAAAGAGTCGCAGCCATCGGGCAATAAAGAATTGACCACTACAACGGTCAATGACAAGCGTAAGGTCGCCGAGAAAATCATCGATGTCGAATCATCCCCAAGTCCAAACCATCGGAAATGAATGTCTCTGTGGGGATGATAAAGACACTTCGAGGTTCATGATCCCCAAATTCACCGATTTTGGGATCACCGAACTCGATGAGCTTGGTCCTATCATTGAAAAGAAGCGTAATGCGGTGGTTAAGGAGGCGATGAAAATGCTTAACAAAAGGTATGAAAGACCGAGGAAGCACCAAATACTAGGGATTCACCGCCTTAACCGCACCTCAAGGATCTCAACCTCAATCATCACAGGCAAACGAAAGAGGGTTGAGTTCGAGCCCGAGATCAAAGTGCTCGTCCGGAATGCAATAGGAGCTACGAAGGGTGAAGTTTGTAAATTGTCTTGTGATTGAAAAGCCCGAAGAGGATTGTTCTTCATTGATGTCTATAGAAACCCAAAGATTCCAAAGGTGGAGTGACATTGATCAGCAGTGTGGCTACAATGTGAACTACATACCAAATGGCCTCTCAAATTCAGACTCGCAAACGCCGTGTTCGTGCCGACTTAAACGCCAAGATAAGAGAGCATCCCGACAAAGAAACACTCATCACAAAGAAAGTCAAGCTTGAAGCTCGGGATCCATCTTGATTGACATCATTATCATTTATCTTTTGTACTAGTGATAGGAACTATGTAATTGATCAATAAACAATGTATGTTTTGTTAAAATATTCAGTGTTCCTTATTATGTTCATTAGTACATTCAGTGTAAGAAGAAGCCAATTGCTCACTTACACTGATCAAACACTTAGCCTATTTGTATATCCAAACAGGGGGAGACTCGTGGGTTCAGTGAATACCCAAACCCCTTAAATCTAGGATTTGAATATAAAATACCCCAAGTGTTTAGACCGTTAAACACTAACAGTCACCGAGTGCATAGTCTCTCAAATGAGCCATCTTCGTGGATACTTAGTAAGAGGCGAAGAAGAAGTCTCTCCACTCGAAGGCGAAACTTAATAGGTGAAGACCGAGTCAAGAAAAGATGGTGGATTCGGTGAGTGATGACAATAACTCATCGAATCCCTAAACTCCTCACCAACTACTTACATCAAGACAAACCGAAATAGAAGATCAAGACAATGAAGATCAAGAATGAGCGGATAAGGCGGGACAAGTTTGAATCAGATAAGACGAAGTCTTTATCAACCAAAGTCAACTTTCCCCGAATTGCAAACTATCGTGCTCGGTGTCATCACCGACTTATGAAAAGCGACCTTGTCTCTTACTTAATATAGTCTTTAGAAAGAGACAAAATACATCAAGATTTTGTCTTTGTACAAATGACAGTTTGTCACTTAGGATAAAGTTAATACTCATACTTGTATAAATAACATAAGAGATGGAGTGAAAGATTTAAGCTTGTGAATTGTAAAACACACACACACACACAAGCCATCTTTCACTCCTCCAAATACAACTCAGTCCCTGAGATAGCTCAGTGGTTCCATAGTAGTTGTGCTTACACTTAGCCTGAGCTTAGTGAGGAGTAGGGCTGAGCATCGAAGGTTCAAAACCGAACCGGACCGAAGAAACCGACAGAACCGACAAAAACCGAACCGGACGGACAGCCCGTCGGTTTGGTTTCGGTTTTAGGTTTTACATGCTTTCGGTTTCGGTTCGGTTCGGTTCGGCCCAAAACCGACAAAAACATGCCGAAATACACCTAGACCGACAAAGCCGAACCGAACCGACGAAAAACCGAACCAAACCGAAAACATTCGGTTCGGTTTCGGTTCGTGTTTTTCAGGTTTTCGGTCCTCGGTTTTCTCGGTTTGGTTTATGACCAACGCTCAGCCCTAGTGAGGAGTACCAACCCTTTTTCATTTCAATCCCAAGTATTATTCCGCAAGTACTTGGGAATGTATTCTTTTATTCATTTCTAATAAAGAATATTATGTTGAAAATTTGTCGATGTGTTTTTACTTATGTCATTTCACCATTGATTCACGATTAGTTTGTTTTAAATACTTAACTGCTTTTTATACAATAGTAAATAGGAACAACATGATCCATTATGAAAGAACAAGTTTTTTTTTTTTTTTTTTTTTTTTTTTTTTTTTTCCGAAAGGAAGATATGTATATGAGTTTGAGTTGTGGAAGTGTTTTTTTTTTTTTTTTTTTTTTTTAAAAATAATAATAATAATTCAAACACATGAGCTGCCAAGGGCCGGATATGTTTTTTTTATTCAAGTTTTTATCGTAACGCAAAGTTGCTATGGTAACGTGAAGATTAACGCAAGACAATAACGCAGACAAACGGTGTAATAACTCAAGCCTCCATGCGTTAAAGCCATTCCACGTAGGCAATAAGGCACCCTCAATGTCATTGTACCGTGAGGATGAATATTTTATGCAGTTGAGTAATATGTATAATTATAATTAAACTCGTTGGATGTAAGATACACCTCAGATGTTCTCTTTTCAACTGATTTTGGACCATGAATTATACAAATATAAATAGTTTAATTAAAAAGATTACAAAATCCATGACCGACAATGTAATAAAATTATTTTATGATAACATAAAACGAAAACATCGTGTTGTCGGTTTAAATGTTTCTCGAGTATTAAAATTACAAGTTGCCATGAGCCCATGATGGTCACATTCTTTTGTTATTATTATTGTTCTTGAAATTACCAAAGGGTGTGGATGTCAAAATAGGTGAGGGCAGGAGCTGCAGCTCAGTTTGAAGTTGGAGTTGAGGTTATATTATAAGCTGAAACGGCTTATATGTTTACAAAATTATTTGATGAATTAATTAAAACTAAAATTTATTAATATAAAGTCGTATAAAAATACATTAAATTAATTCAATATTTAATTTTAGCTTTTGCATGATAATTAACTATATTTTGAAAGTATTTTACGTAATTTGACTAACTATACGTACATATAAGCTCGTTTCAATTTGCTTGAACTTATGGAGCCTTATGGTATATAAAATCTTACATAAGCCTGTGTGACAAACAAAACTAATATTATAATCTAGTTTATTTTAAAAGCTCAGGGATTTTGATGTCACTTCATCATTTTTTTTAACACAACCACACCATACACACACTAAAAAAAAACACCCTCCTTCAACACATGCCACAAAACGGAACAAACGATAACTTTTGATGGCATAACGTTTGTTTGCCATTGCCATGGCGCATGCTTTTTGACGCGTACTTGGGGATCATGATGCCACTGTGATACGGATCATGATGGCTTGGCGGACAATGATACTCTATGGTACCCATTGGTTTAAAATGAAAATTCAAGTTTATTGAATTAAAAGATTACATTCCATTATATTAATTTATAATTGCATCATGTGTGTTAAATGTATTGTTTAACTTAGTGTTCGTTTGATTTGTCAATGAGTTTTTGATTAAGATTTGAATTTGAATTTGAATTGATTTAAAATATGAATTTGAATTTAATATATGAGAAAGAAAATAATATATAAAGACAAAATATTATATATTAAAATACAATTAAATATTATTTATATTAATAGTGAGAGAAGAAAGATATTTTATTTATTTATTTTATAATATATATAAAAAAGACAAGACAAAAAAATATACCGATAAAACAATATATATGGTCTCACATTGTCATAAAACTCTTTAAACCACCCATATTTACTACTCATAACATCTAATATTTGGATAAAACTCTAAACCCAAATCTCATAAACACACACAAACTGACCTTTAGAAAGAAAGCTTGAATTTAATAAATGCACGTTGTCTAAAGGCTAAAAACAAATTATCTTTTGTTACACAAATGACAATAAGGGATGCCTAATGATCTAATTTTATGCATTTATACATTTGGTATCTGCCAATTTTTTTAAATAAGATGGAGTCGTAGTTTCGTACCTTAGGCCTCTTGGGCTTATTATCTTTTTAGCATTGGTCAATACAGTTTATTTGACACGACTCACACGAGGGATTGAAGAAAAGATATCATTGCCCCTATCTAAACTAGATAAAGATGCCAAGCAATTAACAGCTCAGAGCAAACAATGCATAAAAGACTTTTGCATTTGATTATAAAATCTTCAACTAGATTAGTGTGTAATCTGTAATGTTTGTTGTTTATGCTAAAGGACAACATATAGTCGATGTGTATTAAGAATATAAAAAGGATAGTACTCTCGGGACGTCGTCGATGGCACAAGCTACCAGCCTTTAACGTATATAATATACTTTTATTTCAAAATTGCAATATTACATTATATTCATATTGGACTTATCTAACATAGGAGGTTAATTGATACAAAATGAACAACATAAAGATCAATATATTTGGGTGGTGGTGTTAGTCATCTTGAGCCTTGACCATTATTGATTTTGTTAGAGCATCTATAATGTATAAAGTTTTAAATTATTTTTACAATGTATGTTTGATAAAAATAGATTGTCTTTAGTGTTAGTCTTTATTGTTGATCTTTGGTCTTGATAATGTTCTTGAAAAAGATTATAAAAGATATTATTTTATGTTTACATGAAGAATTTTTATTTCGAGAGATTATAAGATTATTTTTAATAATCTCTTATAACATCTGTCTGCCAAATAAAAATTATTTTTTAGGTAGCTTATTTTTTGAAAAAATAAGCATAATTTCTTCATAATCTCATGCGTTAAACATAGCCTTAATGTATATCTCATTCAATGAACAAGACTTTGAAAAAAGACTTCAAGTTTCACAAGTCTTTCTAAAAAGCTTTTGAAAAAACTTTCAATGCAATGGCAAAAACCTTTTCAAATAACTTTTGAAATAGTAAAAAGCTATTAGTAGTTTATGCATTTGAGATGACTAATGATTTGCACACTCAAATTAAAAGCAGTTCAAGCAGAGTATTTAATACTGTACAAGTATTTAGTGCACATATAAAATATACTAATTAAATTTCAAATAATGCAAATCAATTCCGGGAAACCTTACTCAAACACCCCAAAAATCAGCCAGCACCCCATAGCTCGTGGGTCACGCGTGGTCGATTTTTTTTTTTTTATTTATTATTATTTTTTTCAAATTTAATTGTGTAGTGTTTAGGTATATGTACAATGTATTTATTTCAAGCAGATGTTTTATATGATATAGTGTTTTTATATGGTATTTATTTTACGTTATATTTTTAATTGTTTATTTGTTTCATTTAATTAAACAATAACAATAAAACATTAAACAAGTACAACAACAAATGTTTTTTATAAACTTTTATAAACTTTTTTATAAATTTTTATAAACTTTTTATAAATTTTTATAAACCTTTTTATAAATTTCTTATAAATTTTAATAAACTTTTTTATAAACTTTTTATAAACTTTTTTTATAAATTTTTATAAACTTTTTATAAATTTTTATAAACCTTTTTATAAATTTTTATAAATTTTTTATAAACTTTTTTATAAACTTTTTATAAATTTTTATAAATGTTTTTATAAACTTTTTATAAATTTTTATAAACCTTTTTATAAATTTCTTATAAACTTTTTTATAAATTTTTATAAACCTTTTTATAAATTTCTTATAAATTTTTATAAACTTTTTTTATAAACTTTTATAAACTTTTTATAAATTTTTATAAATGTTTTTATAAACTTTTTATAAATTTTTATAAACCTTTTTATAAATTTTTATAAACTTTTTATAAACTTTTATAAACTTTTTTTATAAATTTTTATAAACCGCTTTTATAAATTTTTATAAACTTTTATAAACTTTTATAAACTTTTTTATAAATTTTTATAAACCTTTTATAAATTTTTATAAACTTTTTTATAAACTTTTATAAACTTTTTATAAATTTTTATAAATGTTTTTATAAACTTTTTATAAATTTTTATAAACCTTTTTATAAATTTTTATAAACTTTTATAAACTTTTATAAACTTTTTTATAAATTTTTATAAACCTTTTTATAAATTTTTATAAACTTTTTTATAAACTTTTTTATAAATTTTTTTATAAACTTTTTATAAATTTTTATAAATGTTTTTATAAACTTTTTATAAATTTTTATAAACCTTTTTAATTCTTATAAATTTTTATAAACTTTTTTATAAACTTTTATAAACTTTTTTATAAATTTTTATAAATTTTTTTATAAATTTTTATAAACCTTTTTATAAATTTTTATAAACTTTTTTATAAACTTTTTTATAAACTTTTTTTATAAACTTTTTATAAATTTTTATAAATGTTTTTATAAACTTTTTATAAATTTTTATAAACCTTTTTATAAATTTTTATAAACTTTTATAAACTTTTATAAACTTTTTTATAAATTTTTATAAACCTTTTTATAAATTTTTTATAAACTTTTAAATAGAATATTTATGAAATTTATATTAAAAAATGAAAAGTATTTATAAATTTATATTTGAAAAAATACTTATAAGTTTATATAAAAAATATTTATAAATTTTACAAAAACTTAGTCATGGAACACGCACTAAACACATTATTAGACAAAAGACAAAGTCTAACAATTCTTTATTAAAATAAAATGGTTAATGTATTAAATGGATATAGGTCCACACAAACAACAATAGTAAGAAGACTTCTTCTTTTATCACCACATGGGATGAAATTTGTTATGACGACAAGGATGAATTGATTTGATGTGGGAGAGATAAAACGCAGATAAGGCGAAATTTGTTATGACCACAATGACTAATTGATTTGATGTGGAGAGATAAAACCCAAACACCATGACGTGTGTTCGGGTAGTAGGACCATTTGCTCTTAGGTAAATGGTATTAAAATCATATGACAATTATGATTGATATGATTGTAACATTGTAAGAAGGTCCATCGGCCCACACCATACATACTATTTGTCCTAATTGACCAATGCCACACAAGCGTTTTTCAGTCTCATCCATTTATCTGGGTGACAAAATGTTTTATGTGGCCAAACAGAATGCTAACAATAACAATGGTCTTCAGCCTATACAAAATTCGAACAGTCAAGAAACTGTATTATGTACAAGAAATGTTTTTTTTAACCATGGTTTCCGACTTTTGGCCGACTAATCAATAGGTGTGAGCTCATCACGACACAAAATAGACTTCACTTTTTTTGTAATAATGCATATTTGCAACTTCTTGTTGAATTAGTTCGTATATGACATTTGACATTATGCCTCAAGTTTTTGGTTTTTATACGTACTTGCGTTTTATTAAGTGAGGTTCTAGTGCAACATGTTTTACATAATAGAAAGCTGCACAGTCTCAACAACTTAGATTATAATTTGCACAAGTGTATAAGGCTATAAGCAGCAAGCTTGTTACCAAGGCACACTCTTTCGGCATACATTATACACAACTAAAATCATGTGATGAATTATAAACAAAAATCTGAAGCTTGGGACCACACGTGTTTGCGAGAAGGTTGGTTATAGTGTTAAGGTCCTGCATCATGGTCTTTAGCTGTTAAATACCTTTCATATTTTTGACTCTCAACGTTTGTAGATTGGTCATCTGATCTTTTTCCCCTGTCCACTTGTGAATTCAAGTGTTGGAGTTGACATTCATTAGGTCTTGTGGATGATTGGAAGTCAATTTCTTGTGAACCTTTTCGAGCGTGCCTTTGGGACTGACTTTTATTCCTATCCCTATTCATGCTTTGCAGCTCATCTGCTAGTTGGTTGCTTCTTTCTTTTAAGAAGTTGAGTCCATTTGTGATTTTTGACATTGCTCCAGCAGTCTGCAAAGAATAATACTACAGTAGTAAGTTTTTTTTGGGTAAAAGGGTTACCCCCGGTAAAATAATTACAGTAGTAAGTTAGACTTACCTAGGCTAACACAATATTTAGGGGGACGGTATACTTTTGAGTTTTAAGTGATAGAAAGTTATAGTTATCATAATTGATTATTTGTTGAAAATACACAGCATCGTTTTGGAAAATACAAAAAGAACACTACACATGTGAAGAAAAAACAATCTTGTACCAAGTGTAAAAGTATTATTTTTTATGTTTTTGGTATTTATTATCATCCACAATAAGTCCAAAATTACAATGGTGTTTTCTTGTTGTTGGCTTTTTCGTAAGAAGAAAATAAAGCACAGTACAAAGGTCCAATCAAATTCTGTATATCCATACAGATTGGAAAAGATTGAATCACTTTTGGAACCTCATACTTGACTTTTCGTTGTTAACTATGATTGTTTGTGTGGAAATACCAAGAATAGCACTCTAGTTTGTAAGAGATGCGCAGTTTTGGATAGATTGTGAAAATACATGCAGAAACAACGATCATATTTGGAAGATTTTTTCCATGGTGCGGTGCTCTTTTATTTCGGCTAAAAGAATACTTGCTTGAAAAGACGATGGTAATACATTAGAAATGTAATAAATGAACTCAGAAATCACTAAGCCTAGAAACAGCATCGTATAACAAACTTAGTTTATCAGTGCATTATAGAGTATCTGATCAGAAGGGTTTTTGGTCATGGACTGTAAACCAGACAACGCAATGAAAGCTATTTTGTGAATTCAACATTTATCTGTTAATGTGAAACTAAAATGAATGTGGTAGGGACGAGGGTGACAGTTTAGGTGTGTGTCTTCTATAAAAGTAAAAGGTGGCAAAACGGGTAGTTTTGGTATGGGTCAGAATGGGTGGTTTAGGTACAGGTCAAAACGAGTCGGTCGGAGTGACCTGAAACACATACTTTACAATACTTATATACTTTTTAGGAATGCTTAACGAGTCAAATATGATTCCAAATTTGTGTTATTTTAACCTTTACTCTTTGAATATATACTTAACAATACTTATAGTTTGGGGTTTCAACCCATTTCCGCAAACTTTGTGTTTACCCATTTGACCCGTTAGAGATACAATATAGCCAGAATCTCTCATCATAAAATTTGGGTTGAATTTTCCCTCTCTAGTTACATAAGTGATAGTAAAATAGGAAATGAGAAAGACTACACATGTATACATACCTCGTTCCTTGAATTTAATCTTTTTGGCTTGGTTGAATATGACTTTTTCATATCTTTTATTGAATCTGAATGCTGAGTGGGCGGTAACTTTGTAGATTGAGATTGAAAGTTATGTTTGTCATCATTATCTTGACAAGAATGTGTCTCCTGTTACAAACAAAATATATAAAGGAAAAAAAACATGAATTTTAAAGGAAAAGAAAATAATCTATAGTTCGCAAAAGGATATTCGCATGACCTTAAAACTACTAGCTGGATCAAGGTGTTGCTGTGGCGGCGAATTAGTTGAATCCAGGGGAAACTCATTTTTGGCATTGACGTCGTTGCTGGTGTGTATATCCTGTAACATCCAGAAAAAAAGTTATCTTTCAGGATCTAGGAAATGAAGCTTACAATTTTCCGGAATTAGAAGATTACACTTCAAGATCATAGCTTTTTCATATTTAAGCTGGTGACATCACCCTCTATCAGGAAAAAAATCATTGGAATCATTCTGTATCTCTAGAAAATCTAAAGTATTATAACTTAGTGTGTAACCAAAACTCATAAAGAATAGAGTATCAGGATTGGACCTTCTCGTTAGTAGAGAATCGTGAAAATAAGGCCTGTTGAGATATAATAATTCCAGTCTCAAGCTTTTTTCTCAGCTCTAACTCCTTTCGCAGCTGTTCCTCAAGTCTTGCCACCTGCACATACAATTGAAAATGCTAAATTCGAAGATAAACAAAAAATAACATATAGTCTCAAATCAATAGATCATGGAACTTATATAATTTGAAGCATAGGTGTAGAATAGTTTAAAGACCAGACACATGACCTTTTTATAAGAAAAATGTTTACAAATTTTGATAATGTTTCGTGTAGCAATAAGACTAGAAAATGAATAGAAGGATATGAAGGATGCAACCCATATGTTATACTTACATCTTGCTCGAGCTGATGACGGCGCGTCTCTAAAGCTTTCTTCTTGTTCAATAACTCCTCTTCTTCAGCTTTAGCTTTCAGTTCATCTTCGGTGGGCTCAGGCCTTTTGACTTCACCCCTAGTAAAAAATAAGGGGAAAAGATAGCATCAGTTAAAGCCATGAAATTGGAACAAACTTGCAGTTCTAATTCAATTAACAATCGTCAACCTTAATCGGATATATACATAATATAACTTTCTTTAAACATGTTACAAGTAGATTTTAGCTTCATATTTTAAGACACTGTTGAGTTTCTGATATATTGGAAGGTTGATATAGTTAGAAATGCTCGAATCGTGGCCTCTTTTATCTTTCTGCAATAGCGTGCTGTCAATAAGATATTAAGATACAGTTATGCTACAAACTTACTCTTGTTTGTCAACTTTTGATGACTCTTTGTTTGCCTGCACTCAAACAAAATAAAAATCACTAGACGCCCAAAACCTACAAGTAATGCATGTAAGAAATAGGTTACACGTGTGTCTGTATAGTGTATATTATACTTACATCAGCGTGTTGCATGTTTGTAGCCCCGTCTGCTGTAGTTGATGATATCTGAATGTTATCAGTTAACGGTTTGCTTGTTTTTAGCTGTACATTATCACTTTCCAAACGTCCGAAATTCTCTAATTCTTTTCTTGTTGGAAGATCATTATTAGTCTGATCTGGAAAACTACCAGCAAATTGGCTTACTGATCGAACATGACAGCTTGACTTTAACTTTCTGCTGGCTTCATTAGTTACTTTGTGGGAAATGGTACGCGATCTAATGGTAACAGGTCCCTGCATTAACAGATTACTTAAAAAAGATTTATGATATAATATCATCTGATTCTGATAGGTACAAAAGTCTAACCTTGGTGTTTGTCGGATAAGTATTTGCAATATTATCACCGCTATGACTAGAGGCAGATGCATGTTCAGAATCTTCATCTCCATTGGAACCCTCGGATGTGTCTTCGCCGTCATCAAACTCATCCTCTTCATAAATATCATCTTCACTAAGCTCTTCACTCTCACTTCCAAGATCTTCCGAGTCTGAGTATAAATCACTTAACATATCTTCTTCCTGCAAATACATTGGTTTACTTAATCTCAAAAAACGCATACATCAAATACGCTATATGGTCTAAACTCTGAAGTCTGACCAGGAGTGGTTGCTTTCGTTTTAACTATTTATTTTAATCATCAATTAAAGAAATACTGTTAAGAAATGCAACATATAATATCCAGTACCTCCTCACTCTTCAAAACGACTGTACGTTCCTATATACCAAAAAAAAAAAAAAAAAAAAAACCGGCATGATTCTTTTCAAATTTGTTCGATTTTGACAGAACATTTATGTTTTGTTAGAAATTGAAGTTTATAGTCCTTTGATGAGTAAGAAAGTACTAGATAAGGTTGGAAAGTTTTATATATTATGTGAAAGTAGTAGAATTACTGAATTACGAGTAAGAGCAAAAGGTGTAAAGCTTACACCAAATATGTTATCGTATTCTTCAAGAAGGGTGATAACAATTGCTTGAGCATGATTAGCAGCAGCTGCTGCTTGCATAAGTTGAGCAGATCCATCACCTTCACCCATATTATATTGACCATCAAGATTACATTCACCAGCCAAAAGGGGTCGAAGAAGTAGTGGTGCCATGCAAGCAGCAACTGCTGAAACACTCATTCTGTTTACAGTCTTGTTATCAGACACGGCTTCCATCATGATTAACATTCTGTAGATAATAAAATGAATAAATTAGTAACATATAAAGGATAACAAGAAAAGAATTGGTAAGTAAAAGTTGATTACCTTTGTAACAGACGGCGATTTGGTTCAGGGAATGTGTCACATATAGCTGTACGCATGGCATTGACTCTTGTGGCTCGATCAGTTCCTAACCATAAGTTTTCATATCAATAAACTCCAAATATGATACTATCGCAACATTTAATATGCCATGAGAGACTTACGATATGCATCTAGCAAAGCATTGCAGCAAGACGCTGGAACTGGTGATGATGGCAATTCCCGAAGAACAAACTAAAAACAGAAACGCGAAGAACGTATAATTTATAATTTATAATTGTCATAAGTGAAAGGGGGAAAGGAAAAGACTTCAAAGATATGCCAAATATTAACTACATGTCAATTATGGTTATATGGCATACCTTGATACAGTCTCCTATAACATGTGCATCCTCTGCCTCAGTAAACTCCACCTTCCCTGCACAAAATTAGAAACATTACTGTCATGTGGAACTTTCACCATGTTCCAAAAAACGGTGTTTGGGATTGGTAAGTGTTTATCTGCTTTCTTTTAGCAGATTATCAGTTTTGAGTGTTTGGATTAAGCAGATAAGCATTATACAAAGTCGCAGATACCAAACACCCCCTTTACTTAATAAACTGGATGGATATTCAAGCTATTCGGTTTAAAATACCAAAAATAAGATTAAACAAGATCATTTTATCAACTTTACGCAGTTATTGTTATTTTTAGATCGTTAAAATATATGAAAAGTAGAATTTTGATAAGATTACTAACCCTGTTCATATTCACGGATGCGGCTCAACATCTTCAACATCGGCAGCCTGCCTCAAGATGCCTTCTACTTTCACTCCTGAGACATTTGAAGCCAAATAACTAACACTTAAGGCAACTAAACGAGCATGCTTTGTTTGCAACTGAAAGCCACATGCAATGATTCATAAAGTTAACCAAACTTATATATTAATAAAGCGTGGATCTTACCATGATCTTCAACATATGTAAGAGCTTTCTCCAAAAAAGATGGAGTTCCATCTATATCTTCCAATGCAAATAATATTGGGCGACCAAGAACCATTCCTTTTCCTGGTGATCGGTCTTTTGCTGTAGAAAGAAGATTATCAAGCCAATGGAATACATTATTCTTTACAGTGTGTCTATATTTAACTATTTACCAAAACAACCAATTCCCAATGAGCTAATTGGTCTTATGTAAACTGTTCTTACACTGTTCTGAAGAACCATCAGCTGTATCACCCTTGTCATTTTTCAAAGTTCCACTTTGCCCCACTGTTTTACTGGCAGTTGGTGCATTTGGCAAAGCTTCCTCCAATGCAGCCTTCCACTCATTTAAGTCCTCTGTGGTTTCGGCCTATAAATTATAGTGGTCAGTTATCCGTATAGCTTAGAAAAAACTTCTAAGGAATAAACCTGTTTTAGTACTTACAACTATTCTTACAGACATTGATATTAGATTACAGTATGTGACACCTTCTCGTATTTTTCATTTCAGTGTAACACTATAACAGTTCGAGTGTTAAATTCAAATTTACCACAAAAGCAATGTTATAAACACCAAAAATTTTAGCAGTTCAGGTGTAAAAGTGGACATAAAACAGTTTCATTAAAAGTCGTAGTACTTCACAATTATCATTTTCAATTTAAAAAATATATGTATCAGTTTTCCATATACTTTGAGCTAAAGTTGCTACAGCATTTAAACGAAATGATATGAAAGAGGACCTTAAGCGTAAAAGATCTGCCATCACGGCCATCTGGGAATGAAACTGTCAAGAGTTTCTTATCTGCTTTCACAACCACACTGTTATTCAGAAAAAGAGATCGTTAGTAAGCAGAGGAGAACCAATCATCGATACACTAAATAGCAGCAATAAATGATGTAAGAAAATTGTATGAATTAAAGAAAGCAAGCCAACCTGCCTGAACTGTTGAGGTCTATGCCACCAAGGGTTAGATTAACCTCACCTCCTCTTTGAGGAGCAGCATTCTGCACATTGAGAGAAAAAAACTATAAATGTCCGTTTAACATATTAATGATGCAAAAAGCGACATAATTCATATCCAGAACAAGGAATGCATGTAAAAATGCAACGTACGGGATCACTTCGAAAGAAAACCAATGAGGTTTGAGTCAAAACAAACCACCTTTTCTTCCAAGAGGTCCAGCCAATCCCTGTATACAAAGTGCAATTTACGGAATTAGGAAAAAGTATAACGTTTCCTCTGCAGGACGAACAATTAGCACTTAGAAATTTACATTTCTTAATGACACGGAAGTTGGCCTTGTGATACATGGTTTATGCAAACATTTTAATATGGATGCTAAATGATCTAAAATTATAAACTCATAAAACTAAAATGCATGATGAACAACACAAGTGGTATCTTTAGAAATATTTTAACTTATGATAATATACTTATGTTTTAACTGGTCAATTATGCATATTCCATTTCAGCGTTCGAGTCTAATACTTACAAAAAGAAGTTGATAGCGCAACAAGTGTTAAACTGGTATCTAAAGAAAGTTAATCTTAACTGCTCAACTTTTTCTTACAAGTTTTAACATAATTTTTAAACACTTGTGAAGTCAACATTACATTTGAGGTGTGGTCATACTGCATGGTTAGGACCATATCCAACTAAAAGTTAAATGAAACAATGTATTGGAATAGTGAAAGATATACAGTTAATTAGAAGGTTCATCCAGAAAGGTAGTAAAAGCTCACTCATATAGATATGAGAGAACCTTCTATATTCTAGTGGACTAACTAGCTAGAACAACTGCTGCAAATTAGTTATTCTAGTAGTATATACTATACCATTTATCTCTATTCTGTTCTTTTTACCTTAAAAGCAAAATGGCAAAATGAATGAAAAGGTAACCACTTTGTTCATGTTTTTAGTTTGAATAACCAACTTTGTTTGTCCATAGAAAACTACAAAAACTGTCTAAAGTTTTGATTCAGAGTAATCTTAAACTTTTTCATGGGTTAACAGGTTTCCAAACGCCATGCTAGCGCCACACCAGTAGCACATTAGAAAAAACCCAACTTGGTTGAAGCTAACACGTCAACTGCCATGTAACATGTACAAGTTACCGTAACTAAAGAATTCTGAAAGCTTGGATATTTTTCTCGTGTAATAACGATTTTGTAGGCTTTTGTTAGTTACAGTCTAACATAATTATCCCTTTGAATAGATGTCACAACTAAACAAAACTAGTTGTTAATAAGAAATATCAGAATTCAGAAGATACACTAAATGATAAATTACTAGTTGTGCATCTACATCAATAATTTTTGAGGAAAATGCAACAAACAAAGTACCGTATTGTAGTCAACATGACAGCATTACTTTGGGCATGTACTTCATTTTGGTATATTAAAAGTTAGTTAACTTATTTTGAAAAGCTAAATCTTAAAAGTAATTTTGCATAAAAGGGTAATGTAGTTATGAAAATTACCATGCTTAAACATATTGAAAATTAGTTACCCTTTGTTTGGCAAGTCACAATCTGACATTGGCCTAGTGAAGTATCTTTTCTATTTTTTTAATGCATTTCTCAAATAATTTTAAGCTAGCAACAAAAGCCTGAACTTTGTAGGGCATAGTAAAAGTTGTTACAAAATTTACCAAAGAAAAACAATTTTACATAGTAGCATAATAGGATAAGAAATCTCAGTAGAAAAAGTGCAATATTTGCCAAGTTTATAATCTCACACATGAAGACAACATCAGAAATGGGAAAAAGAACATCAGTGGAAGAGTTGTAAGCACATAGTTATGAAAAGAACACACCTTTTGATGAAAGAAATAGTGGACCACTCTTGTACACCTGCAAAAACATTAATAATTATAGATCAAATCAAATCAAATGTTGATCAAATGAAGTCCCAACCCATGAGATAAAAAATCCAAAAAGATTGTAACCCATGTGAACAATCTTTGGCAGTGACACTTTGAACTGTCCCTTTCTTCAATCAAATAATGCCAATGTACCATTTAAAGGAAAATTATTATTTCATTGACATGAAATGTTTTCATACAAAAAATCATGATATTTTCAGCATATGTACTATCTAATAAAGGTTCATGTTTGGTTAAACTAGTTTCACTTGCTTTCAGTGTTGAGTTTTCATCGTGAACTTTATTTCAAGCCTATAAAGACATTTTATATAGATGGAAATCCCTATCAATATAATTATTTCTCACTATAAAAAAATGTGTTAAAAGCTACATGATGATATTGTTAATCAAGCTTGAGCACATAAATACACAATAGACTACTCTATAGCTAATTTTACATTTATAAAATACTTGTAAACGAAACCAAAGAGTTATTGCTAAAGAAAATGGTATTGCATATAGTCAATGTTGTACATAAAAAGGTAATGCAAATTGTACATTAACAGTATGTACAAAAGTACTATCTTGTAAGGATATGGAAAAATTAAAAACCAAGAAACAAAACTTTCAATCATAATATGTAAAGTATGATCCAGTAGTGATTGAATATAGGACTACCGTCATTTTGAAGATAAAATATAGACTCCAATTTGTCAAGTTCTTAGACTGGCCTAGCTTATCACATCAGAGTAAATATGAATAAGTTCATCTAAATGTACACAACATGTTCTACATGTGGAATATGGTAGGTATGGAATATGCAAAACATGATCAATGTCACTTTTGAATTCGAAAACTAACCACATAAGTGACAATAATTGAAAGCTGGTTAACAAAACTAGAAAAACCTTATTGCCGTTAAGAGAATGTTGGTACTCCGGTTGATCTGCCGCGTGTGGAGATAATTTACCACCAGCGTCTCCCTAATACAAAATAACAACAATAACCACTTACTACTTTACTAGCAACGTTAAATTAAGCTGGGTAAAACATGTGATAGTTGGATGCATGACTTGAAGAATCCGAGTTGCTTAAACTTATGGGTATAAAAATAATTTTGCATTCATCCTTGCTATATTATAAATCAGAGTTCTTTGTTCTAATTAACATCTCTAAATATTGAGTTGTCTAGCCATGTAGATCGTCCAATATTCCTCAAAAGGTATGGATTTGCGTATCTAGTACACATTTTTAGCGTGCTGCCGACCCTTCTCGAAAGATCTAACCTCATATAATAAGCACATGCTCTAGTAACCTTTAGTTATAGGTTTAAGATTGAACTCAAGACTTATTTTCTCAAAGCCTTCATTGTTGCAAATGCCCTAATGGTCTATGTCATCCAATATTATTTTGATCATGTCCATTTAAGCTAAGTGGTTCTCGGCCTTTGATCATGATCCGGTTATATATGGAAAATAAGGTTGATAATAGCCCATGTATCCCGTTAGTCTACATAATTGGGTTTATTACTGCAACTTCAAGCCAATATATGTGCTTAATATTACAAGGCTACGCCGTTCAGATCAATTACTTACAAAAGATTGATTAATGATCATCCAAGGGACAATATTCAAACCTGAGCGGGAGCATCGGCATTTGAATTTGAATCTTTAGCAGAATTATTGTGTTTCAAATCATGAGCATTGTTGTGTTTGGCAGGCAAGTGTTTGTTTTGAATCACCCGTGTTAATATTATTGTTTTGGATTCAACCATATTCGTTTTGGAATTAGGCATTCAATTAGCTTTTCTTTGATCATTCAAACAACCTGCATTTTTGATGATTAAGAGTTTAACAATTTTGCATGAATCAAGGCCATAGTATTAACATTGAATATAAAATAATGAAACACATACCAGTGAGGATCATTCATGAAAATGCAAATTGTGCAACAAAAAAGGTGAGATTATTGAAAATATGGAAATTGTGGGATTGGAAAAAAGGTGGTGATTGTTACAATAATTTTTACTCCATTCCCTACTTTTCTGGATATACAAACTTTTGTATTTAACATAGAGATTTTTAGAAAATAATTCATTAGTTGTAAAATTTTGATTGATTTGTAAATTTGATTATTTTGGGGACTTGATTTTGTCTAACACTAGCTTTAACTGATAAAGGGTTCATAATGCATATGGTTCGAAACTACTCCGTAATATTTGTTAACTCCTTAATTGTTTGGTTCTTTTGGCAGCGCCAAGCAAATTATCTCATGATGTTGTAAAAGAATAGTGAAAATGTGACGAGTCACGTTTTTATAATCTGATAGTGTTTGGATCAATTATATTATTGATGTTATGCCGATTACGCAAATGTTTCACATAAGAGATGTCTATTATTGATGCGGATAAATCTTTACCTTTGAAATTAATAAAAGTGAAGATTAGCTCATTCCTTGTCTTAAAATTGAGAAGTCTCACTAATACAAACTCTTCAAAGTATAGATTTTGTCCATATTAACTCAGTGTTAGAAGCAAATAAAAACACCATTCAAAAAAGCAAATAAAATAAAAAAAGATAAACCGACACCTGAGAGATTCGAACTCTCGCGGGGAAACCCCATGTACTTAGCAGGCACACGCCTTAACCACTCGGCCAAAGTGTCGGACTTGTTGTGGTAATGAATGACAATATATTAGTACAATAAATCCATAAAGTGATTTGTATTAGATCCTTTCTTTTAAAAATTAAATATTCAATTTGACTATCCATATTCAAAATCAACATGATGATGTAAGATTATTATTGACGATTTATAAAAAAATGAAAATATGAGACATAAGGCATGCTTTTAGCAACCTTTGATGTGTGTTGTTTGTTTGTATATGGTTGTTATCTTGTCATACATTATTGTTGGAGCATTCAGTTAAGTACTCCATATATTACAAGTTTACAACGACATATTTATTAAGATATAATTTTCAGCAATCAACATACTACCTTTATACCAAAGGTGAAACACCAAACCGCGTTGCCTAACTAAACATATGCACAACAAAAGTATTAGTTAACAACCTCACGAATCTTAGTACACAATTATTAAAGTACATCCTGTAGTTTTATTCACCAAATGTATATCAAGGAGGGATTAGAGCGAAGGGTATGTTAACGAGATTATGGGCGTTAAGCCATATGACTCATGGCGTTAAGGTGTGTTAACCGCACCGATTCATTGCGTTAAGCGATAAGCGAGTGCGTTAACCATTAACTGCGTTAAGGTGCCATCTTTAAAAATAAAAAAATAATTATAAACACCTCCCGTAATGGCTAATGTATCCGTTGGGTTTTAAAAAAATCACTTTACCACCCCCACACACACACACAAACTTAAACGGCTATTTTCTTTTTAAAAAAAGAAAAAAAAAGTACCACTATAGATACCCAATTAACACACCTTTTTTTTTCACACTTCCACAACTCAATCTACTCTATCTTATACTTCCATTTGCTAAAAAAAATGTCGGGAGGCAACAACAACGATAATTCCTTCATGAATCTTCTCGGTGGGTAGAATACCTCAAACCCGCGTTCATCTTCAAACCCGAACGCGGGTTCATCATCACCCAACTTATCTTTTCGTACCCCACTAGGCTTGTCGAGCCAAGAACTTTACCTACAACATCAACGATTTCTATTTTGGGAACAAGGCCAACAAAACACACTAAACACCAATGTCCAAAAAATCCAAAGACCCCGAACCAATCGATGAGGATGAAGAAATTCCCAACTTCGTCCCTGCACGTTGGCAACCAAAAGAGGAAGAATTACTTGCCACTTGTTATGTAGCCGCTACGGAGGATCCGCTTCTCGGGCGTGCACAAGATCGTGATACGTTTTGGCAGCGGGTAAAAAATGAGTTCAATAGACTTAATTATCAACCACAACAAGGATATGATAACAAGCAAGTGAAAAACATTGAACCGTGATTGCACAAAGTTCAACGTGTATTACAAACGTGCACAACAGGAACAAAGAAGTGGGGAAAGTGATATGGATGTCCTCAAACGGGCGAAACAAATGTATCGTGACGAGCACAAGACCGCGTCGTTTGCAAACGAGGAGGCTTGGGAGGTTTTGCGTGGTCATAAGAAATGGGATGCGCGGGATCCGGTTGATTTAACTGGCGATGTCCCAAGCCAAACAAACGAGGCTTTGTTTGGTCATAATGAACAACCACGCCCCATGGGCAAAACGCGTGCTTCCAAGAAAGCCAGATCCGAGAGCACGACAAGTACTTGGAGAGCGAGCATCGGAGGAACGAGCTCGTCAAGCCGATTCACCGAGACTATGACAATCGAGTATCGTATCAAACGGGAAACCGCCCAAGCGGCGTATCGGGCGGCCCAAGTAAAAGATGAAACGATAACAAGGTTGGAAGAGATGAAATTTTTTATGATTGACACTGAAGGCAATGATCCAAACGTTGTGGCTTGGATCAATGAAGAAAAGGACCGAATCATCAAAAAATATTACTTGCAACCTCGTCACTAGATTGTATTTTCGTCATTTCCTTTATGTTGTAGTTTACTTTGCGTTGTGTTTTTTTTATTTCGAATTTTTTTTCATTGTAACCTCTTTCTTTTAATTTCGTATTGTAATATGTTTAAGAGTTAATGATATGTTTTGTGGAAAACTAGAAGGGGGGTTGAATAGTTTTACCGATTAAGACTTGGTTTTAAACTATTTAGATCGACTTATGTCAATCTATTTAAACTTGTGTGTTGGATGTTGATAGACAAGCATATATAAGTATGTATATGTAATGAAAAGATAAAGAGTAAGAAGCACAAAACCACAACGCGAGTATTTATAGTGGTTCGGCTACAATGACACCTTCCTTTCCCTACTCCACTCCCCGAGTCACCTACTCGAGAGTTCGTAATCACTACACAACACCGACTCCTTATGGTGGAGAAACCTTCACAACGTTGCCTACTCTTTATCCGGTACAAGGCTAGATACCAGGTCCTTTCACCAAGGAGAACCAAACCTATCACAACGTCGCCTACCCTTTATCCGGTATTAGGCTAGATACCGAGTTCCATTACAATGGAGGAACTACTACCCAACACTACACAACACCTAAACCCCAAAGGAGACTAACTCCTTATTACAACATCATCAAGGATATATCCTTGGATCCAATACTAATCTATCTTGTACATCGAAACACACCATATCGAATATACACCTTAGGCACCTTTCACTAATGCCCTTGGCTTGACTTCTAGACAACCTCAATGCCTTTAGCCTTGACTTCCAAGCACTCTTCACTAGTGCTTCTAATATGGACGTTCGACACCTTTCACTAATGTCTTCGTCTTGACCCTTTAGACATCTTTCACTAATGTCTTCAACACTACACTTCTTCTGAGAAAGAAGAGAACTATCAACAAGAGAACCTCAGTAATCTTGATGATAACGAAGCATGGCAACTCATGGACTTGAGCTTGCTCATCTTCAAAAGATGGTGATCTCGCCTTTAAGAGGAACCTAGAGAATCACACAAAAATAAAACTATATACATAGATCACTTGGATCTGAGGTTAGAGAGTTTATAACTCAAAGAGAAAATATGTGAGAGAGGGGTAAGAAACAATGAAGAAATGGCTCACTATTTATAGAGATAAAATGTCTACTGTTCCACGGATCCCTCACTTGAGGGATCCGTCCAGTGTAATATTGGGGATCCGTGGGACGCTCCCTTTTGCCCATGGGTTTTGGGTCATGGGTCATGGGTTATGGATCATGGTATCTACCTAGATACAATGTATCTCCAAGATGCAATGCATCTAGTCCATGGTTCATGGATTAAACTATGGGCCATGGATTAAAACCATGTATGACTTAAGCATGATGTCATGCAATGGGTTATGGGTCAAGCTCCATGGGTATGGGTCATGGACTTTGGGTTGTACCCAACTATATTCAATATATTTCGTCAAAGGGTCAAATACTTAAGTTTCTACCCATTGATATTACCCATTATGATACATACTAGTTATGTATATATTTGGCCAATATGTAAACACTAGTTGTTGTACATATGTATTATGAAATCATAAAATCACTTATACTTGTTTTAGTATTTTATGTGAAAACGTAAGTGTGTTAGAAAACTATTAGCTCAAAACATTTACGTATTTTATTTGTTTCGTTAAAATGATTTTACGTTTGTTATCGACAAAACATTAGAAGATCGTAAAATATAAATAAAGCGTTTTACTGACTTATTTGTATTAACAATCTCCCCTTTTATTGATGACAAAATATAAAATTATTTTAAGGAAAAAACTAAAATTCGTTAAAGTTTGAATTTGTAGTTTTTACTTTCTTCTCCCCCTTTTTGTCGAAACAAAAAGAGCTTCGAAGATAAACTAACACATTGTTTTAAGAAAAACATGTGAAAAGAAAAAATAGAGAGCAAGTGACTGGAAGAGTTCTCGTCTTAACTCCCCCTTGATGAGTCCATCCCTTTGTGAGGACGTCAAGTAAATAAAAACTACTAAGCTAATGTATTGCAATTAAGTTTGCAAATGGTTTCGTCTTAGCGACGATAATGCTCCCCCTAGATAATTGCAACTTTGCAAGGGGACGTCATGAAATGTAATCCTAATATTGCAAATGATCTTGCAATGTAATGCTTTGATACAAAGCTCCCCTAGCTTTAGAGTGTCAAAGTCTTCATGTGTAAATTGAAAACCTACAAAACAAAGGTTAGAAGACAAGTATATAATGTATAATTTCACGCAATACGACTCAAGTTAGTAGAAAACTAGTGTTCTGTTGCACGGATCTCACGGTTCCCTCCTTGGAGGGATCCGTCTAGGCAAAACGTAGGGATCCGTCAGTCTGTAGCTAAAATACAGCAAATGTGATGTACCGAAAGGATGTTGACATCAATAAGAGATATGTATTAGATCAATAATCACATACTCAGAATAACAAATATCATGTAATTTCACTTAATAAAACTTAGAGATATGAGGTACATGACTCTAAAAACTAAGAAAATGAACGATACATGATTTTGAGTTGCTAGACTATCTAAGTTACGCTTGATACTAGGACACCACTAAAATCTTCTAGCTCAAGTTTGTTTAGGTTTAATCTTGTCGAAACGTTCGAGGAGATGATAGAACATGAAACGTTGATCTTCCCGTACTTCATGTATCAAACTTTCAACATGTTTACAATGATAACAATCTTTGTCATGGCTAGGTAGTGGTGGTGGAAGAAAGGAAATTGCTTGATGTGAAGGATCAAGTGAAGCGGGTTGGGGAGCCTCAAACGATGGAGGGATTGGTGGAGGCGCATTCGAAGATGGCTCGACCAAGAATGATGGTGGTGGTAGAGAGGTGTCAACTTCCATGTGGTCGGGTGGTTGACTTTGATAATTTCTCATAATCCAAATGGGATTATGTGATGGTGACGGCGAAAAGGAAGCCGGAGGTAGTGTTGACTCAACACCTTGATTTTGTTCCATTATTCCTCCTAATGAGGAGAATGTTGCCGGTGGTGGAGGGTGAGATGGCCTAGGAGGTAAATCCTCTAGATTGTAGAGGTGTGGTGATGAGAGTGGAGTGGCGAATAAAAGCGCTCTAGGCACCAATGGTGATGGTTTAGTTGAAATGGGATTGTTTGGTTTAGGAGGTATGGTGGTGTTTGGCATAGGTAGTTTTGTAGGAACTATCCTTTTAGGGATTGGTTTGATTGGTTGTGTTGGTGGAGGAGAAATCCTAGCATTTGTGGATTTGACCGGAGATGATTCGGTTGAAGAAATTTCGTGTACAACACGAGCAATTTTCTTTGGTGGTCCTTTGGTGGATGAGTTACCACTTGGAGCTTTCCTCATGATGAGATGATTCAAAGAGGTTTGTAAAGGTTTCTAAGTGCTGAAAATGAGGATGGAGATGATGACTTTAAGAGTCCTAACAATGTGGTTTATAAAGCAAGAGATTTGGCAAGTGCATTCAAGACTTAAGCCACTAAGATTTCTTGGAGTGTGATGATTAGCATGCATAAGAGTCAACTTCAGAGTTGTACTGATCTACGAACTTAATTAAGATGAGATGGAGTGTTCAAGTTAGCAAGATGAGCTTGAAATGATGGTTTTAGCTAGAGTTGACATAAATCTGTCATACGGATCCCACGGTTCCCTCAAATGAGGGATCCGTCTAGGCTAATCCTAGGGATCCGGCTCTCAGCAGTTAGGAAACGATAAAAATGATGTTTCTAAGATCTAATACCTATACCATCTTGAGTGTTTCAGTCCTTCTAAGTATCTTAAATGACAGGGTACTTAAATGTTCAAGGTCAATGAGTGATGTAGCTAATGATTGCCTGTTATGGAAGAAATTGAAACTTTTGTAAGTACCAATGAATGAACAAGGATGACACTAAAGACTTGAGAGTGTCAAATAGAGCTAAATGATCCTAGAGATCAGATAGTAACTTAAGATAACCTTTTGGAAGATATCCTAAAAGCTTAAGATGGAAATACTAGAGTTTGATCCATTTTGTCCCTTTTTGAGGTAAGGATGACTACAATCAATTTGCTAAAATTGAAAGATTTCTAAAGCTAGAAGTATTAACATGTGAGGGATCATGTATGAGTATAAAAGCGGAAGAGTAATGAGTTTTTGGTGAGATGATAGATCTACAAGCTTTTAGAGTGTGATCTAAGTGAGTTAAGCGTGAGTATAAAACATTTACTTAACTTAATAAGGACTCAATTTGTCCTAAGGTACTATGTCTTAGCTTAGTGTGAAGTGATCAAAGACATGTTTTGAAATACAATGATTGCAATTGCATTTATGTTTGCCGGATCCCACGGTTCCCTAAAAGGAGGGATCCGTCTAGCACAAACTTTGGGATCCGTCTCTCTGCTAAGCAGAACCTTTACCAAAGGTATGCAATGGTTTGCACAATGCATCATATTTCAATGCTAGTGTTTTTCTAAGAGGTTCTAACACTAATTTAGTAGAGAAATCAAATGTAAGATGTTTTATTTCATGAAGAAAATTGCATTACATTGATAAAGCATGGATACTAAGGATTGATCCTATTTGAAAGAAGGCTAAGTTCCTTGAGTGTTTTCGCTAGAAGGATCATCAAATGGTTGATGAGTGTTTGCCGATTCAGGAATGAAGAAAGTTTTCATGAGAGATGTGTTTAGAGGTTCCATCATCTTGTTCACAAGTACATACAACGGACTTTGAAATTGAGGGTGGAAGTACATGATGTGATGATAAAGGCGAGTCAAGAACATTCCATAAGGGATTAGCTTGTTCTTTGAGATTTGAAGATTTACAATTCTCCTTGCGAAGAAGTAGCAAGATTGTATGGTTGTTGTGTTAGTAAACAATACATTATGTGAGCACAACAAGCGGGAAGGATTTCTCGATTTCCCCTAAGACTCCAAACATTTTCACGTAGGATGAGTGCAAGAGCTTTGTACTCTTCTCGGATATCCCGTGTATAGATAATGTTTGGATCGGAGTAATAGGGTTGAGGTTTGCATATCATGCGAGTCAAATCTTGCGGAGAAGGTATGTGTGAACAATATGAACTATTTTCTTCACGAAATTTGAAGAGAGAATCAAGAGACCAATCTTCAGTGAAGGCACACTGTCCATGATTTGGAATTCGGAGGATATGAGCAAATTGCCCAAGGGTTAGGACAAACTTTTGGTTTTTGATCCAAAACCAAAGAGATAGAGAGCGATCCTCGTTACGAACGAGTTCCACTTGACGGAAGAATTCCAATACAAACCTCGGACATATTTTCTCGTAAATTTCGAGAAGACATTCTAGTCCTATGGTTCTGAAGGAGGTATTGATACCTTCTTCGTATTGTAGAGGAGTGTCGACAATACGTCCTTCATGGAAGTGACGGGTTTCGAGATTATTAAACCCACAGACATGATTGCCAGGTGTGTTGGGCTCAAGAGAGATGTTAGGGACGTAGACATAAGTGAGTGAAGAATCGAACTCATACTCATGCAACATAACGAGACCTATAGAAGTGAAGAGTTAATAAGATGAGACGTATTATAGGTAAGACAATGATTACCTAACGAGTTTACTAGATGTTTATTAACAATGATAATTAACTCACTTAATGTTTGACATTCTAGTGGAACATTTCTTTTAGGAAGAAAGTGGTTTTTATATTGCATGAAAAGCATTTATCCGTATGACGCTTCTCACGGTTCCCTTCCATGAGGGATCCGGCTAGTATATCTACAGAGATCCGTAGATCTGTAGTGACTGAAAAAGGTTTTGACGAAAAAGGATTTTTGCATCTTATATGTTTATACAAATGTATGTATTTTAACCAATTTTTACTATAGCATGCGTTGTTGGTTTCAAAAGTGTCTCAAGATCAAAAAATAACGAGAGATATAAAGCAAAAGAAATGACAAACACATTATGAAAATTAACTAGATAAACTAGAACATTAGTAATATTTCATTCCAATGCTAAGAACGATACAAAGGATTGTGTATATAACACCAATGTAGATTAACAACACAAAGTATATGTCTCCATATGAGAACTTCATCATAGGGAACACGAGAGCGATGAGTGTTAAGGCGATGAGTCTGGCGATGTAAACCATGTTGATGACGAACCTTCTTGGTTTTGATTTGAGATGAGATGAGATGAAGAAGAAGATGATGTTTTGAATGAGAGGTAATTTTGAAAGTGGAAGATTTGAAAAGTGAGGATTTGATGGAGTGGACGTCGAAGGGGTTTTTATGGGGAAGGAAGAATTTTTTGAGATTTGTATTTTGTTTTATTATTAGAAAGATATGATTTTTGGATTAAATGAAAATAAAACACAAGTTTTATAAACCTCGACTTTAGACGAAAAAGTAACACATATGCGAGAAAGACTTCCTAATGAAGCTACATGTAATATATGAGTATGCACAAATATAATCCTATAGATACCTATGTTAGCATACTTATTTATCAAGCTAATGTTATTTAGAGATAAGTGGGAAGTCATACCTCTAATGCACTTAGGAATGTCTTTACAAATGACACAACAAATGTCAGTAGACAATTCCGGCTCCTTTGTATTTAGGATACCTTCTTAGGGAAGGTATTATTGTTACCAAGCAATTCCTATGGCTTGATAGGTATGAGCTTTAACTAAGCAACATGACAAAGAAGATTAGTGCAATTTAAATAAATAATAAGTAAAAACAAATGTTGTCATCTAATCAACATCAAAAAAGGTTTTAAAAACATGGTATTTATTTTTATAAAAGACCTTCTTTGTAGTTTTCATTTAACCACGGATCGTATCAAGTTTTTAAAGTACAATATACTTTAAGGAACTTGGTAACGAAGCTCTAATTCCAATTGTGGAAAACTAGAATGGGGGGGGGGGGGTTGAATAGTTTTACCGATTAAGACTTAGTTTTAAACTTGTGTGTTGGATGTTGATAGACAAGCATATATAAGTATGTATATGTAATGAAAAGATAAAGAGTAAGAAGCACAAAACCATAACGCGAGTATTTATAGTGGTTCGGCTACAAGGACACCTTCCTTGCCCTACTCCACTCCTCGAGTCAACTACTCGAGAGTTCGTAATCACTACACAACACCGACTCCTTATGGTGGAGAAACCTTCACAACGTTGCCTACTCTTTATCCGGTACAAGGCTAGATATCGGGTCCTTTCACCAAGGAGAACCAAACCTATTACAACGTCGCCTACCCTTTATCCGGTATTAGGCTAGATACCGAGTTCCATTACAATGGAGGAAATACTACCCAACACTTCACAACACCTAAACCCCAAAGGAGACTAACTCCTTATTACAACATCATCAAGGATATCAATATCCTTGGATCCAATACTAATCTATCTTGTACATCGAAACACACCATATCGAATGTACACCTTAGGGACCTTTCAGTAATGCCCTTGGCTTGACTTCTAGACAACCTAATGCCTTTAGCCTTGACTTCCAAGCACTCTTCACTAGTGCTTCTAATATGGACGTTCGACACCTTTCACTAATGTCTTCGACTTGACCCTTTAGACATCTTTCACTAATGTCTTCAACACTACACTTCTTATGAGAAAGAAGAGAACTATCAACAAGAGAACCTCGATGTCGTGATGATAACGAATCATGGCAACTCATGGACTTGAGCTTGCTCGTCATCAAAAGATGGTGATCTCGCCTTTAAGAGGAACCTAGAGAATCACACAAAACAAAACTATATACATTGATCACTTGGATCCGAGGTTAGAGAGTTTATAACTCAAAGAGAAAATATGTGAGATAAGGGTAAGAAACAATGAAGAAATGGCTCACTATTTAAAGAGAAAATGTCTCTTGTTCACGGATCCTCACTTGGGGATCCGAGTCGATAATCTTGGGGATCCGTGGGACGCTCCCTTTTGCCCATGGGTTTTGGGTCATGGGTCATGGGTTATGGATCATGGTATCTACCTAGATACAATGTATCTCCAAGATGCAATGCATCTAGTCCATGGTTCATGGATTAAACTATGGGTCATGGATTAAAACCATGCATGACTTAAGCATGATGTCATGCAATGGGTTATGGGTCAAGCTCCATGGGTATGGGTCATGGACTTTGGGTTGTACCCAACTATATTCAATGTATTTGGTCAAAGGGTCAAATACTTAAGTTTCTACCCATTGATATTACCCATTATGATACATACTAGTTATGTATATATTTGCACAATATGTAAACACTAGTTGTTGTACATATGTATTATTAAATCGTAAAATCACTTATACTTGTTTTAGTGTTTTATGTGAAAACGTAAGTGTGTTAGAAAACTATTGGCTCAAAACATTTACGTATTTTATTTGTTTCGTTAATATGATTTTACGTTTGTTATCGACAAAACATTAGAAGATCGTAAAATATAAATAAACGTTTTTACGGCTTATTTGTATTAACATGTTTTTTAATAAATGCAGTGTTAGTTTTAGTTTAGGGGCTGAATTTGAAAGTATTTGTGTTTTTTTTGTTGAGTTAAGGTGAAAAGTTAAAGCTGATGTGGCGCTGACATGACAGTGTGTTAAGGTTTTATTTGAGGGCATAATACCCTATGCTCTTAGGCTTCGTGCACTTTGAAACATTTGATAATTTAAGTTTGACATTTATTCTAAATTATTTTCGCTATTAAAATGTTTTGCAATACTTTCGCCTCGATAATTGTTCACAAACAAATTTAGATTTCTACTAATTTCATTTTCAACTTGTTACACACAGTTTTGAACTTTTTATAACATAAAGTATTTATATAAATAGTTGGGCTTGGATATATTTTTAATTTTTTGCCACTTAACATTACATGTAAATTTGGAAACAAATTTAGGTTTTTATAATTTCATTTTAAAAGTATTATAACAGCATAACTTGACCAAAAGCTTTTAGTGTTTCACCAAAGTCTTCCAATAGCTTTTTGGCAATGGGGAGAAAGATTTTTAAGTTGTTTTAGCCAATAGCTTGTAATTTTTCAAGTGGTTGAATATTTTCAAAAGTACTATTTTTCATTCAATGTTCGCTTTCTAGTCTATTTTCTATTGTCCTTTTGTATATTTGAAAAGCTTTGGTAAAGCTTTGTGCATTGGAAGATTTTTTATAAAATGCTTTTTGATAGTTTAAATTTAATGAGAAGTGTGAGGTATCATACATAAAAAGTCTTTGAGAAGTAGAGCATTGCATATGCTCAAGCTTGTTATACACATATTTATACTATCTTATAATAAAGATTGGATTATTTTTCCACAAACTTTTTAAGATTTCATAAATTAGATTTTAAGCAAATACATGTCATAAAGAAAAATGTATGATAAAGATTTAAAACGTACACTTTTAAAGGGTCATTTAAGCCCTTAATCGCCCACTTTTATATCCGTTACTGCTTAATTTCGTTCATTTTCACTTTTTAGGTCTCTTGGAAGCAAAATGCTGGAATGATGCATTTTTGGACGAAAAGGGGTGAATATGTTAAGAAAATGGCTAAGTCAAGATCAAGACAATCAAGTTGCTGGAATAACACCTGACGGCGTCCCAAACAGAGGGCGACGCCGTCCCTATTTTGTGACGACTCAGGAGCGAATTTGCTATTTTACACCTGACGGCGTCAGGCTTTGAAGAGTAAGGGCATCACGAAGACTTTTCTTCTCAGACGGCCTAGATCCAGACTCAAACGACGTCACTGCTGAAGATAGACGGCGTCACAACCACAACGTGACGCCGTCCCAATGATGACTTGGTCAAGATGAAACCCTAATTGCGGCGATCAGACGACGTCCCACCTATAAAGCGACGCCGTCGCATATGTAAAATTATATATAGAAGTCGAATTTTCAGACTTTTAAATGAGGTAGACTTGTGGAGTAAAAACCTAAAACGATTGTAGTCCGGTTTGGACAGTATTTTAGGGTTCTCATACCATATTTTACATCGAGATAAGTTATTTATTCCCTTGATTTCATTATGCCTTCGATTGAATGTGTGTATGATTGCATGTTTAACATGTCCGGCTAATTTACTTGTGTGTTTGCTTAGATCTATGAAACCTAGTTATTAATTATTGATTGGTTGTCTCTTAACTTAATTGTAATTGGCTTAGGAGTGCATGAAGCCATCGTTGTGTTTTTAGTGCTTGAGTAATCTTTGTTGAACATTAGTTTATAATTACTAGTGGAATTGTAGGCTAAATATCCAAAGAAAACCTTAGTGTTAAGTTTATGAATCCTAGATATTTCGTAGTCATTAACCTTATGGTAGTCTCAAAGAGTTAGGGATAAAAAGCACACCCTACGACCTTAGAAAACACAACGCGTTAAGAATAAGGACGTGACAATTCAACCACCAATAAAAGATAACTAGGGAGTAATAGTATCTAGGTAGACACATCTTTAATCATCATACGAGCACACTTCAAAAAGACATAGACTACCCTTAGATTAGATAATTAGATAAGTAGAGTAATCGGTGAAGTACCAAACCCCAAATCAAACCCCGAGATTTTACCTTTAGTTTATAAAAATATAAAAGATAAAAATAATCTTCCTCAACCTCAACCTTAGCGTAGTAATTTCTCACTAGCATTCCTATTCCCCAGAGAACGATATCAATACCCGAGGCTTACCCAATACTACACTACAAGGATTAGGTTCATTGCCAGGGTGTTGAAAACTTGCTCGATGAAAGCGAAGTTTCCTTTGACCCCGAACGCGCCTTATGCGCGCATCAAGTTTTAGGCGCATTGCGGGAATAGAATAGCTAGTTAGGATTCTATATCATTTAGGTTCCCTTGCTTGATTCCTATCAAGTAAGATTTTTTCTCATTTTTAGCTTCCTCGTAGTCTATCCCCCTTCTTTGTGACTTTGTTCGTAAATCCCATCACTTTTCATCATGGAAGGTGATAACCCACCAAAACAATAACTTACCATCAAACAAATACCCACCACTTGATCCAACCTTTGCCAACCAACTTCGAGCTCGTATTGTTAGTGAAATTGGAGAGCTTAAGAAATTGAATAGGATAATTGAAAGTGCACTTGAGGAAGCCCTTAATGAATACACTAGTGCTTTAGATAGTGATTCAACCTCAAGCGATTCGGAGGATGAATTAGAGGAAGGAGATTATAAGGTATTAGAAATTTTGGAGGGTAGTAAGGAGGAGGAGGAACTTAGGGAGTATTTTGTTTCATAACCTAACGGGAAGGAAACCGCCTATCACTATAACGTAGTTAACTTCCCTTGACCACCTTTCGAGCCTTGCATAAAAAGTGGTGACCCTAAAAACATTAAGATACCGAGCATGATTGGGTACTCATATAGGGATCACACTTACATAGACTATAAGGCACCCATGAACGTAATATCTAGGCTCTATTACAACTGGATAATGAGCGAGAAATTAGGACCTATGAGGGACCCCTTTTACTCTAGGAAAGAGAGTAACTATGTTGGGAGGGTTACTGAGGTTGCATGTCTTCGTAGGTAACTTCATATAGGTGTGACTTCATGATCTGGAAAATGTTAAGGGCATCATTGATGGTTTTTAGGAGATGTGATACTTGGGAGACCATTTATTGAGGAATCTAAGATGGTTTATGATCAAGAGGAAGGAATAGTCAAGTTCTCAAGCGGGACCGAATGTGTTAAATATATAATGCCCTACAAAAATAAAAAGTTTGAGGGTATTGATGATTTAGATGTAGACAACATTCCGGCTTTTGAACTAGATTGGGAGAACAAGGTTTACTACACCGCTTGTCTAGAGTTAGGCCCTGAATATATTCGTGATGAGAGAAGAGTTAATGAAATCGAATGGGCCTCTAAGATAAGGGGAACGTAGGGGCACGACTTCGAGTCTAGCTACAAGACTCATAAATAAAGAAAAGCGCTTCGTGGGAAGTAACCCATGCTTAATTGTTTGCTTGTTTGTGTGTCATATATTTTTTCATTGATTGTTTATTCTCATGTTTGAATTTGTGAAAATGCTTTATTTTGTCTTTAACCTCGTCTTAATTACATATAAAGGTATTTTACAAAAAGGATAAGTGTAGGAGGATTACACACGTTTTTAAAACGTGAACATGAGAACTACGATTATTGAAAATGATATATATGTGTGTTTGTTAGAGTCAAATGCTTGTATCGAGTCATAATGGATGATTTGCGAGAATTTTTCCAGTTTTAAAGGTATAATTTTCGAATTTTTCTAGAAAAACGCAAACATACCGGTTTGTCGGGATAACTGACGGCGTCATGATTGCAACTTGACGACGTCGGGAGGAGCGTAAACAACTTATTACTTTCTCTCGTTTTACGTGCTACTTATAAATTTTTGGAATTTCTCAGGTCTAAATTTTCCAGAAAATCTGCAAACATCCATTCCATAAGCATTATATCCTAGTTTAGTAGAGTCATATATAATTTTACCGCCGATTTTACCCGAAGGTTTCGTCTATTTTCTTAAAGTGTGCAAGTTTTATTTATCAAGAAGAAGAAACATAAGATTGGATGGAGCTTTTCACGCATACATTCTTTTTGGAAAGAATTTAACCACTACTTCACACGGATCCTACCGAGCTAATCAGGGGAGTACTAGTTTCTTTCTCTTTTAATTACCTTCCGTTATCATAACTTTGATACTTTCGAGAACATTGGGACAATGTTCGGTTTAAGTGTAGGGAGGAGAATAAAACGAAACTTTGAAACTATGCTTATCCTTGATTATTTGTCTTGGCCTATTTCATTTGTGTAATAAACCATGAGAAATATCGGTTAGGGTAATTTTAGCACCAAATTTAAAATTTTAATGACTTGTACAAGTGGGTCTTTAGTCTTAATAAAGCGTCTCATGGATAGGAAGTTATATGACTAGCACAAAAATCCTTTACCACTCAAATTCCACCCCAAAAATGTGAGGTTCGCCCCTAGATCTATAGGAATTAAAGCATTCATCTTTAATGCTTCGAGAGTGTACCGGTAGTATAATAGATTCTAGAACTTATTTTGTGATGCATCCCGAGATCGCTATTGAGACTACACTTGTGTAGTTAGGAATAACTAAATGATAAGAGGCATTAGGATAACCCTTGTTTAATACCCGTATTATAATTACTTCTTCCATATCGGTTGAGTAATTCCCCACACCACTGCGTTGTACTCATCTTTAGTACACGATACCCTATTTAACCCTCGAACCTATCCTTTTCGCGGTTCTCGTGATGTTTCAGTTTTCCGGAATATCAATGAAGAGCATTGTTTACAATCTACCCCCAAATGTACACCCAAATCGCCTTAGCCTACCTTGTATGCACTCACTTTTAGTGCATTATTTTTATCATACTAAACCCTTAGTTCAATTATCTAGTTACTTGCATGGTTGCTAAGTCGAGTCATATCTTTTGTATACAGTTTTGGAATGATTGGGACTCATGGGTAAAGTTAAATTTTATGGAGTGATGGGAAAGAACGTTAAATTTAAATTCCCTTTATTTACATAATAATGTACTCCAAGTGTTTTGATCTTTTCAATTCGGGTCATAATTAGTGTTAGAGTAATAAAAACTCAAGTGTAGGGATGTGCCTATAAATCCCTTATATTTGGATGTTATCGTAAAGGATGGTAGATTAAAAGTGTATGCAAAAAAAAAAAATGATGAAAAAAATATACGGGCTACCATCCTACATCTATCTTTATATTTATGTTTGTTTGTTTCAAAGTTGTCTATAGTTTAGAGAGTCGAGTCTTGGCTTAGCAACGCCATTCTTTTCATGCTTGTAACATAAAGATTTTTCTGCCACCACTAAATCGCCTATCCAACCAAACCCTTTGTTTCCCTAACCGTAAGCCTAACGTTACTACCCTTTAAAAGACCTCTTAGATAGTTACTCCTAGGTGCTTACGCCAAAGCGGTGGAGGTTTGATCTAGTCTCAAGCCTATGGTAATCTATGTACTATAACCGGTTAATGAGTGTTTATCTTCCATTTCCATTTGCTATATTTCATATACACCCGAGAGATGAGAGTATCCAAACACCACTTATGAGGTGCTAGTATATAATTTCCGTGCTTGTTATGACTATTGCTTGAGTACAAGCAAATACCAAGTGTAGGGATATTTGATAATGTGGAAACGTAGAGGGGGTGAATACGTTACCGTTTAAAAACTTTAGATCTTTAGTATCAAATCGCTTATGAAGCTTGTTATAATATGAAAGTACCAATTATTGTTTGTGACTAATATAAAGCATGGTAAACCAAGTTGTCACACAATCATGAACATCAAACCACATCACAAACAATAGTATAGTGCAAGTATAAAAGTAAAGAGATAAAGAAAGGAAAGTGCAAACCAAACACGAGGATTTATAGTGGTTCGGTCACGGATCTCCTTTCCGCCCTACTCCACTCCCCGAGTACCCAACTCGAGAGTTACTTCACTAAATCAACAAGCTCCCTTGTCGTGGAGAAAACCTTACAATCATCGCTACACTTTTTCCGTACAAAGCTAAATACCGGGTTCTAGTTCGAGGTAGAACCAACCTAACGTCGCTTATACAATATTTCCGACACTAAGCTAGATGTCGAGTTCTTTTACAAGGGTACAACCACTCCCAATATGTTTTATGGCCCAACATAATAAACCTTGTGTTTTATGGCACAAACACATAAACCATCTAATCTAGTTTGGTGAAAGTGTTGTTATGATGCAATGATGTTTACACTAATGATCCATGACACAAATGTCTAATGGATATGAATAACTACTTCTAAATGAGCTTCCATTGATAGGAAGCCTTCATGATGAAGATCACAAGTTCCCTAAACTTGTTGTGATAGATCTTCAACTTGTGGTGAGTGGGGATGGCTAGATCTCCACGCTTTCCTTGGTTGATCAAAGAGTATGCTTACAACAAAGATGAATGTTAGAAGCATTATGATCATGATCATTAGGGTGTTTAATGTATGTTACTACATTGTTAATGATTGATCTAAATGTATGCAAGAAGGTGGAGAAGATGTGATTTGAAGTGGTGAAGAAATGGGAAAACAATGGGCTTTATTTATAGCCAAAGTGGTCGGGGCGTCCACGGACCAAGGAGCCCTTTAAAGGGTTCCGTCCTTTATGCAATTTGGTGCCGTGGGTGCCTGACAGAAAATCTAAAAAATCTTTCTTCAAATCTTTCCAAGATATTACCAAATCTTACTAAGATCACATTTGATATATTGAGTGTCAATCTAACCAAAATATTCAAGTGATCTTTCAAGGATTTCAAAGAGGATGCATGACATGATGTAACATGTATTTTCATTTTTAGATTAAAACGTTTATCAAGGTAAACATGTAAAATGTATTATGTAACTAGTTAATAAAATGTCTAGTTACCTTTTGTAAAAGAGTGCTTGTCAAAATAAAATATATTTTGTCAAGTGTTAGTAAACTCTAGTATTTGTATGAAATACTTGTGAATGCAAAATGTAAAATGAGGTTCGAAATAGAATGGTTAACCTATTAAAATACTTAGTGACTCTAAACGTATTTTAAACATTCTAAATGATTTGTTAATGGGTTTGATCATAATGCCACATAACAAACATGTACGAACTGTGTTGTAACATATGAGGACTTGAGTCATCGAGAGGTGTTGAATGTATGTTGAGACAAAGTGTGATTACAAGTAACTTGTACATTTTACGTTATGTATTACAAGTTACATGTTTGTCATCAATCAAAACAAACGAGGCAGTATAGATTAAATATCGTAATATTTGCACTAACAATCTCCCTTTTGATGATGACAATATATGTAAATGTAAACGTAATAGAAAGTAAAATGTAAAGGTTACTTGTATCCTTACTACCTTTACATTACCTTCTCCGTTTACACTCTTCTCCCTTTTGTCGAAACAAAAGGCGTGTCCTTGAGTTTAACTTAATTTCTCCCAAAAGGCGAGCTTGCATCATCCCTAGTGAAGTTAAATCGTCTACTTCAATCCGTCCCTTATTTGGCGCGGATCCATGGATCAAATAAAGAGGCTTAACCTACATCAAGGTTAGTTTTATGCAACAAAAATTATGAGAAATATATGAAAAGAAAAAGGCATAGCAATGTTAGCCTATTTTCTCCACTTTTATCGAAGCACAAATGCTTGTTGAAAAGTGAGAATGATGCTAAATTGTGCATGCTCCCCTTTGATGGTTGCTCCCCTTGTTTGAGGCGTCGGGGTATGATTAAAATCTACAAAACAAATATTAGTGCAAAAGTATATTCGTCGTTGGACGAGTAAGTGATATACAACAAAGTGTGTATAAGATGCATTCGATAAATTCTTGACTGAAGCTCCCTTGCTCTAGGGCGTCAAGATGAACCTTCAAAATAAATATTAGTATAATAGAAGCTTTGTCTTTAGACAAATATGCCATATACAACCAAGTGTATAGACGATGCTATATGAGTGCTTAAAGGATATTCCTCCTTGCTCGAGGGTGTCAAGAAGCACCTAAAATAAGAAAAATAATTGATGCAAACTTCATCCTTAGATGAGTAAGTTATATACAATCTAGTGTATATGATGATGAACCTACAATGAAAACATTAGTGCAATATATTTCATCTTTTGACAAAAATAAGATGTATATATGTGATAAATGATATAATCAAAGATCTCATGAAGTGTAGTCTCCTAATTACAATCATAAGAAAAGTGAGAATATAATATGATAAAAGCCTACAAAATAGTTCCTAGAAAGAAGATATGAAGTCTTTCACCGGGTGTGCCACTAGTGGTGCTAGTGTTGGTGTCGGTTTACTAGTAGGATTCATGTGGTGATGGTAGATGACTCGAGATTTACAAAAGCAAGTTTTCGCTAATCCATAGTGGTGATGATTAGTGAAAGTGGTGATGGAAGGTGGTGGTGATTAGGTAGAAAGCTATTAAGGAGTTATAAACTCGTATGTATAGCAAATATAAAAATATGGACTCATGCAATCCTTTCGTCATGTCAAGTGACCAAAGCTAAGAAGAAAAAAAAATGTGAATGGACATTGCATTTCAATGATGCATAAGGGTTATGATTTGAATGATTTATTGATGCTAACAATCTATTGTTTTGAGCAAGTTCTCATATGCTTCAACCCAAGAGTAATCAATAATGCGTTCTATCTAAGAATATTATAATGAAGATAAAAAAGTATAAAAGTGATAACATGAAGATAAATTCGTTCATTGATTGACACGAATTATAAAATGACCTATTCTAGGTGACAATGGGAAAGGTAGTATTAGCATGGTTTTGACCGACATGGATGATTATCACTTTGAAAAGAAGTGAAGACAATATGGAAAATACTAATAATGAGTACCTATATGAGGATGAGAATGACATCATATGAGTGAGAGTTGGATGGACCAACGTGTTGGAGATGGTCGTTTTGATTAATATATCGTTTGACCGACAAGGACATGCATGATAAGCGAGAAAGGATAAGATCCTATGATGGTGTTCTAGATAGTGAAGTTGTAAGGTGCTAGTCTAAGGAAAATCCTATATGTGGAGATGAAGGCGTTTTGTAAAACACATGATCGTTTTCACTTGATGAGGTATTAGTGGGAAAAAAAAGGTTGAACTAGTTGTGGTTTCATGAACCGGCTTTAGCTAAGTGGTGTTTACCTATGTGTTGGTATTGTAGAGTCTAAGAGACATAAAATTTGACAAAAGACAATTATGCGAATGGATTTCTCTCCCCCTTAATTGGTGGACATCCAACATAATGTGTAATGTATCAAATAAGGAATGACAACAAAGTGTTTAGGAGGTTATTTGGGTTAACGAAAGAGATGAGCTTAGTGAACTTCATCCTTAAAGTCACGTACCTCTTCTTGATTAATACGAGATGATCGTATGATGAGGCATGTGGTTTCCTAATAGGAAGTGAAGAGGATTAGAGTATTGTTATAACTAAATAATGATGGAGGTTATTTTTGAAAGCGGAAGCAAAATGAGATTTGTAAAGAGGTCGGTTGAAAGACAAAATGCAAAGCCAACCTCTAGAACTTAATTCTATATGCTTTTAAACTATATGCAAGTGTAGGGGTCGCATAAAGCATAGTACTAATCTACGTAGCAATAAAGGGATAATGCAAAATGAGCATATAAAGTTAGAACCAATTGAGATAACAAATGATTTATTATCAACCTACAAAACAAATTTGTTAGTTACAAAAGATGTTAACATGATAGAAATCAAATGATAACATATTATATAAGCAAAACACATTGCACTTTAGTAGACAAGAAATCACCATACAAGATAGCATCAAGACAATCATATTATGCAAGAATACAACTTTATTCAAGACATTTCATTTTGAGATTGTTTTGTCGTTAGACTTAGACGCTTAAGCATACTTGGCTTGTAAATTAACACAACAATCTATGTGATTAATTTGTAAGATAAAAGGCTTCTAAAAGTTTGTCATACCAAAAGCACTTTGACATATTATATGTGCACATGTAGCAAACAAATAGTGTGACAAGAAGCAAAAGAAACAAGATGAAAGATTCATGCAAGCCATGTTTAAGACATAACAATTTGGAGCATGTATCATTTGGATCGTACTACACATAGATATAATGAATGCCAACTAATAGCTTTCAAACACAAACTTATCATATCAGAATTATCACGTATCAAAAAGACATATTATGATTTCATAAATAACATGTTAATCATGCTAAAACTAATTCAAAAGTAAGTATCATGCAAATAAAGTTTTAGGTTTAAACGTTTAGTAGTATGAAACAAGAATACAAGCATTATAAAGATAAAACCGTACTAAGGTTTACACATTTGACTAGTTATCAAACACTAAGATAATGTCAAATCAGCTTATCGTATCAAACAAGAACATGTAATCAACACATGTAAGTGCAATGCAAGTAGTTTTAAAAGAAAAGTCATATATACTACTTGTTTGATTAGTATTCCTAAGGCGAGGCAAACTATCAATGTTTTAACACTTACTTTAGGCAAGTATAGGAATCTGATTTTTCAAGTTGGAGAATGAATATGAGACTATTACTAGCGGTGCTCAATTAAGGCTAAACACGACCATTTTACGGGTGATTCCACATACCCAACTTCTCTCCGGAAGCAATTCAACCGTTAGGTCAAATTGAGTTTCTAGTGCAATAGGTTCTCCAAGAGTCATTCTCATGTTAGAAAGATGGGAACTCCTACTTTTGCATATTAAAGTGCATAAAAGATGATAGTTTACCAATACTTGGCTTAATGTGACTTAACTAATATGCAATATAACTAAGGTGATGAAGACGTCATGTTATACACATGAATTTTAACAATGGTGTGTTTGATAAACAATGTGTTTTAATCTTGTGTTTAGAATCTAAAGTTGTTCAAATTACACGACTAATTGTATGATCTAATGGATGACATCTTTTATGTTGAGTTGAAGTGTGTAATTTAAATGTGAATTGATCATCTAAGACTAGAGAATATGTTACACTAAGAACGTTCTCAAGAAAGCTCTTTGGTATTTTATTTAACAATAATCTAAGTGAGGTTACCAACTTCAATAGGTCTTGTGTATGCTCTAAAGATGTGTAGTTTTAACCTTGGATGTGCACTCGGTTTGAGCAAGGTTAGGTTATGATGTACGCTGAAAGGAAATAGATACAAATAGTATCTTTCAACAAATGAGATTATCCCATGGGATAAGGTTATCATGCTTATGAAAACAAGTATGACAAGATGAATTGGATATGCTAGTTCATAGAACTTGTAGATGTTTGTTTCAAGATCATTTAGCCAATGAGGTGTAATGAAATCTCTTGTAACACAACTATTTATGTCGCAAGAATGATGCATAGGATATACAATATCCTTTTAACAAGATGAAATCTTAACGCATGAATCTTAGTCATAATGTTCTTCAAAACATCATGTTTTCCTAAATGAAGATATGAAGCCAAAGTGTTTGAATCGGATAGTCCCATCTAAATAAACTTGGTCTCAAGATTATATTCACTAGATGATGACAAGAGGAATTCACTCGAGTTTCTTATGTATACTCCTCAAAAGTCATTGTTGCTTGGGGTGTATGATGTTGGCTTTGAGATTGCATTTTAACATATGTTGTTAAAATGTTGATTTGAGGTTTAACGAAATTTATGCGAAGTTTAACGACTAAGTATTACTAATACTTTGATAGTTTGTGAAGGTAGTACTACTTATACCTAGTGGAAATTGACAACAATTACCAAGAGCACCATGCTTATTTGATAGTTGAGGTTCTAGCCATAATGAATTATCTAAGTCCTTATATGTTGGAAAGGATGTTTGAGTTTGTTCAAACATGCATTTGATTCAAGATACAAGTGTTGGACACAAGGGCTTTTGAGCAATACACTCAACGAATTCAAATGATGGTAAGGATGGTGGATTGGTTGATCTAGGTGGTAGGTCTTCTAGTGTCTAAATAAGGATGTGGTGATGTAGGGGTTTGTTGCGCTATGGGAGTACTTAGGTGAATATTTGTCCATAGATGTTGAACACAAAAATACGGATACTAATTCTTATGGTTCATTGGTTGCTACAACTAGTGGGTGAAGTGCTTGAAGTTTTGGTTATGTTTATGAAGCTTAGGGGTTGAGGTATAGGTTCACCTTGAAAGGACACGTTTGATTTAAAGTATACTCTTGGAAGTTCATGAGCAATACGGTTAATGGTGCCAAAAGATGGAAGAGGATAGTAGGTGTCAAAGAGGATAAGTGGCACCGTGGGTTGTTTGTTTTGGATAAGTGTTTCAACATGTGTTGTTAAAATACTTGGGTGTTGATTTTTCGGATATGACTTTTAATGACTACAATCGTAAGTCGCATATACTTGAATATTTCGGATGAAATACTTAAGTTGTCAATCCTAATTTGTTGAGATTTATAAAGCTTAGATTGAACTCAAGGATAACAAGACTTGATAAGATGTATTTAACATATGTGTGAGTTATGACTCGATGTAAATACTTATCGTCTTGAAGGATGACACATTATTTTCATGTTAACCAGGTGAGGCAATACATGTAGATACAAAACAATATCTATAGTCATATGTTAGACTTGTGTATGATATCTTTGCAAATAATGAGTCCAGGTTTATTATTCTCGGTAAGTCATCTAAGTCATCCGCAAACGGGTGAGGAGATGTTGGTGGTGTTGCACAAAGTTTGATAGGTACAAGCTTTGGAGACTTTGGTAGTGAAGTTGTTTTGGATGATGGTGGGTGATTTTGGTGGTGGAGTTGGAGTACTCAAGTTTAGAAAGTTCACATTTTGAATGGGTGATGAGAGCTCAAGTTAATGAAGCAACAAGATCGAATGCTAATCCTAGTGGTTTTCTTAAGTGGCTTATTTGAGGTTAAGGATTTAGTCATTTTGACTTTGCTTTAAGAAATGCTAAGCTTGAGGAAAAGTATGATGAAGGTGTGAAAATGATCATCTTGAATGTGTCGATTTATGGAACTAAGGATTCATGGATTTGATGTTAATCCATACAAAGATGGTAGTTTCTAATGAGATGGAAGTGTCTAAAATCATGTCAAACATCCTAAGTTAATCCATTGAGGATGTGTTGAGTGAGGTATGAAAGATATGCATTAACAATTATCCTAGAAACGAAGTTTGGTAAATTAGATTATGGATTTAGTAAAATTCAATAACTTACCGTAGGATTCACGGCACCATTTCTTTACACACGAAACCCTTAAATTGGTGTCGCTGGTCCGCATGTACGGTATGGCGGTACAAAATCCATAATGACGGAACCAAATTAATGGTGCCGTCCGTCCGTGGAGACCGTAAATCTTCTGAGACCCATTTTTTAGGTGTCGGGACTTTTGAAACCGAAATTTTCTCAAAACATATGGCATTAACTATTTCTAGTTAGGAACAGTCAATAACGCATACACAAACATAATGGAGCATTGATTTTGAACAAGGGCTAACGATTTTCACATATAAGTGAAAATGGGTAAAATTTGATAACACCTGTGTGCTATCCCCCTGCATGAACCGGTTAGCATACATCAATGTTTTAAGTTAGTTTATCATCCTACGAAGCAAGAACACATAAATGACATCATACAACATTGTTTTTATCCTTGTACCAAACACTCTCTTAAAAACTCTATTTTTCAAAGTACTTGACTAATTTACTTAGTACTTATTGCTAAGTGAGTTATGACATTTCATAAGTTATGCGAGATGTTAGTATAACCTATGCAAAAGAAGTGATCTAAGTCTATAAGTGATGGTAAAACAATTTTCCAACTTAGTGCACAAAATCTAGCAAATGTCCTATTGTGCATAAACAAAAATTCGTCAAGCAAGCGAATAAATAACATGGCAAGATTGACACTTATATTATGCAAACAAACAAGTGAAAACAACAATTTTAAAATAAGCAAGCAACATATATGCAAACAACATAAACAAGTGGTCATTTAGCATAGTATGACAAGAAAACACTTTTCGTCATTTAGCGTTTAAATATGACGATGTATACCAAGCTTGATTTGTTTCCTTTAAACATATTACCAAATTAATTAGTTTCAAAAGAAGTTGTATCAAAGTTCTAAGAATACCAACTTAAATTGTTTGATTTAAAAATTTGAGTTTTTATGTTAAAGCGAAACTTAATATTTTAGACATATTGTAGTATTTGGTCTATTTTACTTATTTAAAATTAGAATCAGGCCATGAAGGTATTTTTAAGTGAAAGTAGACTCAATTCCATTTAAAATGATAGGTGGCTCGACTCGTACGGACTTACGGTTAATTAGTTATGATTTTTGAAGTTGCCCAAAAGCTGCATCTTCATGCAGACGGATTCCACGGAACCAAATAAAGGGATCCGCCTTTATAAGATTTGGTGCCGTGGTCCTCTCGAGACGATTCACCAAAACTAATATTTGACATAGAGAAAACGTGTGCGACTTACTAGATTTCATAGTAAACATATAATACACATATTTAACAACATATTTACTTATGTAACTTATCTTAAACATTTACGGAGGTCATTTTTCAACTAGATTTATAGTTATCCCAAACACTCCTTTAAAATCATATTTCTTCGTAAATTGTCTATAAGCACATAATACAATATTTACTAGTTCTTTCAACAAACTTTTATTTTATTTTTCAAGAAAACCTTCAAGCTTGTATACAAAGTTACATTTAACAACAAAATTTCAAAGTATAACAAGCTAAGCATTTTTCATATTATTTTTTGCTTCAATGGTAATTTGATACATGGATCGTACTCTATTTTAAAACCAGTTGTTTTAGAAATACGAGCTCACGTGGCTCTGGTACCAATTGTGGAAACGAGGGGGGGTGAATACGCTACCGCTTAAAACTTTAGATCTTTAGTATCAATCGATCGTGCAGAACCGTCGAGTTTTCTCACGCATGGTGACCACTGTGAATGGCCAATTGTAAGAAACTTAAAACAGCTTAAGCACAAATGCAATGAAGATCTGGGAGTATAGTGTTTCCGGATCGTTATGTCCCAATGAGTTATGCAATGGATCACCAAACGATAGTGATCGAGGAATTTGAGCGAAAAAGGATTGATATGATTATAACTACGTAAAAAGCCAACAAATTACAGAGGCTTAAATGCAAATTAAAGAAAGTTAAAAGATAAAAATATTAAATAAACGCTATCACTATTTGCAATTTGATGTTTTGTTTTATGTTTTATAAAACTCGAATTAAAACTACGAACGTCATAAATGAAAATGTGAAACTTACACAATATTAATCCTAAAAAGATGAAAATGATATTTTACAATCCTAATGATAAAAGAAAATTTATAGAAAAAGAAAATTATTTTTACAACTATTTAATTAATTATTATTAATTAAAACTATTTTTAACTATTAAATAATTACCTAAAATACAAGAAAATATGAAATAAAACTAGAAAAATAAAATTATGACTTATAAAAATCTAAAATAACAAAGAGAATTTTCAAAACTATTTTTATATTTTTCGATTATTTTGTATTTTCTAGGAATTAAAACATTTAAAACTACTTAAATTACTTAAAAATACAAATTTAACTAAGAAAATATGGAAAAATATTTTTTGGCTTTTATATTTATCTTAACTTAAGAAAAATGAAAAATTATTTTTTTGAAACTTTTCTTAATTAATTGTATTAAATGCTAATTAAAAAGGATTAAAAACTGATTTTAATTAAGAAAAATAGTAAACTGACTTGGAAAAATCTGAAAATTTCAAGAAAAGTCTAAAATAATATTAGGAAACTAGGAAAAATGGAAAAACATTAGATTGTATGGAGGAAAATGCAACTGCTATTGGAAGTGCTTATAAATAAGCACTTTGAATAAGCCAAACACCACAATAAGCTACCAACTTTTCACAGAGGCTCTAATATGCTATAATAACCAAAATGCAACAAGTCTTAACTGCTTTTAATCACTGAAATGCAACTAGAACAGATTTGACTTATTTAGCTAATATCTTTAAAAGCAGTTGAGAGGGTCTACTTTGAGCTTAAAAATAAGCACTCAAATAAGCTAGAAATCAAAAACTAAATGTGGAGACTTAAACTAGACCTGGGTGACCAACTATAAACCAAATATCGACCATGATGAGTCGATTTGATATCCGTGCAATATCTGAATAATCGAGAAAACTCAAAGATAAGTCGAGTTTTGTGATGAAGCAACTAAGACCCAAAAGACAAGCTTGTTTGAAGCTTTTAAAAATCAGTAAAATTCTACAAAATGACAATAAGAAAGGAGACCGGTGAAGTTTATGAAATACCAAGTTTCAATTAATATGTCCCGAAATGAAGCAAAGAAAATTCCTTCGGTTTGGCTTAAAACCACTTTTTCAGTTTTGACTTTTGAAACATTTTGGACATTTTGACTTTATTGAACTTTGAATCCAATTTATGGACAGGTTATGATGTTAATGGATGAACTAAGCTCAATGCAATCTATTTCCATATAGTTTAAACACAAAACAAGACTTTTGATTTCCAAAAACACAACAGTTAAACAGTAGAGACAGATTAAGTGTAATGTTGACTTTGAGACCTTGCAAGCACCAAATATTGACTGATATGAGCACAAATGGACTACACAAACATGAACCAACAGATCTCAAACACTGAACAACCCTTAAACTCAGTTTGTGCAGTAATCCAAACACACCTATATCCTACTGATATGAAAGTGAAACTGAGCTAACTACTAATCCAACATGTAATTTTGATCAAACTAAGTTTACTTAACCTAATTACACCTTAATACACAGATTTTAACTACTTAAAACTACTAAAACAGATTATGCTATATGACTTGAAAATGACTTACACATGTCCTTAGCCACAATGGCTTGCCATCGCACCAATGAACATCTAACCTATTCCATCCCTAACCTAGTTCGATTCAACCCAAATTCCAACTCGCATCACCCATTTTCATTTACGCATCAATTTTGCCCCATTTTGACTTTTGTTGACCGATTCCAAAATAGCTTAAAACTTTAATGTAGGCTTATAAAAACTATAACAAGCTTATACAAGCTTGTTTGAGTTAAAACTAAACTAATTAAGGTTTGACATAGGAGTTGAGAATGAAAAATTCAACAGTTAACATAAAGTATGGAATATGAACTTAAACTTGAATTGACACTTAAATAGAGTTGTAATACATTGAAACTAATAAGATTGATACAATTTAACTTGATATTACAGTTGAGAACTTATTAAGACATGAAAAGCTTAAAAACGACATACATTTAAGAAAAATAAACTAACTACTCTTCCTTCTCTGTCTTCCTTCTCTTTTATACCCAAACTGTCTTTCTCTCACCTCTCTCTTCAAATCCCAGCAAAAATCTTGGCCTTTGGATTGCTAAAATAGATTTTTGGCCATTGGATGAATTTGACGCCAAAAACTGTTTAAGCCAGCTGGAGAGTTAGAGTGTTAGGTAGGAGGAGATATTAATGCATCTTGAAGTGTTGTGTTTGGAGTAATAAGGGTAGGGGCGATGATGGAGGACGGGGGTTGAGTATTGCAGGTGATGGTGATGATGGTGAAGGAGTCCCGTGATTGGTTTTATTATTTAAAATGGGCGGGTAGGGGATTGGTTTGACCAATATTTGACCGAGGGTAATAATAGGGTAATGGGTCAAATAGAGGGGGGTCCAAAAGGCTTATGGCAGGGGGTCACTTGGGATTATGAAAGGGTCCAAAGGAGTATTAAAGGCTTAATGACATAGGGACCTTATTGTAATTTTTGAAAATTAAGGGACCTATTCTTCCAATTATGCAAAGATGTTTCAAGGGCTGAAATTGACAAGTTCCAAAAGTACAAGGACCAAACTTGTTATTTTCCAATTTCCAAGGACTAAATTTGCCAATTTTTAAACTTGGAGGACCAAACTTGCAATTCTCAAAACTTTTGATATTTTCACCAAAGGACTAATTTTGACAACTTATGATTTAAAAGGACCTTTGGTGATTTTTCTTTGAAATTATGTGCTCAAGGACTATTTCGACAATTTTTGAAACTTGGGGATGAAACCGCCAATTATGCAAACTTAGCTCATTTTTCATCGATTTTGAACATTTTGCATCTGAAACATATAAAATGCAATTTTGAGATATTTTCGAGATTTTGATGCATTTTCGAGCATTTTTAGGCGTTTTGCGATTCGGATAGACCAAAATGATGAGTATTTACACACTCATCAATCCCCCACACTAAACTATTGCTAGTCCCTAGCAATCTTTTGAGAAAACTTAATGGATTTGAATCTCTTTACCAAAAGCCATTACTCGAGTATCCAAATGTTTTAGTTCAAGTAAGAACCATGGTACACCGATAACCATGTGATTTTGAGCAAACCACCGCCTTCCAACTGGATTTGATTTGTCTTTACCGAAGCCTTGCTTCGGACTAGCCAACTCTTAGATAAATTATCAATATTATCTTTGGTGAGTCGATTACCAATTATGGATTTTCCATCGCCTTTACCACAAGCCATAAACTTGCGGGCTAGTTAACTCTTCACTTTTTAGGATACGGTGAGTGAATACCATACAATTTTGGGCAAATTGCAAACCGTCAACGGATTTGAGATATCTTTACCAAAAGCCGTTTGCTCTGGATTAGCCAATCTTTTGCTTTTAGACATGGCGGATCGATAATCAATTGAGTAAGTGTAGAACACTTACTCCAAAAAATTTTGGCCAAAACGGGAATTAGGCGGTATATTTACATGATAAAATTCGTGAGAATTCCCCCACTTAGAAATGAATATTGCCCTCAATATTCAAAATCTTGTGTTATGCGAACCGAGAACGTAAAAGGGAAATATTACGGCCATTATTTAGAAAGTTTTTTTTTTTTTTTTTTTTTTTTTTTTTTTTAGGACTTATATACAAAACATGTGGGCAACCCCCCACTAGGGTGGAACACACGGTGGAAACCCATGTTTTAGCTATTGTTTTGATTACCGAGTCACTAGCTTGACTCGACCCCGTATTCATTTGTTCATGGGGAAAGTAACGTGAAAACCAATCTCGATCGGACTTTCGTTCACAATGTTAATAAACATATGAACATCGAAAGTTCCACACCGATGAGACACAACCGCGGTATTGTTAATAGTAGAAACTATAAGGGTGATACTGGGTCAAAGATGGTGTCCTCATTCCCGAAAGAGAAAAGGGAAAGAGCAACCACACCATCATGAAGAATGGAATAAAGACGTACATGATAATGTAAGTCCATTCCTCATCGAGAGAAAGCAAATCACCGGTTTGACATTTTAAGCTTAAACTTGAAGCTTAGATGGTGATTGTCAAGAAGATGTCCGGGAGGGAGGGTGGAAACAGTTCTTCAATCAATGATTTTCCGAGAAAAGGATGTCTCCTCCGGATCAAAGTAGTATTATCAATTCTCGCTGGAATTGACTCATCACTAAGAAAGGCATCGACTTCATTCCAAAGTTGTCATCTTCCTCATCGGGAGTGAGAGAAGGGATGGAAGAGTCGGGAATAAGACTAGAAGATGATGGATCATTTTGAGCAATTCATCAATGGGAAGAATGTCTCCCATTGGATCACAAACATCATCATCCAATTCGGATGGCTGAAGAGAGTTTGGTTTCATCCACGAGTTAACAAACTCGATCGACAAAGCGATTCCGGAGGTGGGACAAGTGGTGTGCTCTTAGAGCTAGCAATTTCCACCACTCCGATGAAGTCTCCGATTCTAGATCATCATCATCATCAAGAACACTCTTGACTTCCCAGTACAACTTTCAAACCATTTGTTTGAACCGTGGGTGATTTTCAAAGCTTTTAACTCCATGCGTTTTTGAAAACTCCTCTTAACCGTGAAATTTGAGAGTGTTGCATTGAATCTTTCGGATCTTTGATCAATTGTGGCAACACTCTGTTTGACAGAGGTTTGGAGTTCTGGTTGATATTCAATGTGAGCTCTTCGTTGTCAACCCGTATGGTCAACTCTTGAAGAAACACATCAATCGAGCACGACTCGTTCTCAAGAAAGCTCTCCCAAGATGAGGGAACTCTAGAATCGCATCAAGTCTACTACAACAAAGTCGGTGGGAAAGTGAAACTTTCCCACTTTCATCACGACATCCTCGGCTATCCCAAGTGGACGAGTTGTGGTACGTCCGCTAGCTCGAGTGTCATACAAGTGGATGAAAGTTTAGGAAGAGACAGTTTCTTCAATCTTGAGAGTGGCATGAGGTTAATGCTAGCGCCAAGATCGCCAAGGCGGAGCATTGAACCATCCCAAGAAATCACACGGATTAGAAATCGCTGGGGTCTTCAAGCTTTTGGGAAGCTTCTTGAGAAGGACCGCCGAGCATTGCTCATTGAGAGGAGTTTTAGCCATCTCGGATAGCTTATATTTGTTGGTGAGTAAGCCTTTAGCGTGGATGCAAATTTAGGCATTAGAACGAGAGCATCAACGAAGCTTATATCAAAGTGTAGCTCATTGAAGATTTGGAAAAATTTTCCATTTGCTCTTTGTTTTTGTCTTTGAGCTTCTCATCATTCATTCTTGATGGGTAAGGAAGTCGACTAGACTTTTGAGCCGGGATGGAAGTGTTTTCCGCTCAGATTTTTCCTCGAACTTCGGGTTCCGGACTTAAAGCTTGGACTACGAAGGTGGAACGTGTGCGGTACTTCGTGGGCTTGAGAATTGCACCTTGTCCGTTGTATCCTGGTAACTTGACTCATTGCCACGAGGAGGAGGGCATAGGAGTCGAAGGTCCATTGTGCGTCTTACCACTACGAGTGGTGACTTTCAACTCGGCATTGGGATTAGGAATTGTATTGCTTGGGAGTCCTCCGGAAGATGATGAAGCTTTGTTCATATTCATGTTCATGAAACCGCTCATCATATTCTTTAACTCATTTGTCTGCCGAGACATTGTGGTATCAATCTCCTTTTAAGCTCAACTCTCATGTTATTGATCCGAGTTTGCATTGAACGTATGTTTGACTCGGAATTTTCATGAAGTCATTTGGCATGGGAGTTTGAGGAGGTTGTTGATAACTTTGATGATTAGGAGCTTGATATGGTTGGTTGAAATTGTTTCGTTTTGATTGAAATTTTGAGAGTTATTGAAATTTTGTCCTTGATTCGAACAAAGCGATTTTGATTGCCATGGTTTTGCAGGAGGAAAACCGGTGGTGTCATACCGCTAGGTGCACAGTAATGAGGATCACCGTGGTCAGTATTGATTGTGGTTTACCAAGCTACGGAGCTTGGTAAAAGGAAGCATCGGTTGCTTGACAATCATAATATGCATGTGGACCACTACAAGTTTCACACACCTTGTTTACGGCTTTGACGGGTTTCGCTTATGAATTTCGCTTTTGATTTCCTTAACATCCTTAATCATACAACGGATGGCATCCGTTAGAGTCGCTATCGAGCAGGCTAACTCGAAAGAGTTTTGGATGAAGAAGCGGGAATGTTAGAGTATTGACTTTGTTGCGAGAAATAGGAACTTTTGATTTTGCTCGCAAATATCAATCACATCTTTAGGTCTACGATTCAAGATATTGCGCTCATGGTACATTCAAGGAATCTTGATCGCTACCGTTCAACCCATTGTAAAGATATTGACTTGTTGAAGCTCCGTGAATTCATGATGGGGCATTTCGAGGAGATCTTTGAAGCTCTCCCATGCCTCTCCAAAGTTTTCATCGAAATTTTGACGAAATCCAGAAATTTCATTTTAAGATTAGTCGTCTTTGATGGAGGAAGAAATAATTCACAAACTTTTGAACAAGATCCTCCCAAGTTTCGATAGATCGAGGGGTTCTTTTCCACCAACCGGCCGTCCCTCAAGTGAGAATGGGAAAAGCATCAACTTGATGACTTTTGTGGCACATCCTTGAAATTGATAGTTGAAGTCAACTTGTTAAACCATCGGATGTGTGCATACGGGTCTTCACGATCAAACCCGTGGAATTGATTCGAGACACAAGTGTGATCAAATGTGACTTCAATTCAAGTGATCGAATTGATTATCGGTAAAACGATGGCATCTCCATAACCCTCGGTGGGTGCACAAGCATTTCGCCATAGTACGTTCGTCTCGCCATATTGTTGCTTGAAATAGTACGAATCTCGGGTTCGACTATTTGGGCAAAGACGCTCACGAGAACGTCTTCTAGGAATTTCGCTAGATCACGAAAGGACTCAATGATCTAGAAGAACGAAAAGCATGACTAGAGTTAACTCTAAGGGACCTCGAGTTAAGGAGAGAAATGGAATTATGAAGATATTTTATGAAAATGGGGTGAGAAGAATCTTTTGGGGTTTTGGTTCGATAAGTAGATATAACAACAAAATCAATTAAAACAAACTCGAGGCAAAACAACAATGAACTTAACCAATAATCACAAGATGAATGGCTTTTGAAAAAGGTACACCAATCACAAGGACACAAAGGCAAGTTTTATATCTTTGGTTGGGAACTTATTATGGTCGCACCCAGCTAGGTAGTGCAATCGCCTTGGTTTGCGGTGGTAATCTTTTATGTTGTTATTATTAAAGAAAACGACAAATCTTTTGTATTTTTATTTTTGATACATATATAGAAACAAAAGGAAAATATTTTTGTGTTTTATACGTTTTGGATGTTTTGGGTTTTTGGATTTTTATAAGAAAATATGGATATATATATAGATATAGATGGATGATATGAACAAAGAGTGTATATTCAAACTACTAATCGCTAAACGATAGATAATCAAGACAACTCCCGAAGGCGCTTAAAATTTGATCTGCAGAACCGCAAGTTTTCACGCAAGTTGACCACTTATGAATGGCCAATCGTAAGAAACTTAAAACGACTTAAGCACAAATGCAATGAAGATCCTGGGAGTATAGTGTTTCCCGGGTCGTTATGTCCCAATGAAGTTATGCAATGGATCACCAAACGATAGTGATCGAGGAATTTGAAGTAAAAAGGATTGATATGATTATAACTACGTAAAAAGCCAACAAATTACGAGGCTTAAATGCAAATTAAAGAAAGTTAAAAGATAAAAAATATTAAATAAACGCTATCACTATTTGCAATTTGATGTTTTTGTTTTTATGTTTTATAAAACTCGAATTAAAAACTACGTAACGTCATAAATGAAAATGTGAAACTTACACAATATTAATCCTAAAAGATGAAATGATATTTTTACAATCCTAATGATAAAAGAAAATTTATAGAAAAAGAAAATTATTTTTACAACTATTTAATTAATTATTATTAATTAAAAACTATTTTTAACTATTAAATAATTACCTAAAATACAAGAAAATATGAAATAAAACTAGAAAAATAAAATTATGACTTATAAAAATCTAAAATAACAAAAGAGAATTTTCAAAACTATTTTTATATTTTTCTGATTATTTTTGTATTTTCTAGGAATTAAAAACTGTTTAAAACTACTTAAATTACTTAAAAATACAAATTTAACTAAGAAAAATATGGAAAAATATTTTTTGGCTTTTATATTTATCTTAACTTAAGAAAAATGAAAAATTATTTTTTGAAACTTTTCTTAATTAATTGTATTAAATGCTAATTAAAAGGATTAAAACCGATTTTAATTAAGAAAAATAGTAAACCGACTTGGAAAAATCTGAAAATTTCAAGAAAAGTCTAAAATAATATTAGGAAACTAGGAAAATGGAAAACATTAGATTGTATGGAGGAAAATGCAATTGCTATTGGAAGTGCTTATAAATAAGCACTTTGAATAAGCCAAACACCACAATAAGCTACCAACTTTTCACAGAGGCTCTAATATGCTATAATAACCAAAATGCAACAAGTCTTAACTGCTTTTAATCACTGAAATGCAACTAGAACAGATTTGACTTATTTAGCTAATATGCTTAAAAACAGTTGAGAGGGGTCTACTTTGAGCTTAAAAATAAGCACTCAAATAAGCTAGAAATCAAAAACTAAATGTGGAGACTTAAACTAGACCTGGGTGACCAACTATAAACCAAATATCAGACCATGATGAGCTGATTTGATATCTGTGCAATATCTGCAAATAACTGAGAAAACTCAGCATAAGCTGAGTTTTGTGACAGGGCAACTAAGACCCAAAAGACAAGCTTGTTTGAAGCTTTTAAAAAATCTGTAAAATTCTACAAAAATGACAATAAGAAAGGAGACCAGCTGAAGTTTATGAAATACCAAGTTTCAATTAATATGTCCCAGAAATGAAGCAAAGAAAATTCCTTTCAGTTTGGCTTAAAACCACTTTTTCAGTTTTGACTTTTGAAACATTTTGGACATTTTGACTTTATTGAACTTTGAATCCAATTTATGGACAGGTTATGATGTTAATGGATGAACTAAGCTCAATGCAATCTATTTCCATATAGTTTAAATGTCACACCCCCAAATTACCTGTTTTGCAGCGGAATGGAATTCCTGGGGGTTGACTGTCATAGCATCACAATCACAGTTACATTGAACGACCTAAAGTGTCGTTTGGAAAATACATCGTTTGATTTAATAAAATAATCAGAGTTACAAAGTATAGGTCCCAAATGAAAGTTACTATGTGCGGAAAGTAAGTTTAGTACAAGTCAAACGATGTTTTTAAAGTGTATAAATCCCATGTGAGACGCGTCGTCACCACGACTCTATGATAAGCCCACATGCATGCCATGAAGTGAATGCCTTAGATACCTGAGATAAAACATGCTTAAAACAGTCAACACAAAGGTTGAGTGAAATTCATAGGTTTAATTAATTCGTTTGAACACAATAATCGTAGTGTAAGTTACGTTGTTCCACACTCATCGTTGAAAACAAAACAGCATTTATTTCACTAAGTTCATGACAACCAAAGCGTAAACATCGCACCAATAAAAATTGGTAATCATCGCTTCATCGCAGCCCCTAATAGGTAAACTTGCCAATTTACCTTAATGATTCAATATAGTGCGTTCGATTTCCCTAAGCGGGTCAATAAGAACGGAGTGTTAATTCCAATAGGCCTATTCACAATATTCGCCACTGCAAGTGACTAATGGTGCATGATGTAGGGACTTCAAACATGGCAATTGATTACTTAGTGACAATAAAACATTTGGATATAGCATACAGTTCAAAGCATTTGTGTTCGATTAAAAATGTAGCATGTATCTTCCCCAAGAGTTTGTAAAACAAATAAGTAATAGAAAGTGGGGCTATGAACTCACCTGTTGCAATGATTATGATGACAAAAGTGGATACACTGAAATGTAGCGTGAATCTCGAAAATGACCTATTATGAATGATATGATATGTAATAAGTCATGATGTAATGTTATGCATGCAATTCGGATGATATTTATACCACTTATGAATTTTGAAAACAATACTTCTAAATCGAAAATATAATCTTTTAACGTCTTGACCATTTTTAAATTACTTCACATGTATTTACGTTGAAATGATATCCGACGATAATCATTTAGTGATTTATTGTGAAATTATAACTTTTCGTCGGTAAAATAATGTTATTGAAATTTCCATGAAAGTGACAAAAACGGCCTCTAAAAGCTAGTCGTAAAATGGTGCACGTCGAGCGTTAGGAAACAAACTCAACGGTTTTGGGAAGCTTGAATCATTATCTCAAAGTTTTAGTGTTTAAGTTTTCATCCTAGAGGTCTCGATCACGGAGAAAAATATAGGTAAAGTATGGTACTTTTGTCCAAAATGTTGTTTAAGGATGGTTTTCGCCAAAGTTTGAGTGACTATATGTTATTCGTTACAACTCCGCTCAACAAACGGTTGGACATTTTGGAAAATATGCTAGGCGAACTTACTTTTACTAGAAGACATCACGTTATAAAAGTTCTACATCATTGTTAAAAACGTCCGCCAACATGGTCCTTTAGTTGCCGTAGTATGTTTTAATAGAGAATATATTAATTTTGCTAATAGAATAAAGTTCTGCAACTTGGTTTATCGCGTAATTTAATCGTTACAAGTCCGTTTTCTCACGTCCTTAGATTCGTGTCAAAGTATACTAATATATTTTGATAATTCGACACAATTTATAAAGCTTAAGACTCATTTTTGACCCGTAAAGAGTGACATTTTCATGTGAAATTTCCGAATTTATAGTTTTTGACGCTCAACTTGAAAATTCATAACTTCTTCGTTATAACTCCGTTTTAATCCGTTCAAGCCGCCATGGTTTCGCTTTTAAAGTGTATTTTCTAAATATCTAGCCCAAAATATTATACCCACTGTCGGATTTTCCGAATTTAATTTTAAGAATGACCCTTTTCAAAACGTGTCGAAATGAGTTTTTTCTCGCCAAACCTATTCTAACCCATTCAAAACAACTCCGGTTATTCTAATCCTACCATACACCTTCTTAGGGTGTCATGGGTTCCTAGACATCACCAAAACTAATACCTAACAAGGAGTAATTATAGGATGGATTATATATATTTAACACTTTAAAACAATGTAAAAAGTGGTATAAACATCCATAAGACTTGCATGTTAACTCAAATATGATGAAATGACTATGAAATAAATATGAAAGATTAAAAATGGATATGATATGCTTACTAGTTAACTTGATGAGGTTTAAAGAACAAGGGTTCCCTAATTACCCTAGGTTTTTATTTCAAAACCTTGATTAAGAGTATACTAGTGTTTATAAAAACTTGACTTGAAAACTTTTGAAGATCTCCTTCTTGATCACCAAGGGTGGCCGGTTTTTGAGAGGAAAAAGAAGAGAGAAATATCTTGACTAGAAACTTTGAATTATTGTGATTGTGAATGTGTAAGTCTTTGGAGTGTATATCTATATGTGTAAGAAAAAGATCTAACAACTCTAGTGAATCACCCCCCCTTTGTCGGCAAAGGGGGCATGTATTTCAAAGAATGCATTTTTTTTTATATAATTTATTATGTATAAAATGGTGTAAGTAAAAGAATTTAAGTAAGGATAACTTGTAACTTGTTTATACATTTGAGTATTTAGGGTAGTGTTGTCTAAAAATAAATTTTAATGGATCATAGTAAAATATATTGAGGTCATAAAAATTGTAAAAATACATTTCTTGAAAGATTTGAGTGAATAAATATTTATCGGGTTGAATTTAAAGAAACCGTCGTAATTATATAAATTTAACAATTTATATACAAAATAAATTTAAAACGCTGGGTAAACTCATAATATTATTTTTATAACTTAATATGAGTATAAAAATATATCGGGATAATTTTTGGAAGTAATGGATCAATTGTTCAAAATAATTAATTACGCGATAACGTTTATTTAATATGAAATTATTCGTTTTAATGAAAAATGCAAAACTATGCATGGACTAATATGATGATAATGATGTTAATGAAATGTAGACTAAACTTAGTCTATATGAAATGTCCTCGATGATATGATCATGAATTCACAGCTAAACCGTTACGGTTACGTGAATTTGATGCTCGTAAACCCAGTTTACGATAAACGATAAATGATGAAGCATGAATAATGTTTTGAAATATGACCTGAAAATACGAGTTGTCACATTAAACACAAAACAAGACTTTTGATTTCCAAAAACACAACAGTTAAACAGTAGAGACAGATTAAGTGTAATGTTGACTTTGAGACCTTGCAAGCACAAAATATTGACTGATATGAGCACAAATGGACTACACAAACATGAACCAACGGATCTCAAACATCGAACAACCCTTAAACTCAGTTTGTGCAGTAATCCAAACACACCTATATCCTACTGATATGAAAGTGAAACGAGCTAACTACTAATCCAACATGTAATTTTGATCAAACTAAGTTTACTTAACCTAATTACACCATAATACACAGATTTTAACTACTTAAAACTACTAAAACAGATTATGCCATATGACTTGAAAATGACTTACACATGTCCTTAGCCACAATGGCTTGCCACTGCACCAATGAACATCTAACCTATTCCACCCCTAACCTAGTTCTGATTCAACCCAAATTCCAACTCTGCATCACCCATTTTCATTTCTGCATCAATTTTGCCCCATTTTGACTTTTGTTGACCAGATTCCAAAATAGCTTAAAACTTTAATGTAGGCTTATAAAAAACTATAACAAGCTTATACAAGCTTGTTTGAGTTGAAAACTAAACTAATTAAGGTTTTGACATAGGAGTTTGAGAATGAAAAATTCAACAGTTAACATAAAGTATGGAATATGAACTTAAACTTGAATTGACACTTAAATAGAGTTGTAATACATTGAAACTAATAAGATTGATACAATTTAACTTGATATTACAGTTGAGAACTTATTAAGACATGAAAAGCTTAAAAACGACATACATTTAAGAAAAATAAACTAACTACTCTTCCTTCTCTGTCTTCCTTCTCTTTTATACCCAAACTGTCTTTCTCTCACCTCTCTCTTCAAATCCCAGCAAAAATCTTGGCCTTTGGATTGCTAAAATAGATTTTTGGCCATTGGATGAATTTGGCGCCAAAAACTGTTTAAGCCAGCTGGAGAGTTAGAGTGTTAGGTAGGAGGAGATATTAATGCATCTTGGAGTGTTGTGTTTGGAGTAATAAGGGTAGGGCTGATGATGGAGGACAGGGGTTGAGTATTGCAGGTGATGGTGATGATGGTGAAGGAGTCCCGTGACTGGTTTTATTATTTAAAATGGGCGGGTAGGGGATTGGTTTGACCAATATTTGACCGAGGGTAATAATAGGGTAAGGGGTCAAATAGAGGGGGTCCAAAAGGCTTATGGCAGGGGGTCACTTGGGATTATGAAAGGGTCCAAAGGAGTATTAAAGGCTTAATGACATAGGGACCTTATTGTAATTTCTGAAAATTAAGGGACCTATTCTGCCAATTATGCAAAGATGTTTCAAGGGCTGAAATTGACAAGTTCCAAAAGTACAAGGACCAAACTTGTTATTTTCCAATTTCCAAGGACTAAATTTGCCAATTTTTAAACTTGGAGGACCAAACTTGCAATTTCTCAAAACTTTTGATATTTTTCACCAAAGGACTAATTTTGACAACTTATGATTCAAAAAGGACCTTTGGTGATTTTTCTTTTGAAATTATGTGCTCGGGGACTATTTCGACAATTTTGAAACTGGGGACCTAAAGCGCCAATTATGCAAACTTAGCTCATTTTTCATCCGATTTTGAACATTTTGCATCCGAAACATATAAAATGCAATTTTGAGATATTTTCGATATTTTGATGCGTTTCGAGCATTTTAGGCGTTTTACGTTCGAGATAGACCCCAAAATGATGAGTATTTACACACTCATCAAAATCGCTTATGAAGCTTGTTATAATATGAAAGTACCAATTATTGTTTGTGACTAATATAAAGCATGGTAAACCAAGTTGTCACACAATCATGAACATCAAACCACATCACAAACAATAGTATAGTGCAAGTATAAAAGTAAAGAGATAAAGAAAGGAAAGTGCAAACCGAACACGAGGATTTATAGTGGTTCGGTCACGGATCTCCTTTCCGCCCTACTCCACTCCCGAGTACCCAACTCGAGAGTTACTTCACTAAATCAACAAGCTCCCTTGTCGCGAAGAAAACCTTACAATCGTCACTACACTTTTCCGTACAAAGCTAAATACCGGGTTCTAGTTCGAGGTAGAACCAACCTAACGTCGCCTATACAATATTTCCGACACTAAGCTAGATGTCGAGTTCTTTTACAAGGGTACAACCACTCCCAATATGTTTTATGGCCCAACATAATAAACCTTGTGTTTTATGGCACAAACACATAAACCATCTAATCTAGTTTGGTGAAAGTGTTGTTATGATGCAATGATGTTTACACTAATGATCCATGACACAAATGTCTAATGGATATGAATAACTACTTCTAAATGAGCTTCCATTGATAGGAAGCCTTCATGATGAAGATCACAAGTTCCTAAACTTGTTGTGATAGATCTTCAACTTGTGGTGAGTGGGGATGGCTAGATCTCCACGCTTTCCTTGGTTGATCAAAGAGTATGCTTACAACAAAGATGAATGTTAGAAGCATTATGATCATGATCATTAGGGTGTTTAATGTATGTTACTACATTGTTAATGATTGATCTAAATGTATGCAAGAAGGTGGAGAAGATGTGATTTGAAGTGGTGAAGAAATGGAAAACAATGGGCTTATATTTAAAGCCAAAAGTGGTCAGGAGCGTCCACGGACCAAGGAGCCCTTTAAAGGGTTCCGTCCTTTATGCAATTTGGTGCCGTGGGTGCTTGACAGAAAATCTAAAAAATCTTTCTTCAAATCTTTCCAAGATATTACCAAATCTTACTAAGATCACATTTGATATATTGAGTGTCAATCTAACCAAAATATTCAAGTGATCTTTCAAGGATTTCAAAGATGATGCATGACATGATGTAACATGTATTTCCATTTTTAGATTAAAAAGTTTATCAAGGTAAACATGTAAAATGTATTATGTAACTAGTTAATAAAATGTCTAGTTACCTTTTGTAAAAGAGTGCTTGTCAAAATAAAATATATTTTGTCAAGTGTTAGTAAACTCTAGTATTTGTATGAAATACTTGTGAATGCAAAATGTAAAATGAGGTTCGAAATAGAATGGTTAACCTATTAAAATACTTAGTGACTCTAAACGTATTTTAAACATTCTAAATGATTTGTTAATGGGTTTGATCATAATGCCACATAACAAACATGTACGAACACGTGTTGTAACATATGAGGACTTGAGTCATCGAGAGGTGTTGAATGTATGTTGAGACAAAGTGTGATTACAAGTAACTTGTACATTTTCGTTATGTATTACAAGTTACATGTTTGTCATCAATCAAAACAAACGAGATCAGTATAGATTAAATATCGTAATATTTGCACTAACAGATAAGATTTAAAACGTACACTTTTAAGGGGTCATTTAAGCCCTTAATCGCCCACTTTATATCCGTTATTGCTAATTTCGTTCCTTTTCACTTTTAGGTCTCTTGGAAGCAAAATCTTTGGAATGATGCATTTTGGATGAAAAGGAGTGAATATGTGAAGAAAATGGCTAAGTCAAGATCAAGACACTCAAGTCTTGAATAGCACTGACGGCGCCCCAAAATGAGGCGACGCCATCCCTATTTTGTGACGACTCGGGAGCTTAATTTGCTATTTTACACCGACGGCGAGGCTTTGAAGAGTAAGGGCGTCACGAAGACTTTTCTTATCAGACGGCCTAGATCCAGACTCAGATGACGTCACTGCTGAAAAGACAGACGATGTCACAACCACAACGTGACGCCGTCCCAATGATGACTTGGTCCGGCGATCAGACGACATCCCACCTATAAGGCTACGTCGTCGCATATGTAAATTTATATATAGAAATCGTATTTTCAGACTTTTAAAAGAGGTAGACTTGTGGAGTAAAAACCTAAAACGATTGTAGTCCGGTTTGGACATTATTTTAGGGTTCTCATACCCTATTTTACATCGAGATAAGTTATTTATTCCCTTGATTTCATTATGTCTTCGATTGAATGTGTGTATGCTTGCATGTTTAACATGTCCGGCTAATTTACTTGTGTGTTTGCTTAGATCTATGAAACCTAGTTATTAATTATTGATTGGTTGTCTCTTAACTTAATTGTAATTGGCTTAGGAGTGCATGAAGCCATCGTTGTGTTTTTAATGCTTGAGTAATCTTTGTTGAATATTAGTTTATAATTACTAGTGGAATTGTAGGCTAAATATCCAAAGAAAACCTTAGTGTTAAGTTTATGAATCCTAGAGATTTCGTAGTCAGTAACCTTAAGGTAGTCTCACAGAGTTAGGGATAAAAAACACACCCTCTTATGTTTTGTCATCAACAAAAAGGGGGAGATTGTTAATACAAATAAGCCATAAAAACGTTTATTTATATTTTACGATCTTCTAATGTTTTATCGATAACAAACGTAAAATCATTTTAACGAAACAAATAAAATACGTAAATGGTTTGAGCCAATAGTTTACTAACACACTTACATTTTCATATAAAATACTAAACAAATAATATTGTTTACATCTTATAGAAATGCATATGTATAACGACTAGTGTTTATGGGTAATGTAATGGGTAAAAATCTAAGTCCTTAATCCATTGACTAGATACATTGAATATTATTGGGTAAAACCCAAAATCCATGACCCATACCCATGGAGCTTGATCCATAACCCATGACCCATTGCATGACATCATGCATGAAGTTATGTGAATATTATCCATGATCCATGACCCAAGACCCATGACCCAATGTCTAGATACATTGCATCTTGTTGGGTATCCACAATTCATTACCCATAACCCATAACCCGGTTTGCAACCCAAAATCCGAACTTAAGCTTACCCAGCTGCCGGATCCCTTGGATTGCACTAGCCGGATCCCTCTGGGGAGGGATCCATGGGAACCGTGGAACAGTAAAGAAATTTGCCTATAAATAGTGAGCCATTTTTCACTTACTACTCACCCCTTTTACACATACTCTCTTTTAGTATTGTAACCTCTCTAACCTCAGATCCAAAGGATCTTTCTATGTAGTTTTTGTTTGTGGGATTCTCTAGGTTCCTCTTAAAGGCGAGATCACCACCTCTTGGAGATGTGCAAGCTCAAGGACATGAGTTGCTCAGCTTCGTCATCATCAAGACCACTGAAGTGTCTCTTGTTGATAGTTCTTCTCTCCCTCCATAGAAGTGTTGTGTTAAAGGCATTAGTGAAAGGTGTCGAAGGGTCGTGTTGAAGGCATTAGTGAAAGGTGCCGAAGGTCCGTGTCGAAGGCATTAGTGAAAGGTGCCGAAGGGTCGTGTCAAAGGCATTAGTGAAAGGTGCCGAAGGGTCATGTCAAAGGCATTAGTGAAAGGTGCCAAGGGTGTACATTCGATATGGTGCATTGATGTACAAGATAGTTAGTTTGGGTTAAAAGGTAGTGATATCCTTATGATGTTGTAATAAGAAGTGTGTCTCCTTTGGGGTTGTCGTGTATTGGTGTAGTGTTGGGTATTAGCTTCTCCTTTGTAATGGAACTCGGTATCTAGCCTTGTACCGGATAAAGTGTAGGCGACGTTGTGATAGGTTTGGTTCTACCTCGTGGAAGAACCCGGTGTCTAGCCTTGTACCGGATAAAGAATATGCGATGTTGTGAAGGCTTCTCCGCCACATTAAGGAGCTTGTGTTGTGTAGTGCTTACGAACTCTCGAGTGGGGAACTCGGGGAGTGGAGTAGGGCAAGGAATGTGTCCTTGTAGCCGAACCACTATAAATACTCGTGTCGTGGTTTTGTGTTCCTTACTCTTTATCTTTGCATTACTTGTCTATATGCTTTATCTATCATCATCCAACACACACATTAAATAGATTGACATAAGTTGATCTAAATATTTTAAAACGAAGTTTTAATCGGTAAAACTATTCAACCCCCTTCTAGTTTTCCACAATGATTATAATTTTATTTATTTATTTATTGAATTGGTTTCATGTTTTTCTGAAAATTATACCATCAATTGGTAATTGTTTCTTATAAACTTGATTTCTAAACAAAAAGCCCCATATGAATAAGGTTTTTCGAAAAGGCATTGTTAATATAAAATAAGCTCATAAGATCATAAACCCATTTTGATCAAGTCATCTATTAAAACATTTACCTTATTGTAACAGTGTTTTTCTAGGATCAAACATGCCTAAATCCACCCAATAAGAGCATCATGACACCGTCCACTATATCCCTAGATATTATAGCAAAGAAGGCTTATCACCTATTGACCATAAAACCTTCAAAAACAACTCATCAACGAAGGTCGTGTAATTGAGGAATCCTTCCTTGAAAACACCGACATTCCTCAAGTCTTTTCCGCAATCAACTTTGATTGCCTCCTCAAAATAGATGAACAAATTTGTCCGGTTTTCATTTTTTATTTCTACAAAAGCGTTAGGATTATCCGAAACAATGATGGAACTATTTCAATCGCTTTCATCATAAACAGCCAAAGCATCATCTTACCTCTCACCACATTCGCACAAATTCTTCGCATACCATGTGAAGGAATTTGTATGTACTCTAAATATTGGTCAATCTCTTGCTAACACCTCGTCTTAGACTTTAACCCCATTTATCACACTCCACTTGATGATCCCATTGTGGTTCGAGATACAAACTTCACAAAAAGAGTCGACCAAACTCGTTACAACCGCAACAAATAACCCATTCATCATGAATCTTTTTGAATGGAACTCTTTGAAATGTTTCTTACTTACAAAAAGTGGGAAGAAATTCTTAGAGAGAATGTCATTTGTTTTGGTCAGAAACAAAGACCATCCTAATGCTTGTCTTGTCCAAATGATCTATTGCCTCATCCACAAAAAACTCTTCTATCTCGCCTACTACATTGCCAAAATAGTGGTAGGCATTTTCAAAACCGACAAAATGGTCCTTCCCTATGGTATGCTCCTAACTCGTCTCTTTGAGCATGTTAGTGCAATGCAACCTACTCCTGTCTTCAATGATCACTTTCTCGCAAACCATGTTATGGTACCTCTCATTAAATGACCCACCAAAAGGCTTATGATCAATGGGAAAAAGCCTCGTCCCCTCTCGGATTCTTCGGATGAAGATGATGATGAAATTGACCCTGTTTCCAATTATCAACTTGATCCCATGACCTACTTTGTATGACTTCCCACACTTCCAAAGGAAACCGAAGAATTCAAGCAAACAAAAGGAATGTTCAAGTGTCTAACTCATTTCCCTATCAACATGGGAAAGAAGAAAAAGTGAAGAGATTGACGAAGGAAAAACTGAACTTTTTGTCTCTTACATGGTTATCTTGTTATGACATTTTAGATGTTTTGTGATTGTTAAAACAACGTATGATCATGACTTTCTCTATTTTGTGTGAAACATCTTGGTTTGTAACATGCTTATTTATTTGAACATCTTTTCAAGTGTTAGACAATATCTTGATTGCTTGCTCTTATGTTATTTTTACATGCTATCCTTACTATGTTTTACTTGTATACATGTATACTTGTTGTAGAGATCATTGGTTTCAAAATTTGATATGTGGAACTAAGTTTTGTGGACTTTCTGTTAAGGATTCTGTCTCAGAAGCCAGATCCCTTGGCTATGACTAGCCGGATCCCTCAAGGGAAGGATCCGGAGGATACGGGCAGATAAAAACTTATTTTATGCCTTTTAGCATCACTCCAACCTTCCAGACCATATTAGACTAGTTGAACATACTATATTAGGATTACTTAGGTTTTCCTTAGGCTCAGTTGATCCCACATTCACTCATGGATGACTTAGGATCACATTCAAGGTGTTTTTGATTTTTCATTACTTCAAAACTCACCATCTTTCCGCTCCAATGTTTACACATTATTTCTATCATCTCAAAACACCTAGTTTGATATTTCTTTCATTTTTAACAAATTAATTTTACTCATTTTAAGTTGTTAACCTTAAAATGATCTAAAATCTTGTTTTTCATTTCTTATGATTTTTGAGGGATTTTCTAAATTTCTCCTTAATCACCATCTAGTTTCTACAACCATTTACCATCCTCAAAACTCTTAGTGTCATCCATGATCACCCATTGGTGTTTCTAAAACTCCATTTTCTCCATAAAAGCCATCACTGACTATTATTACTCATTATACTTGGCCATTTAAGTCTTCTACCATTTAAGACACCTTAGTAGACAAAATCACTCAGTATATGTAGGTACTAGATGCTAGAACTCAATCATTCCTTTGTTTTTTCTACCTTCTGATATCTGGATCCCTAGCTTAAAGCTAGTTAGATCCCTCAAGTGAGGGAAACGTTGGAACCGGCTGCACAAAATGATTATTATTGTTAGGATTTAGAAAATCCATGTTAAAGTGTCGGTCACCCCAACTATAGTCTAGCATAAGTTAGCTCGTAGACTCAACGTTATTTAGTAAGTTTATATTAGTATAAGTAACATCGTGGAAGAAGAACGGGTCTTTACCCACTGTATGCCTGATCCACAGCCCGTAGGAGGGCGTAGAAATATGTATAAATAGCCCTTTCCCCACAAGGGAGAGGGTTGGATGTTCATAAGTAATCTAATTATGCAAGTTTGTTTCTCTCTCTAAAACATCCCATTCTCTCTCTAGAAACTCACGTCCATATCACAAGTCTATTGTGGTGTTATAATATCAATAATCTTACAATTGGTATCAAAGCCCATGGTTTGATTAGCTAGGTTGTATGTACATTTATCTTGGTGGTTTTAGATTGAAAAGTTGATTTTGGAAAGTTTTAAGACTCATAAGTGGCTTCCTTTGATTCTCATGTTTGTGATGTTAAAGTAAGTGTTTTTAGGATAGTTATAACCTTCTAGAATCAAATTGTGCAAAAGAAACTAATCAAAAACGTTCAAAAGGGTAAATTTTAGGTGGTTTTAGGTGAAAAAGTGTCTTTGTTCTTGACTGCGATTTGACAATCGGACTGAATTCTTGGGTGCGTTTTGTCCTGGAAAAGCTGCGATTTGATCTGAGTTGATTGAATTTTGATTATTATATTATTATCGGGCTGCGATTTGGTAGGTAAAGGACAAAAGTACATGTCCTGTTGAAAGCGACCTGCGTTTTGTCAAGCGTTGTGTTTTGTGTCTATGCGTTTTGGGTATCTTGCATTTTGATAGGCTGCGATTTGAGCTGATTGCGATTTGATTGCTGCGGCTTGGATATCCTGCGTTTTGTCACTGCGTTTTGTCAAAAACTTGGGATTAATCACTGTGTTTTGGTTTACCTGCGATTTGTCAAGGGTTGCGTTTTGTCAAGGATTGCAACTTGTACTTTGATTCAAACGTCACCAAATCATAATTTAACATTTCACCTAATCCAATCATCCCAATATCCCTTTTAACATACAATCACTAATCATTGAATCGATCCAAATTTTATCATAACACGTTCTTAATATCAACAACATCATGTCTTACGCACCTGATTCAGTGATTTTAGAAGTACTTAAACCATCGATCGTCGTTGACAACCATAAGAGTATTAGCTATACTGAACGGTTAAAGATGATTGAATCAACCAATGATGATGTGAGATCTTCGTGCTCGGATTCAGAAGAGAGAGAAGAGCACCAGTTACAGCTATAACATGTTCTTGCAAAGGATAGTTGCATTGAACCTTTTCGACAACTTCATTCACACCTCACGTTACTTCGAACTAAAGACAGATACACAATAGGAATCGAACGAGCTGTTAATGCACTTTTATGTCAAGAATTATCAACGTTCACGGGCACATTGTTCTTGAACTTGGAACAATTGGAACAACAACTTGACAGAGAAAAGGTTCAAGAAGCCGGTTCTAAAGCTGCACTTCAGGTGATCAACAAACAATTTCAGTCATTCCTCAATGGTGAATACACTTCGGATTATGATGATCATATGACTGAAAAGTGCTTCAAGAATCACACTGAGATGGAAGCAAATATGTTCAGAGAAACATTAATCCAACTCATGGATAATGTTAAGAAGTATATTGAGGAAAGAACACATAATGATGACAAAGTAAATGAGTGTCGGGTGGAATTGAGAGATAGTTGTGATGAGTCAGGTACTATATCAGTTGAAGGATCGGGTGTTGCTGAATGCATATGCGAGAAAGACTTCCTAATGAAGCTACATGTAACACATATGCGAGAAAGACTTCCTAATGAAGCTACATGTAATATATGAGTATGCACAAATATAATCCTATAGATACCTATGTTAGCATACTTATTTATCAAGCTAATGTTATTAAGAGATAAGTGGGAAGTCATACCTCTAATGCACTTAGGAATGTCTTTACAAATGACACAACAAATGTCAGTAGACAATTCCGGCTCCTTTGTGTTTAGGATACCTTATTAGGGAAGGTATTATTGTTACCAAGCAATTCCTATGGCTTGATAGGTATGAGCTTTAACTAAGCAACAAGACAAAGAAGATTAGTGCAATTTAAATAAATAATAAGTAAAAACAAATGTTGTCATCTAATCAATATTCAAAAAGGTTTTAAAAACATGGTATTTATTTTTATAAAAGACCTTCTTTGTAGTTTTTAATTAACCACGGATCGTATCAAGTTTTTAAAGTACAATATACTTTAAGGAACTTGGTAACGAAGCTCTGATGCCAATTGTGGAAAACTAGAAGGGGGTGGGGTTGAATAGTTTTACCGATTAAGACTTGGTTTTAAACTATTAAGATCGACTTATGTCAATCTATTTAAACTTGTGTGTTGGATGTTGATAGACAAGCATATATAAGTATGTATATGTAATGAAAAGATAAAGAGTAAGAAGCACAAAACCATAACGCGAGTATTTATAGTGGTTCGGCTACAAGGACACCTTCCTTGCCCTACTCTACTCCCAAGTCACCTACTCGAGAGTTCGTAATCACTACACAACACCGACTCCTTATGGTGGAGAAACCTTCACAACGTTGCCTACTCTTTATCCGGTGACAAGGCTAGATACCGGGTCCTTTCACCAAGGAGAACCAAACCTATCACAACGTCGCTTATCCTTTATCCGGTATAGGCTGAACCGAGTTCCATTACAATGAAGGAACTACTACCCAACACTACACAACACCTAAACCCCAAAGGAGACTAACTCATTATTACAACATCATCAAGGATATCAATATCCTTGGATCCAATACTAATCTATCTTGTACATCGAAACACACCATATCAAATGTACACTTTAGGCACCTTTCACTAATTCCCTTGGCTTGACTTCTAGACAACCTCAATGCCTTTAGCCTTGACTTCCAAGCACTATTCACTAGTGCTTCTAATATGGATGTTCGACACCTTTCACTAATGTCTTCGACTTGACCCTTTAGACATCTTTCACTAATGTCTTCAACACTACACTTCTTATGAGAAAGAAGAGAACTATCAACAAGAGAACCTCAGTAATCGTGATGATAACGAATCATGGCAACTCATGGACTTGAGCTTGCTCGTCATCAAAAGATGGTGATCTCGCCTTTAAGAGGAACCTAGAGAATCACACAAAAACAAAACTATATACATTGATCACTTGGATCTGAGGTTAGAGAGTTTATAACTCAAAGAGAAAATATGTGAGATAAGGGTAAGAAACAATGAAGAAATGGCTCACTATTTATAGAGAGAAAATGTCTACTGTTCCATGGATCCCTCACTTGAGGGATCCGTCCAGTGTAATACTGGGGATCCGTGGGACGCTCCCTTTGCCCATGGGTTTTGGGTCATGGGTCATGGGTTATGGATCATGGTATCTACCTAGATACAATGTATCTCCAAGATGCAATGCATCTAGTCCATGGTTCATGGATTAAACTATGGGTCATGGATTAAAACCATGCATGACTTAAGCATGATGTCATGCAATGGGTTATGGGTCAAGCTCCATGGGTATGGGTCATGGACTTTGGGTTGTACCCAACTATATTCAATGTATTTGGTCAAAGGGTCAAATACTTAAGTTTCTACCCATTGATATTACCCATTATGATACATACTAGTTATGTATATATTTGCACAATATGTAAACACTAGTTGCTGTACATATGTATTATTAAATCGTAAAATCACTTATACTTGTTTTAGTGTTTTATGTGAAAACGTAAGTGTGTTAGAAAACTATTGGCTCAAAACATTTACGTATTTTATTTGTTTCGTTAAAATGATTTTACGTTTGTTATCGACAAAACATTAGAAGATCGTAAAATATAAATAAACGTTTTACGGCTTATTTGTATTAACATGTTTTTAATAAATGCGATGTTAGTTTTAGTTTGAGGGTGAATTTGAAAGTATTTGTGTTTTTTTGTTGAGTTAAGGTGAAAAGTTAAAGGCGATGTGGCACGACATGACAAAGGTGTTAAGGTTTTATTTGAGGGCATAATACCCTATGCTCTTAGGCTTCGTGCACTTTGAAACATTTGATAATTTAAGTTTGACATTTATTCTAAATTATTTTCGCTATTAAAATGTTTTGCAATACTTTCGCCTCGATAATTGTTCACAAACAAATTTAGATTTCTACTAATTTCATTTTCAACTTGTTACACACAGTTTTGAACTTTTTATAACATAAAGTATTTATATAAATAGTTGGGCTTGGATATATTTTAATTTTTGCCACTTAACATTACATGTAAATTTGGAAACAAATTTAGGTTTTTATAATTTCATTTTTAAAAGTATTCATAGCATAACTTGACCAAAAGCTTTTAGTGTTTCACCAAAGTCTTCCAATAGCTTTTTGGCAATGGGAGAAAGATTTTTAAGTTGTTTTAGCCAATAGCTTGTAATTTTCAAGTGGTTGAATATTTTCAAAAGTACTATTTTTCATTCAATGTTCGCTTTCTAGTCTATTTTCTATTGTCCTTTTGTATATTTGAAAAGCTTTGGTAAAGCTTTGTGCATTGGAAGATTTTTTATAAAAAGCTTTTTGATAGTTTAAATTTAATGAAAAGTGTGAGGTATCATACATAAAAAGTCTTTGAGAAGTAGAGCATTGCATATGCTCTAGCTTGTTATACACATATTTATACTATCTTATAATAAAGATTGGATTATTTTTCCACAAACTTTTTAAGATTTCATAAATTAGATTTTAAGCAATTACATGTCATAAAGAAAAATGTATGATAAAGATTTAAAACGTACACTTTTAAAAGGTCATTTAAGCCTTAATCGCCCACTTTTATATCCGTTACTGCTTAATTTCGTTCCTTTTCACTTTTTAGGTCTCTTGGAAGCAAAATGCTGGAATGATGCATTTTTGGTAGAAGTACCCTTAGATTAGATAATTAGATAAGTAGAGTAATCGGTAGAAGTACCAAACCCCCAAATCCAAACCCCGAGATTTTACCTTTAGTTTATAAAAAATATAAAAAGATAAAAAATAATCTTCCTCGACCTCAACCTTAGCGTAGTAATTTCTCACTAGCATTCCTATTCCCCTAGAGAACGATATCAATACCCGAGGCTTACCCAATGCTACACTACAAGGATTAGGTTCATTGCCTAGGGTGTTGAAAAACTTGCTCGATGAAAACGAAGTTTCCTTTGACCCCGAACGCCAGACGCGCATCAAGTTTTAGGCGCACCGCGTGGAAGAATAGCTAGTTAGGATTCTATATCATTTAGGTTCCTTGCTTGATTCCTATCAAGTAAGATTTTTTCTCATTTTTAGCTTCCTCGTAGTCTATCCCCCTTCTTTGTGACTTTGTTCATAAATCCCATCACTTTTCATCATGGAAGGTGATAACCCACCAAAACAATAACTTACCATCAAACAAATACCCACCACTTGATCCAACCTTTGCCAACCAACTTCGAGCTCGTATTGTTAGTGAAATTGGAGAGCTTAAGAAATTGAATAGGATAATTGAAAGTGCACTTGAGGAAGCCCTTAATGAATACACTAGTGCTTTAGATAGTGATTCAACCTCAAGCGATTCTGAGGATGAATTAGAGGAAGGAGATTATAAGGTATTAGAAATTTTGGAGGGTAGTAAGGAGGAGGAGGAACTTAGGGAGTATTTCGTTTCATACCCTAACGGGAAGGAAACCGCCTATCACTATAACGTAGTTAACTTCCCTTGACCACCTTTCGAGCCTTGCATAAAAAGTGGTGACCCTAAAAACATTAAGATACCGTGCATGATTGGGTACTCATATAGGGATCACACTTACATAGACTATAAGGCACACATGAACGTAATGTCTAGGCTCTATTACAACTGGATAATGAGCGAGAAATTAGGACCTATGAGGGACCCCTTTTACCCTAGGAAAGAGAGTAACTATGTTGGGAGGGTTACAGGATTGCATGTCTTCGTAGGTAACTTCACATATAGGTGTGACTTCATGATCCTGGAAAATGTTAAGGGCATCATTGATGGTTTTTTAGGAGATGTGATACTTGGGAGACCATTTATTGAGGAATCTAAGATGGTTTATGATTAAGAGGAAGGAATAGTCAAGTTCTCAAATGGGACCGAATGTGTTAAATATATAATGCCCTACAAAATAAAAGTTTGAGGTATTGATGATTTAGATGTAGACAACATTCCGGCTTTTGAAGTAGATTGGGAGAACAAGGTTTACTACACCGCTTGTCTAGAGTTAGGCCCTGAATATATTCGTGATGAGAGAAGAGTTAATGAAATCGAATGGGCCTCTAATATAAGGGGAACGTAGGGGCACGACTTCGAGTCTAGCTACAAGACTCATAAATAAAGAAAAGCGCTTCATGGGAAGCAACCCATGCTTAATTGTTTGCTTGTTTGTGTGTCATATATCTTTTCATTGATTGTTTATTCTCATGTTTGAATTTGTGAAAATGCTTTATTTTGTCTTTAACCTCGTCTTAATTACATATAAATGTATTTTACAAAAAAGGATAAGTGTAGGGAGGATTACACACGTTTTTAAAAGAACGTGAACATGAGAACTACGATTATTGAAAATGATATATATGTGTGTTTGTTAGAGTCAAATGCTTGTATCGAGTCATAATGGATGATTTGCAGGAATTTTTCCAGATTTTAAAGGTATAATTTTTCTAGAAAAACGCAGCAGACCAGTTTCTGTCAGGATAACCTGACGGCGTCAGGATTGCAACTTGACGACGTCGGGAGGAGCAGAAACAACTTATTACTTTCTCTCGTTTTCTGTGCTACTTATAAATTTTTGGAATTTCTCAGGTCTAAATTTTCTAGAAAATCTGCAAACATCCATTCCACAAGCATTATATCCTAGTTTAGTAGAGTCATATATAATTTTACCGCCGATTTTACACGAAGGTTTCGTCTATTTTCTTAAAGTGTGCAGGTTTTATTTTTCAAGAAGAAGAAACATAAGATTGGATGGAGCTTTTCACGCATACATTCTTTTTGGAAAGAATTTAACCACTACTTCACACGGATCCTACCGAGCTAATCAGAGGAGTACTAGTTTCTTTCTTTTAATTACCTTCCGTTATCATAACTTTGATACTTTCGGGAACAATGGGGACAATGTTCGGTTTAAGTGTAGGGAGGAGAATAAAGCGAAACTTTGAAACTATGCTTATCCTTGATTATTTGTCTTGGCCTATTTCATTTGTGTAATAAACCATGAGAAATATCGGTTAGGGTAATTTTAGCACCAAATTTAAAAAATTTCATGACTTGTACAAGTGGGTCTTTAGTCTTAATAAAGCGTCTCATGGATAGGAAGTTATATGACTAGCACAAAAATCCTTTACCACTCAAATTCCACCCCAAAAATGTGAGGTTCACCCCTAGATCTATAGGAATTAAAGCATTCATCTTTAATGCTTCGAGAGTGTACCGGTAGTATAATAGATTCTAGAACTTGTTTTGTGATGCATCCCGAGATCGCTAGTGAGACTACACTTGTGTAGTTAGGAATAACTAAATGATAAGAGGCATTAGAATAACCCTTGTTTAATACCCGTATTATAATTACTTCTTCCACATCGGTTGAGTAATTCCCCTACACCCTTGCGTTGTATTCATCTTTAGTACACGATACCCCTAGTTAACCCCTCAGAACCTATCCTTTTCGCGGTTCTCGTGATGTTTCAGTTTTCCGGAATATTAATGAAGAGCATTGTTTACAATCCACCCCCAAATGTACACCCAAATAGCCTTAGCCTACCTTGTATGCACTCACTTTTAGTGCATTATTGTTATCATACTAAACCCTTAGTTCAATTATCTAGTTACTTGCATGGTTGCTAAGTCGAGTCATATCTTTTGTATACGCTTTTGGAATGATTGGGACTCATGGGTAAAGTTAAATTTTATGGAGTGGACGGAAAGAGCGTTAAATTTAAATTCCTTTATTTACATAATAATGTACTCCAAGTGTTTTGATATTTTCAATTCGGGTCATAATTAGTGTTAGAGTAATAAAAACTCAAGTGTAGGGATGTGCCTATAAATCCCTTATATTTGGATGTTATCGTGAAGGATAGTAGATTAAAAGTGTATGCAAAATAAAAATGATGAAAAAAACATACGGGCTACCATCCTACATCTATCTTTATATTTATGTTTGTTTGTTTCAAAGTTGTCTAGAGTTTAGAGAGTCGAGTCTTGGCTTAGCAACGCCATTCTTTTCATGCTTGTAACATAAAGATTTTTGACTTGCCACCACTAAATCGCCTATCCAACCAAACCCTTTGTTTCCCTAACCGTAAGCCTAACGTTACTACCCTTTAAAAGACCTCTTAGATAGTTACTTCTAGGTGCTTACGCCAAAGCGGTGGAGGTTTGATCTAGTCTCAAGCCTATGGTAATCTATGTACTATAACCGGTTAATGAGTGTTTATCTTCCATTTCCATTTGCTATATTTCATATACACCCGAGAGATGAGAGTATCTAAACACCACTTATGAGGTGCTAGTATATAATTTTTGTGCTTGTTATGACTATTGTGGGGCTTATACTTATTATGAATGATGTTAAACCATTGCTTTATGCCCCCTAACTTATAAACTGATTGGCCAAAAGCACATTTGCTTGAGTACAAGCAAATACCAAGTGTAGGGATATTTGATAAGATTTAAAACGTACACTTTTAAGGGTCATTTAAGCCCTTAATCGCCCACTTTATATCCGTTCTTGCTAATTTCGTTCCTTTTCACTTTTAGGTCTCTTGGAAGCAAAATCTTGGGATGATGCATTTTGACGAAAAAGAGTGAATATGTGAAGAAAATGGCTAAGTCAAGATCAAGACACTCAATTTCTTTGAATAACACTGACGGGCGTCCCAAACATAGGGCTGACGCCCGTCCCTATTTTGTGATGACTCAGAGGCGAATATGCTATTTACACCGACGGCCGAGCTTTGAAGAAATAAGGCGTCACGAAGACTTTTCTTATCGACGGCCTAGATCCGGACTTCAGGACGCCATCGCTTTGAAAAAAAAGACAGACGGTGTCACAACCATTAACGTGACGCCGTCCCAATGATGACTTGGTCCGGAGATCGGCGACGTCCACCTATAAGGCTACGTCGTGCATATGTAAAATATATATAGAAATCGTATTTTCGGACTTTTAAAGAGGTAGACTTGTGGGTAAAACCTAAAACAATTGTAGTCGGTTTGGACGGTATTTTAGGGTTCTCATACCTATTTTACATCGAGATAAGTTATTTATTCCCTTGATTTCATTATGTCTTTGATTGAATGTGTGTATGCTTGCATGTTTAACATGTCCCAGCTAATTTACTTTTGTGTTTTCTTAGATCTATGAAACCTAGTTATTAATTATTGATTGGTTGTCTCTTAACTTAATTGTAATTGGCTTAGGGTGCATGAAGCCATCGTTGTGTTTTAATGCTTGAGTAATCTTTGTTGAATATTAGTTTATAATTACTAGTGGAATTGTAGGCTAAATATCCAAAGAAAACCTTAGTGTTAAGTTTATGAATCCTAGAGATTTCGTAGTTAGTAACCTTAAGGTAGTCTCACAGAGTTAGGGATAAAAAGCACACCCTCTTATGTTTTGTCATCAACGAAAAGGGGGAGATTGTTAATACAAATAAGCCATAAAAACGTTTATTTATATTTTACGATCTTCTAATGTTTTATCGATAACAAACGTAAAATCATTTTAACGAAACAAATAAAATACGTAAATGGTTTGAGCCAATAGTTTACTAACACACTTACATTTTCATATAAAATACTAAACAAACAATATTGTTTACATCTTATAGAAATGCATATGTATAACAACTAGTGTTTATGGTAATGTAATGGGTAAAAATCTAAGTCCTTAATCTATTGACTAGATACATTGAATATTATTAGGTAAAACCCAAAATCCATGACCCATACCCATGGAGCTTGATCCATAACCCATGAACCATTGCATGACATCATGCATGAAGTTATGTGGGTATTATCCATGATCCATGACCTAAGACCCATGACCCAACGTCTAGATACATTGCATCTTGTTGGGTATCCACAATTCATTACCCATAACCCATAACCCGGTTTGCAACCCAAAATCCGAACTTAAGCTTACCCGGTGCGGATCCCTTGGATTGCACTAGCCGGATCCTCTGGGAGGGATCCATGGGAGCAAATGGAACAAGAAAGAAATTTGCCTATAAATAGTGAGCCATTTTTCACTTACTACTCACCCTTTTACACACTCTCTTTTAGTATTGTAACCTCTCTAACCTCGGATCAAAGGATCTTTCTATGTAGTTTTTGTTTGTGGGATTCTCTAGGTTCCTCTTAAAGGCGAGATCACCACCTCTTGAGACATGCAAGCTCAAGGACATGAGTTGCTCAACGTCATCATCAAGACCACCGAAGTGTCTCTTGTTGATAGTTCTTCTCTCCTCCATAGAAGTGTTGTGTTAAAGGCATTAGTGAAAGGTGTCGAAGGGTCGTGTTGAAGGCATTAGTGAAAGGTGCCGAAGGTCCGTGTCGAAGGCATTAGTGAAAGGTGCCGAAGGGTCGTGTCAAAGGCATTAGTGAAAGGTGCGAAGGGTCATGTCAAAGGCATTAGTGAAAGGTTCCAAGGGTGTACATTCGATATGGTGCATTGATGTACAAGATAGTTAGTTTGGGTTAAAAGGTAGTGATATCCTTATGATGTTGTAATAAGAAGTGTGTCTCCTTTGGGGTTGTCGTGTATTGGTGTAGTGTTGGGTATTAGCTTCTCCTTTGTAATGGAACTCGGTATCTAGCCTTGTGCGGATAAAGTGTAGGCGACGTTGTGATAGGTTTGGTTCTACCTCGTGGAAGAACCGGTGTCTAACCTTGTACCGGATAAAGAATATGCGATGTTGTGAAGGCTTCTCCGCCACATTAAGGAGCTTGTGTTGTGTAGTGCTTACGAACTCTCGAGTGGGAACTCGGGGAGTGGAGTAGGGCAAGGAATGTGTCCTTGTGGCCGAACCACTATAAATACTAAATGTCGTGGTTTTGTGTTCCTTACTCTTTATCTTTGCATTACTTGTCTATATGCTTTATCTATCATCATCCAACACACATTAAATAGATTGACATAAGTTGATCTAGATATTTTAAACGAAGTTTTAATCGGTAAAACTATTCAACCCCCTTCTAGTTTTCCACAATGATTATAATTTTATTTATTTATTTATTGAATTGGTTTCATGTTTTTCGAAAATTATACCATCAATTGGTAATTGTTTCTTATAAACTTGATTTCTAAACAAAAAGCCCCATATGAATAAGGTTTTTCGAAAAGGCATTGTTAATATAAAATAAGCTCATTAGATCATAAACCCATTTTGATCAAGTCATCTATTAAATCATTTACCTTATTGTAACAGTGTTTTTCTAGGATCAAACATGCCTAAATCCACCCAATAAGAGCATCATGACACCGTCCACTGTATCCCTAGATATTATAGCAAAGAAGGCTTATCACCTAGTGACCATAAAACCTTCAAAACAACTCATCAACGAAGGTCGTGTAATTGAGGAATCCTTCCTTGAAAACACCGACATTCCTCAAGTCTTTCATAATCAACTTTGATTGCCTCCTCAAAATAGATGAACAAATTTGTCCGGTTTCATTTTTAATTCTACAAAAGCGTTAGGATTATCCGAAACAATGATGGAACTATTTCAATCGCTTTCATCATAAGCGACCAAGCATCATCTTACCTCTCACCACATTCGCACAAATTATTCGCATACCATGTGAAGGAATTTGTATGTACTCTAAATATTGGTCAATAATCGCGCTAACACCTCGTCTTAGACTTTAACCCCATTTATCACACTCCACTTGATGATCCCGTTGTGGTTCGAGATACAAACTTCACAAAAAGAGTCGACCAAACTCGTTACAACCGCAACAAATAACTCATTCATCATGAATCTTTTTGAATGGAACTCTTTGAAATGTTTCCTACTTACAAAAAGTGGGAAGAAATTCTTAGAGAGAATGTCATTTGTTTTGGTTGGAAACAAAGACCATCCTAATGCTTGTCTTGTCCAAATGATCTATTGCCTCATCCACAAAAAACTCTTCAATCTCGCCTACTACATTGCCAAAAGAGTGGTAGGCATTTTCAAAACCGACAAAATGGTCCTTCCCTATGGTATGCTCCTAACTCGTCTCTTTGAGCATGTTAGTGCAATGCAACCTACTCCTGTCTTCGATGATCACTTTCTCGCAAACCATGTTATGGTACCTCTCATTAAATGACCCACCAAAAGGCTTATGATCAATGGGAAAAAGCCTCGTCCCCTCTCGGATTCTTCGGATGAAGATGATGATGAAATTGACCCTGTTTCCAATTATCAACTTGATCCCATGACCTACTTTGTACGACTTCCCACACTTCCAAAGGAAACCAAAGAATTCAAGCAAACAAAAGGAATGTTTAAGTGTCTAACTCATTTCCCTATCAACATGGGAAAGAAGAAAAAGTGAAGAGTTTGACGAAGGAAAAACTGAACTTCTTGTCTCTTACATGGTTATCTTGTTATGACATTTTAGATGTTTTGTGATTGTTAAAACAACGTATGATCATGACTTTCTCTATTTTGTGTGAAACATCTTGGTTTGTAACATGCTTATTTATTTGAACATCTTTTCAAGTGTTAGACAATATCTTGATTGCTTGCTCTTATGTTATTTTTACATGCTATCCTTACTATGTTTTACTTGTATACATGTATACTTGTTGTAGAGATCATTGGTTTCAAAATTTGATATGTGGAACTAAGTTTTGTGGACTTTCTGTTAAGGATTCTGTCTCAGAAGCCAGATCCCTTGGCTATGACTAGCCGGATCCCTCAAGGGAAGGATCCGGAGGATCCGGGTAGATTAAAACTTATTTTATGCCTTTTAGCATCACTCCAACCTTCCAGGCCTTATTAGACTAGTTGAACATACTATATTAGGATCACTTAGGTTTTCCTTAGGCTCAGTTGATCCCACATTCACTCATGGATGACTTAGGATCACATTCAAGGTGTTTTTGATTTTTCATTACTTCAAAACTCACCATCTTTCCGCTCCAATGTTTACACATTATTTCTATCATCTCAAAACACCTAGTTTGATATTTCTCTCATTTTTAACAAATTAATTTTACTCATTTTAAGTTGTTAACCTTAAAATGATCTAAAATCTTGTTTTCATTTCTTATGATTTTGAGGATTTTCTAAATTTCTCCTTAATCACCATCTAGTTTCTACAACCATTTACCATCCTCAAAACTCTTAGTGTCATCCATGATCACCCATTGGTGTTTCTAAAACTCCATTTTCTCCATAAAAGCCATCACTGACTATTATTACTCATTATACTTGGCCATTTAAGTCTTCTACCATTTAAGACACCTTAGTAGACAAAATCACTCAGCATATGTAGGTACTAGATGCTAGAACTCAATCATTCCTTTGTTTTTTCTACCTTCTGATATCTGGATCCCTAGCTTAAAGCTAGTTAGATCCCTCAAGTGAGGGAAACGTTGGAACCGGCTGCACAAAATGATTATTATTGTTAGGATTTAGAAAATCCATGTTAAAGTGTCGGTCACCCCAACTATAGTCTAGCATAAGTTAGCTCGTAGACTCAACGTTATTTAGTAAGTTTATATTAGTATAAGTAACATCGTGGAAGAAGAACGGGTCTTTACCCACTGTATGCCTGATCCACAGCCCGTAGGAGGGCGTAGAAATATGTATAAATAGCCCTCTCCCACAAGGGAGAGGTTGGATGTTCATAAGTAATCTAATTATGCAAGTTTGTTTCTCTCTAAAACATCCCATTCTCTCTAGAAACTCACGTCCATATCACAAGTCTATTGTGGTGTTATGATATCAATAATCTTACAGGTTGGTATCAAAGCCCATGGTTTGATTAGCTAGGTTGTATGTACATTTATCTTGGTGGTTTAGATTGAAAAGTTGGTTTGGAAAGTTTTGGACTCATAAGTGGCTTCCTTTGATTCTCATGTTTGTGATGTTAAAGTAAGTGTTTTTAGGATAGTTATAACCTTCTAGGATCAAGTTGTGCAAAAGAAACTAATCAAAAACGTTCAAAAGGGTAAATTTTAGGTGGTTTTAGGTGAAAAAGTGTCTTTGTTCTTGACTGCGATTAGACAATCGGACTGAATTCTTGGGTGCGTTTTGTCCTGGCAAAGCTGCGATTTGATCTGAGTTGATTGCATTTTGTTTATTATATTATTATCGGGCTGCGATTTGGTAGGTAAAGGACAAAAGTACATGTCCTGTTGAAAGCGACTTACGTTTTGTCAAGCGCTGTGTTTTGTGTCTATACGTTTTGGGTATCTTGCATTTTGATAGGCTGCGAGTTGAGCTAATTGCGATTTGATTGATGCGGCTTGGATATCCTGCGTTTTGTCACTGCGTTTTGTCAAAAACTTGGGATTAATCACTGTGTTTTGGTTTACCTGCGATTTGTCAAGGGTTGCGTTTTGTCAAGGACTGCAACTTGTACTTTGATTCAAACGTCACCAAATCATAATTTAACATTTCACCTAATCCAATCATCCCAATATCCCTTTTAACATACAATCACTAATTATTGAATCGATCCAAATTTTATCATAACACGTTCTTAATATCAACAACATCATGTCTTACGCACCTGATTCAGTGATTTTAGAAGTACTTAAACTGTACGATGCTGTTGACAACCATAAGAGTATTAGCTATACTGAACGGTTAAAGATGATTGAATCAACCAATGATGATGTGAGATCTTCGTGCTCGGATTCAGAAGAGAGAGAAGAGCACCAGTTACAGCTATAACATGTTCTTGCAAAGGAGAGTTGCATTGAACCTTTTCGACAACTTCATTCACACCTCACGTTACTTGAACTAAAGCGGATACACTATAGGAATCGAGCAGTATATTAATGCACTTTTCATCAAGAATTATCAACGTTCACGGGCACATTTTCTTGAACTTGGAACAATTGGAACAACAACTTGACGAGAGAAAAGGTTCAAGAAGCCGGTTCTAAAGCTGCACTTCAGGTGATCAACAAACAATTTCAGTCATTCCTCAATGGTGAATACACTTCGGATTATGATGATCATATGACTGAAAAGTTCTTCAAGAATCACACTGAGATGGTAGCAAATATGTTCAGAGAAACATTAATCCAACTCATGGATAATGTTAAGAAGTATATTGAGGAAAGAACACATAATGATGACAAAGTAAATGAGTGTCGGGTGGAATTGAGAGATAGTTGTGATGAGCCAGGTACTATATCAGTTGAAGGATCGGGTGTTGCTAAATGCAGAATATCATAGACAACCAAGAATGATGTAACAAGCTGTTCAGTAACTCATGTCACACAAGAAGTGGATGCAGATTCAGAAAGGTGAATGAACAAGCATCAGATGCTGAGGTATTCCTAAATGTTCAACATGATGCATCTACCAATATTCTTGTGTAAACTGATCACGTCACTGAACATGGCTTTCATAATTGTTATGTGACTGAGGCTGAGTCTGTTATAAAGTGTTTCAAAAAAGATGATGTGGTTGAAAAGAAAATTTATGATGAACTTTCAAACAAATTCTTACAACTTGAAAAACATTGCATTTCACTCGAACTTGCGATACAAAGTAAAGAAGAAAGTTTTCAACTTAACAAACCATGTAAAAACCCGGAACTTCCTGAATTTCGTGAATTTTTTGAAATTAACACTTTGAAAGCTCAACTTCAAGACAAAGACTCGACCATTTACAATCTGAAGAAACATATTTCTGTCCTGAATGAGAAAAGTAATATAGTCAAGGCTAAACATGACATCGAAGTTATCAAAACTAGAAATATGGAATTGGAACTTTGTGTGGCTAGCTTACTTAAGGAAAATGAGACTTTGAAAAGGCATCACATTGACCTAAGTGACTCAGTCAATGAAGCTAGAACTAAGTCTTTGGAACAAACAAACTCTTTGATAGCCAAAATTGATGAACTCAAAGCTCAACTTCAGGATAAGAGTTTCGCAATAGTTGCCTTGAGCTTAGGAAAACTGTAGGGAAAAGTGTGAACACTAAGTTTACAAAACCATCAATCTTGGGAAAGCCAATTTCTTATCCCAATAGAGACCTGTCTGTTGTTAGACAGCCTACTGCGTTTATATCCGAAAGAACAAAACCTTTAACACAAGGCATGCCTCCCAAGTTGATGAGAACAAAGTTTTGTCAAAACCAGTCACTTCACAAGCTAATCCCAAGAAAATGAAAGATAATGCTCAAACTAAGGCTCAATCTTCTAAGACTAGGAATGTGAAAAAGTCTTCTAGTGCACTAAAGAAGTCTCAAAATGCTAATCCCTTTCATAAGAAAATAATTAAGGATAAAACATCAAAAACTAGGAATAGGAATAAGGTTACATCTTCCACTATGCCTAAGAAGTCAAACACTCCTAGATCTTGCCGTAAGTGGATACCAACTGGTAGAATTTTTAAGAATGTTGGACTCACATGGATTCCTACCAGCAAATTAATCATCAATCGCAACACTAAGGTTGATTGTGGAATCCCCAAAAGTCTGGATACTGTTGCAGCTAACCCACTTAAATACATACCTACTTGTGTTATTAGTGCAGTTATTCCTCACTCATTTGTAGGTACATTGATCAATTCTATAAAGAAAAGACTCATGGTCTGGGTGCCTAAGGAACAGAAGCCTCCTGGATCAGGAGCTCCAGAATGTCAGAATTGATGAGCATGTACTATGATTTCTGATCACTTCAGCTCAGGACTTGTACCTTAACACACCTCATTTAAGAGTATTTCCAATTCTGGTATACTCTATATAATTTTCCACGTTGTAAATATCTTAGAAAATACAAAAATATAAAATCATCAAAAACCCATAAATTTTTTTTTTTAAAAACAGAAAATTCCAAAAATAATTTTTTTCCCAAGGCATATCTTCTTATCGATTCCTCCGGACTACCTTCTTTTATTTCTCCGTCACGCTTATCAACCGCTTGTGAGCGGTCAACCGTAACAGATGATAAAATAGCGACGGCCGGAGAAAATGCAAGTTTAGTTTACCAAGGATTAAAATATCCTTGGATCGTTTATGTCTGGCGAGGCGTGATATCCCGAATACAACGACGTGTGATAAAATGATATGATCAAGAATGTACAAAACAGGAATCTGATTGACTAACACTTAATGTGAATAGTAATAGCTCTGTCACAGCTATGTCGTTAAAAACGTACAATCAGAAACCTAAAAACGTAAAAGATAAACAAACGTACGTTACTAAAACGTAAACGTTTAAAAACAAAACGACTATAACTATAGTAGGTATTTACAAGTCTAAGCGACTTAAATGCAAATTAAATATAATTAAAATATTTAACTATAATTTACAAGTTATATAAAAGTAAAGAAAACTAAAAACTAAAACATATATGTATACATAATAATTACATAAATGTAACAAAAATAAAATAAGAAAAGGATTATAATTATACTAAGGAAATATAAAAATATCAAAATTTTGAAGTCATTTTAATTCTATTTTACAATTGTTTACCGATTAAAATCTAAAAACTTACGCCATTGAATTTTACGTAAGCGTACAAAATAAAAACGTGAATTCGGTCAATACAACTCCACAAATGTGAAAATTATATTTTAGAATCCTAAAAGATAAGAAAATTATTAGAAAATAAAAATAAATTTTACACAATTAAATTAATTATTATTAATTAAAATGAATTAAATGTATTAAAATGAATTAAATAATAAGAAAATCTAAAATTAACTTAAATAAATGAAATAAAGAATTTGAAAATCTAAAATATCATAAAATGAATTTAGAAACTGAAAATGTATTTTTTTACAATTATTCTATTTATCATTAATTATTTACTATTATTAATTACTTAAATTAGAAAATATAAAATAACTGGAAAATAAAATTTAAACTTAGAAAAATCTAAAATATTATAAAACTAATTTTAAAACAGAAAATATATTTATTATACAATTATACTAATTATTAATAATTATTTAACTATTAAAAGTATTAAAACTAATATTTAATTATTAAAAATAACAAGAAAAGAAAAATCTCAAACTTTTACAAAATTCTAAAATAAATAGAAGAAGCTAGGAAAAGTATAAAATGGTAGCTTATGTACAAAAATAAGCTAATGAGCAAAAGCTCCAAATGGAAGCTATTACTTAAGCTTGAAAAGGGCTTTCTTTTTGGCTTTTCATTTTCGGACTAATTATATACTAATATTATACATATTAGATGAAAAATAAACTATACAAATATAAGAAAATAGCAAAGCATGAGCTTATGAGCCCAACAGTTAAGCTTTTGGCTTGATTATTTGGAGCTCAAGCTCAATATAAGCTTGAAAATAAGCTATACAAATAAAACAAAAGATAAAATGGGATATACATCGGTCCAATGCAACAATATAAACAAGAAAAATGGACGGGCATAGTGTGAGCTTATGGTTTGAACAATCAAGCTACAAGCTTGACTTGGATGGAATTGAGGCTTGAGCACGTAATAAGCTCCCACAGAAAACAAAAGGAAAAATATATGTATACAAGCTATATGGACAAGTATAAACAAGCTAGTGTACTGGCAATCACCTATAAGCTTGAAACAAGCTCATAAGCTCTTACAGGTTCACAAAGTGCCAAACACCCTTGCACTTTTGAATTGACCATTTAAGCTAAGTAATAAGCAAAATGGCAAAGTGAAAATTGGAGTAGCAAGAACATGGTTGGCTTTCTAAAATGCCAAAGCTCACCATGGGGACCACAGATGAGCTTTTGAGAGGCTTATGAAGATGCTACTAGACATTGATCACTCAGTGAGTCGGTGAATCTTGATGTTGGGACAAAACAAATGCATTGCGACCCTAGTGAATGAGCTACAAACTTGAATTTAAGCACATGATCAAACTTGTGTTGCTAGGCTTCCTAAAAAGCCAAGCCACACAAGCTAGTGATCACTAATGAGCTTATGAGAGCTTGAAGGAATGGTGTAAATGGACCGCATAAGCGGTCCATTGTTGTGAATGGGCAAACATCAAGCTCTATTGGACTAATCAAATAAGCTCTAATAAGCTCAACTTAAACCGAGACATTGAGATGGACTTAGCTTCTCACAAAGCCAAGAATCACAAGCTCAAGCTCATTGAGGAGCTTATAAAACTTAGTTTAACAAGACCCACTCAACTGTTTGCTTGGTTGAGTGGTCAAATCAGGACAAAAAGGATGGTGAGATTAAGCTACCTAAATAAGCTAAAAATGTAAAACAGATATGAACATAATAAAAAGGCCACAAAGGCTACACAAAGAAAAATTCACAAGCTATGGTCAAGTCATGAAGCTTGCAAGCTCATGAACTTGACCATAAAACGCAGGCATGCTTACGCATGGTAAAAATAAGAGGCAAAACTATAATGAAAATTTGACTTTAACTAAAAGCGAAAAGGTTGACTAAAATGAATTTAGAAATTAAACCACCGATTATATATGATGAATTAAGACTATATTGAAACTAAAGTAAGCTAGATAACATACTTTTAAGCTAAAACTATGAATTTGAATTCAACTAAAAATTCCAACGATGAACTGTAAGAACAAATTAAAAAGAGATTTGACTTTTTACAAAATAAGAACTGTATATTATGACTTAACTGAGTTATAAGGTACTAAAGAAACATGAAACAAGTATAAACAACAACAAATATGTTCTGGAGCTCTATTTTATCAGCAAATCCAAACATCCCTATGATTATCACTTGTCAAATGAACTTCACAGTTTTAAATGAATTTGAGTCTAAAACAGATTCCAAACATAACATTATCACAAAATAAGATCATTTGAGCAGAAAAATTCAATCACACAAGCAAGAAACACAGATTTGTCAAGTATGCATTTCAATGAGTTTTTCCAATTTTAGCACAAGTGAAACTTAATGAACAAACCGCTAGTATTAAGCTATAATAACATCAAACAATCACAAAGGAACATAAAACATAGAAATCAAAGCATAAAAGGTGATGAAACAAGAAAAGGTAAAAATGGTAAAATGAAACTCACATGTGATCAAGACAAACACCGAGTACCAAAGATCGAAACCACTCCTAGCTTATTGTCGCAGGCTAGAAACCGAAAACCATCCGATTAGCTTCCACTCTTCTTGATCGCTTATTGGACCATAAGTTGACTTTCATTGACTTTTTAGTTTTTAGTACTTTTCTCGAATTTAAAAGGCTAAAACTTGTTTAATGAATCTAAAAGCCTTAAAAACTTTGTCAAGAGCTTATTTGAGCTTAAAGATCCTTAAAACAACTACAAAACATGAAATTCGAATAACTTGAAAATTAAAGGAAATTTAAGCAAAACTTGAAAGCGAGATGAAACTTGAAATTAAAATGAAATTAAAGATTCATTACACTAATTTAAAGAAACATTACAACATTGAAACTTTAAAAGACATTTAATTTAAAAAAGCAATTTAAAAATTATACTACGTGACTAATGGCTAGTGCCAAAGTACCCTTTCTCTTGCCTCTCTCTCTTCTTTATAGTCAATTGATATCTCCACTTTTCTGGTCAAATCCAAAGAATAATCCCGACCATTGATGCTCGAATCGATCTCAACCATTCAAATGGATTTTTGGCGCCAAAGTCCTTGGGCGTGTTTTGAGCTTTAATGAGGGTGGGTTGAGATAATTAAAGGTTTTGTGTGTTAGTGGATGTGGAGGGACATAGTATGGAGAGTGGGTTGAAAAGTGGAAAAACCGGGACCTGGTTTTGGGTGTTTGATGTTTGTGAGGAAGAGCTAGTGTGGCTCGGTTTTGAGCGCGTAAGGTTGTTTTGACTTCATTGACCGAGCTAATAATACAAAGGGTGGGTTGGTTTTGGGCCAAGGATTGGGCTTTGATATATGATATTGGATCCGTTTGGTTTAGCTAAGATAACAAGGACCAAATATGTAATTTTACCAAACTCGAGGACCTGAAAATGCCAACTTTTCCAAACTTCTCACAAGGACCAAACTTGCCATAACACAATTACACAAGGACCAAAGTTGTATATTTATTGTATTTTAAAACTTAAAAGGACCTTAAATGTAATTTTTGGATCTTGAGGGACTAAAGTTGTAATTTCCCAAAAGTTATCAAATTGTTCCATTTGTTAAATCATGCATAGTACAAGGGTATTATTTTGTAAAATTTCCAAGTTTTGAATACCAGGGACCATTTTGCCAATTTTGTAACTTGAGGGTAAAATTGCCATTTTGTGTAAACTTTCATCCGAGGATGTTTTGTGAACATTTTGATTTCCCAAGGACTTAAGTTGACTTTTCATTCATTTAAAACATTTAGGGACTAGTTTTGACAATTTGTGTAACTCAGTGGACCGAAACGACAATTGTTGTGAAATTGATCATTTTTCACTTGTTTTTCAATCTTTTGTACGAATCACATAAAACACATTTTATGAATTTGTATCATTTGAGAGTCATTTGTGTGTTTTGGTTGTTTTGTGGGTTTATATAATACAAATATATGTATTTAGACACATATCAAATCCCCACATTTAGATATTGCTAGTCCCTAGCAATGATTTGAGATTTTAATGGATTTGAAAACTCTTTACCAAAAGCCATCACTACGGAGTAGCCAAATGTTTGGTTCAAGTAAGAACCTTGGTACATCGATAACCAAATGATTTTGAGCAAATCATAAGTCGTAACGGACTTGATTAGTCTTTACCGAAGCCGCACCTTACGGACTAGCCAACTCTTAGATAAATTATCAATATTATCTTTGGTGAGTGAATACCAATTATGGATTTTCCACGCCTTTACCACAAGCCATAATCTTTGGGATAGCCAACTCTTCACTTTTTAGGATATGGTGAGTTGAGAACCATACAATTTTGGGCAAATTGCAAGCCATATAAACGGATTTGAGAAATCTTTACCAAGAGCCGTTTGCTCTGGATTAGCCAATCCTTTGTTTATCAAACATGGTGGATGATTACCATTTGTTGTGTTTAGTACATAGTACTTCCACTAAATTTTTTTTAAAATTTGGCCATTTTGGGGAAAAAGGGACTAAAAGGTACATTTATGATCAAATTCGCGAATTTCCCCCACTTAGAAATGAATATTGTCCTCAATATTCAAAACTAAGTGAGGTAACACAACAATTATTTTATTTTTACGTATTTACAATTTTCAAAGTTTTTATATATACAACGGTGGGTTATTACCCCACACTAGATGGTAGAAAGGGAAAAAGGAAATATGGGTGAAAACCCATATAGTGTGGTTTGTTTTTGATAACCAAGTCACTAGCTTGACTTGACCCCGAATTAAATTGTTCATGGGGAACCGGTGGGATCGCCAACCAAAGATTGGGTGAGAAATTGGAGTGGGATTGCCACTCACAGAATTATGAAATTCATCACTTAAGATGAGTCTAAGAATCTTAGAAAGAAACTTCGAAAAGGCGAGAAGAATCTTTTGATTTTTGATTTTATAAAAGAAATGGAAAATATTTTGTATTTTTAAGTTTATATATATATGTACAAAAGAAATTCCTAACAACCGCCTCGAAGGGAATCTGGGTCGGGTGAGCTCAAGAATCAGCTATGTGACCAACAACCAAATGTTGTAACCGGGGACTTATCAAAGCGGGCAAGTTGTGTGCAAAGGAAAAAATGCTTTTGAATTTTATATTGTTTTGAAATATTATTATATATAATATATACAAGGGATAGATATAAAACACAAGTCCGTTCTCCCACCCGCAGCGCCAAAATTTGATTCCTCCGGACTACCTTCTTTATTTCTCCGTCACGCTTATCAACCGGTGAACCGTAACAGATGATAAAAGGCGACGGCGGGAGAAAATGTTTATTTTACCAAGGATTAAAACATCCTTGGATCGTTTATGTCCGGAGGCGTGATATCCCGAATACAACGACGTGTGATAAAATGATATGATCAAGAATGTACAAAAGCAGAATCGATTGACTAACACTAGGAATGTGAATAGTAATAGCTCATCACGCCTATGTCGTTAAAAGCGCATAATCGAAACCTAAAACGTAAAGATAAACAAGCGTCGTTACTAAAGCGTAAGCGTTTAAAAACAAAACGACTATAACTATAGTAGGATTTACAAGTCTAAGCGACTTAAATGCAAATTAAATAAAATTAAAATATTTAACTATAATTTACAAGTATATACAAAAGTTAAGAAAACTAAAACTAAAACATATATGTATACATAATAATTACATAAATGTAACAAAAATAAAATAAGAAAAGGATTATAATTATACTAAGGAAATATAAAATATCAAAATTTTGAAGTCATTTTAATTCTATTTTACAATTGTTTACCGATTAAAATCTAAAAACTTACGTTTACTGAATTTTACGTAAGCGCACAAAATAAAAACGTGAATTCAGTCCAATACAACTCCACAAATGTGAAAATTATATTTTAGAATCCTAAAAGATAAGAAAATTATTAGAAAATAAAAATAAATTTTACACAATTAAATTAATTATTATTAATTAAAATGAATTAAATGTATTAAAATGAATTAAATAATAAGAAAATCTAAAATTAACTTAAATAAATGAAATAAAGAATTTGAAAATCTAAAATATCATAAAATGAATTTAGAAACTGAAAATGTATTTTTACACAATTATTCTATTTATTATTAATTATTTACTATTATTAATATACTTAAATACTAGAAAATATAAAATAACCTGGAAAAATAAAATTTAAACTTAGAAAAATCTAAAATATTATAAAACTAATTTTAAAACAGAAAATATATTTATTATACAATTATACTAATTATTAATAATTATTTAACTATTAAAAAGTATTAAAAACTAATATTTAATTATTAAAAATACTAAACAGTAAAAGAAAAATCTCAAACTTTTTACAAAATTCTAAAATAAATAGAAGGAGCTAGGAAAAGTATAAAAATGGTAGCTTATGTACAAAAATAAGCTAATGAGCAAAAGCTCCAAATAGAAGCTATTACTTTTAGCTTGAAAAGGGCTTCTTTTTGGCTTTTCTGTTTTCTGAACTAAATATATACTAATATTAGACATATTAGATGAAAATGAAACTATACAAATATAAGAAAATAGCAAAGCATGAGCTTATGAGCCCAATGATTAAGCTTTTGGCTTGATCATTGAGCTCAAGCTCAATATAAACTGAAAATAAGCTATACAAATAAAACAAAAGGCAAAATAGGATATACATCAGTCCAATGCAACAATATAAACAAGAAAATGGACAGCATAGTGTGAGCTTATGGTTTAGACAATCAAGCTACAAGCTTGACTTGGATGGAATTGAGGCTTCAAGCACTGTAACAAGCTCCCACAGAAAACAAAAGGAAAGAAATAAGTATACAAGCTATATGGACAAGTATAAACAAGCTAGTGTCTTGATATCACCCATAAGCTTGAAATAAGCTCATAAGCTCTTTACAGGTACATGAAGTGCCAAACACCCTGCACTTTTGAATTGGCAAATTAAGCTAGTATATAAGCTTAATATGGCAAAGTGAGAATTGAGTAGAAGATGGTGGTTGGCTTTCCAAAGGCCAAAGCTCATCAAGTGGGACCTTGATGAGCTTTTGAAAGGCTTATGAAGATGCTCTGAACCACCGATCATTCAGTGAGTCGGGTGAATCTTGAGTTTTGGGACAAAACAAATGCTCATTGCGACCTAGAGAATGAGCTACAAGCTTGAATTTAAGCACATGATCAAAAGTTGGCTTGCTAGGCTTCCTAAAAGCCAAGCCACACAAGCTAGTGATCACTAATGAGCTTATGAGAGCTTGAAGGAATGGTGTAAATGGACCATATTGCGGTCCATTGTTGTGAATGGGCAAACATCAAGCTCATTTGGACCTATCAAATAAGCTCTAATAAGCTCAACTTATACTGAGACATTGAGATGGACTGCTTAGCTTCTCACAAAGCCAAGAATCACAATCTCAAGCTCATTAAGGAGCTTCTAAGAGGCTTAGGTAACAAGACCCACTCAACTGTTTGCTTCAGTTGAGTGGTCAAAATGGGACAAAAATGATGGTGAGATTAAGCTACCTAAATAAGCTGGAAATGTAAAAACAGATATGAACATAATAAAAAGGCCACAAAGGCTACACAAAGAAGTAAAATTCACAAGCTATGGTCAAGTCATGAAGCTTCTGCAAGCTCATGAACTTGACCATAAAATGGTGCAAGGCATGCTTGGTAAAAATTGCTAGGCAAAACTATAATGAAAATTTGACTTTAACTAAAAACTGAAAAGGTTGACTAAAATGAATTTAGAAATTAAACCACTGATTATATATGATGAATTAAGTTATATTGAAACTAAAGTAAGCTAGATAACATACTTTTAAGCTAAAACTATGAATTTGGCAACTAAAAATTCCAACAGTGAACTGTAAGAACAAATTAAAAAGAGATTTGACTTTTTACAAAATAAGAACTGTATATTATGACTTAACTGAGTTATAAGGTACTAAAGAAACATGAAACAAGTATAAACAACAACAAATATGTTCTGGAGCTCTATTTTATCAGCAAATCCAAACATCCCTATGATTATCACTTGTCAAATGAACTTCACAGTTTTAAATGAATTTGAGTCTAAAACAGATTCCAAACATGACATTATAACATAATAAGACTATTTGAGCATAAACCTTTAAGAACATAGTTAAGAAACACAGGTTTGTCAAGTATGCATTCCAACTGAGTTTTTCCAATTTTAGGCACAAGTGAAACTTAATGAACAAACTGCTAGTATTAAGCTATAATAACATCAAACAATCACAAAGGAACATAAAAACATAGAAATCAAAGCATAAAAGGTGATGAAACAGTAAAAGGTAAAAAATGGTAAAAATGAAACTCACATGTGATCAAGACAAACAGCGAGTACCAAAGATCGAAACCACTCCTAGCTTATTGTCGTAGGCTAGAAACCATAAAACCATCCAAATTAGCTTCTACTTCGAATCGCTTATTGGACCATAAGTTGACTTTCATTGACTTTTTTAGTTTTTAGTACTTTTCTCGAATTTAAAGGCTAAAACTTGTTTAATGAATCTAAAAGCCTTAAAAACTTTGTCAAGAGCTTATTTGAGCTTAAAGATCCTTAAAACAACTACAAAACATGAAATTCGAATAACATGAAAATTAAAGGAATTTAAGCAAAACTTGAAACTGAGATGAAACTTGAAATTAAACTGAAATTAAAGATTCATTACACTAATTAAAGAAACATTACAACATTGAAACTTTAAAAGACAAGAAATTTAAAGAAAGCAATTTAAAAATTACACTACGTGACAATGGCCTAATGCCAAAGTACCCTTTCTCTTGCCTCTCCTCTCTTCTTTATAGTCAATTGATATCTCCACATTTTCCTGGTCAAATCCCAGCAATAATCCTGACCATTGATGCTCTGAATCGATCTCAACCATTCAAATGGATTTTTGGCGCCAAAGTCCTTGGGCAGGTTTTGAGCTTTAATGAGGGTGGGTTGAGATAATTAAAGGTTTTGTGTGTTAGTGGATGTGGAGGGACATAGTATGGAGAGTGGGTTGAAAAGTGGAGAAACCAGACCTGGTTTTGGGTGTTTCAATGTTTGTGAGGAAGAGCTACTGAGTAGCTCGGTTTTGAGAGCGTAAGGTTGTTTTGACTTCATTGACCGAGCTAATAATACAAAGGGTGGGTTGGTTTTGGGCCAAGGATTGGGCTTTGATATATGATATTGGATCCGTTTGGTTTAAATGGAATACAAGGACCAAATATGTAATTTTACCAAACTCAAGGACTGAAAATGCCACATTTCCAAACTTCTCACAAGGACCAAACTTGCCATAACACAATTACACAAGGACCAAAGTTGTAATTTATTTCATTTTAAAACTTAAAAGGACCTTAAATGTAATTTTGGATTTTGAGGACTAAAAGTGTAATTTCCCAAAAGTTATCAAATTGTTCCATTTGTTAAATCATGCATAGTACAAGGGTATTATTTTGTAAAATTTCCAAGTTTTGAATACCGAGGACCATTTTGCCAATTTTGTAACTTGAGGGTAAAATTGCCATTTGTGTAAACTTTTATCCGAGGATGTTTTGTGAACATTTTGATTTCCCAAGGACTTAAGTTGACTTTTCATTCATTTAAAACATTTAGGGACTAGTTTTGACAATTTGTGTAACTCGGGACCGAAAACGACAATTGTTGTGAAATTGATCATTTTCACTTGTTTTCAATCTTTTGTACTGAATCACATAAAACACATTTTATGAATTTGTATCATTTTGAGAGTCATTTGTGTGTTTTGGTTGTTTTGTGGGTTTATATAATACAAATATATGTGTATTTAGACACATATCA